>CAWUFW010015488.1:0-358670 GCA_963921515.1 Calotriton arnoldi | reverse complement strand
CTCCATAACTCTAAGACTTTCTGGAACTGAGGTGGGATCCAAGTGGTGTCTAGATCATCAGAAGGGGTGCTTGCAGAAGAAGTTGATGGACTAACCTATGTTATCCTTGCTGGGGATCTGGAAGACAATGGATCTTCTGAAAGATTGGCTTGCTCTTCTTCTTCCTCAGCAGGAAGCTCGATCTCCTGACTGCCCCTACTTCGGGAGGAACAACTACTAATGGGGGTGGTTGCGGCTGTTGTTGCCCACTTATCTGAGTTTCCTGCATTGATTGGGTATTACTTTGCGATAACGATAAGTCAATTTCAACATCACTGTTCGTCTGCGTTTTCGTGATTAGACTGGCTGCCTCTGCGACAGACATGGGCTTGGCACTTGATTGGTGGGGTGGGTCCACTGATGCGGGGTGCTGCTCCCAGCTTGCTTCCCGGACACCGCTGCTGCAAGCGCAATTTTTGGTTTCCCAAAAAAGGTCTAGGACGACATACCAGTGGTGGTAAGTGGCAGTGCCTTCTTCTCACAGGCAACTTTCTTGGTACTGGACCTGGTACCTTTCTTTGGGGCCATCTTGAAGATGACAGTTAGCACGCAGTGGCACAAGTTGAAGAGATGTCTGTGTTCACACATCGTGTGACGCCGTGCGCAGGCCTTCTGTCTGGCAGTACAATGGGTGATGTTGTCTCCTCCTCTTTTGTGCACCTAAAAGCAAAGAAGCAAGAAGAACATCAGTGAAACGTGTCATTGTTGTGGTTCAATTACTAGTACAAACAAATATAATATAATTTAGTGTGTGGTCACACTTGCTAGTTTTATTAATGTTATTATTACCTCAGTTATTAAAACAATTAACAATACAGTGTAGCCATTTGTGAGACTTTGACAACAACAAGGGCTTTCATTGTGTACTGTACAGTACACTCAGGAAGGATAGGAAAGAAGAAGAATACCAACAAAAATACAAATATAACGGTTTGGCATTGTGCATCACGTGGGATGCAGCATTCAGGGAGCTGCAGCTGACAAATGACAATGAATGGAAGCAAAAAGCCAAGGGGAACAAAGGGAAGACAGACATGCAGGCCTATGGCAAAAGCACACTAACTGCCTCCACAAAATGGCCGCCAGCCACATGGTCACAAAAACAACCAGCAGGAGGCCTGGAAAACAATGAACTCAAGCAGGCCTATATGGACACAGACTTTACAAAATGGGGATGCTCAGCCAAGGATATTGCCGGCCCACTATTACAAACACACTCACACACTGGCCAGAGACAGGAGGCATGCTAAACAGCACATCTCTCAGGCAACAAATCCAAAAACGAAAATTCACAGGGCTAAAAAGGTTTGCAAGTTACAACCACACACATCCAACAAAAGCATTTAATTTAACACAAATGAAAAAAAAGGTGAAGTACCACAAAAAACACATTTTGTATTTTTAATCCAATGCCATCCATGGCCACAATGATGTCAATTCAACAGACACCACAGAAACAGTTGTTTCATGCACCCATGAGTAGCTCTGGGACTATTGGTTGGAAAACCCATTGGCAGGCTAGGCCACATAGTGAATCAATTCAAATCAATATTGCAAATTTATTAAAAACATGGAGAAAATGTAGCGAACTGTGCTACATTTTTGCAGAATAAAAGAAGAAAAAATTGCATGCAAAACAACAACCAGGAAGTAGACATGGCTACCACAAAGAAGGAATGCAGGCCTATGGCAGAAGCACACTGGCTGCCTTCACAAAATGTCTGCCAGCCACATGGCCAGGCCACAACAACAAGCAATAAGCCTACAAAGGGAAGACAATGCAGGCCTATGGCAAAATCACAGTGGATGCCTTCACAAAATGGCCGCCAGCCACATGGCCAGGCCACAACAACAAGCAATAAGCCTACAAAGGGAAGACAATGCAGGCCTATGGCAAAAGCACACGGGCTGCCTTCACAAAATAGCCACCAGCCACATGGCCAGGCCACCACAACCAGAAGCAATAAGCCAAGAGGAACACAGGGAAGACATGCAGGCCTATGGCAAAAGCACACTAACTGCCTCCACAAAATGGCCGCCAGCCACATGGTCACAAAAACAACCAGCAGGAGGAATGGAAAACAATGAACTCAAGCAGGCCTATATGGACACAGACTTTACAAAATGACCCCTGGCCACATGGGGAGGCTTAGCCAAGGAAAATGTTGGCCCACTATTACAAATACACTCACACACTGGCCAGACAAAGGAGCATGCTAAACAATACATCTTTAAGGCAACAATGCCAAAAACAAAAATCCACAGGGCCAAGGAGGTTTGCAAGTTAGACCCACACACACATCTAACAAAGGCATTTAATTTAACACACATGCAAAATAAAGGTGAAATACTACAAAAAACACATTTTGTATTTTTAATCCAATGACATCCAAGGCCAAAATGATGTTTAAATTCAACAGACACCACAGAAACAGTTGTTTCATGCACCCATGATGAGTAGTACTGGGCCTACTGGCTGAGAGATGCCTATTTTTGGCAAACTACTGGGCTACATAGTGAACTAAATAAATATTGCAAATCGATTTCAAAACATGAAGAAAAATGTAGTGAACTGTGCTACGCGTTCCCATTATAAAAGAAGAAAAATTACTTACAAAGAAACAACTAGGCCCCTACTGAAACTACAGGCCACCCACCACAATAATTTTTTTTAAAACGATAAAAAGTACAAATAAATCTAGGTGCATGGCCCCAATCAAACAAACAACACCAATTTTCCAACTTACTTGTGAAATCTCAAATTCAAAGTCCTCAAATCCAATGATATATGATGCAGCAGACACTAAGAGTGATTCTTCCAGCTCCAAATCCAAATGAAAAGTGACCAGGAGATGGACAAAGCACTGGGAGGAGCCTGCTGGACAGGAACAGGAAGTTGGAGACTCTAGGGCACTTCCTTCCTCTTGAAAAAAAAAAGAAAAAGGACTCCTTGCACAAAAAAGTATAGCCAAATGTCAATTTGAGAAGTTTTTTTTACTCCAAACCGTCATTTCGAGAAGGTTTTGATGTTGCTCAGGGAGAGAACAGTCTCCAGATTGTAGTTGCGGTCAATCCTGTGCGTTCTGGATTGCGATCTTCAAAAAACCCCACCGGAACTCCGCTGCTGCACTAGAATGACTTGTTCGCGACCCTGCAGCCGCCTAGCAAATCTCATGTCACTCGCGAACGGCTCGGGAAATCTCGTCGGTAATCGCAGGCACCCAGTAAATCTCTCCAGCGTGCGCGAAAACGCATTTCGGGCACGCAAACACAAAAAACACTCTGCTCCATTGCAGAGTGCAGAGTTTTTCGGCAACTCCGCATTCTATGTGGAATGCAGAGTTGCCAAAACTCAGCAAACTCTGCGAGCATAGCAGAGTTTAATGCCCAGAGTTAGTTGTATGCCTGTGGTTTTTGTGTGTTTTTCTGTTTGTGTGTGGTGCTTGGGGGGGATAAAGTGTGTGTGCGCGTATGTGTGCATGGGATTGGGATTGGCATGGGAATAGGGAATTTGGATGGGGAAGGGGCAGGAGGTGGGGTGGAAGGTTGGAATGTTTGGAGGGCTGCCATGAGGGAGGAGGCCAGAGCCTGAAAAGACCTCTGTAGGCCAGACATTGCACTGTGAATGCCTTCTAGGTAGGCCATCATCTGTGTCAGCTGGTTGCCTTGCTCCTGGATGACACTCAGGAGTGCAATCAGACTCACAGAGATGTTCATCAGGAGTCAATAGCCTCCTCACACAGGGCAGCAGGGATACTAGAGGCCGGGGATGAGGTACCTGGGGTGAAGGAGATGGCTCCACTCTTAGGGGATCAGGCCTAGACAACTGGTTGGGGGACAATAGGGAGGGTGGTGAAGGAACTGGGGGTGGCGGACAATGATGAAGGTGGTACTAATCGTGTCTGGTCTGTCAACACTCAGGAGTGTCCATCGGAGGATGACTCTGATGAAGATGATGATGAGCTGCTGTCCTCCGTGGCACACCCCACACCCTCCTGGTCACTCGGTCACTGGGTTCCTCTGTGTCTGAGGTGTCACGTCCGGAACCATTGTGACCAGCTGAGTCCCCAACAACGTTGGCCCCTGGATGAATCTGAAATGACATGCAAAATGGATTAATTGCAACTGCTTTTCCAAATCTGACCATTACAAATCAACAGAAAACATTTGTTAAGTGCACATATCACACCAGCTTCACAGTTTACTCTAAATGCTTCAAATTTAGCATGAGCACATGCATGCATGCTACAAAACCTGCAAAACGTTGGTTCTCCAGACAGCTCCAAATGCATTGATGAACTTGTGTACATCTCATCCTTATTTCTATCTTACAATAGTTGTTCACCTTGCGTACTTTGGCACTTGTAGATACCGTAGTAAAATTATGTCACCAAATAGGATGGATAAAATGTTTTCATTTACACACTGTTCACACAAGGCCCAGATTTCAACAGATCTTCCTTTGCCTCACAACACATCAGGATGCCATGAATGTCAAGTTAGAGACTAATGTACCATCAATATGTGTTGTGGAAGAAATCATGTTGCATGCAAATGCACATTGCACACTGATGAGACTTTCGACTCCAGACTTCATTATATGTCCACTACCTGAAAAGTGTAATGAAAGCTGTACTGAAGTAGTTTAGCTATGTATCACAGGTACCTTAGAACATTGCCTTGAAACATTGAGGTCCAAAGTTTTGGGTGATAGGTACTCCAAATTCACACAGCACAAGACTTCATATAGCCATATGAACATTTCTAATCCTGCTTGGTAGAGGAGATAACACCATTCATAGATTGTATTCCGACACGCCAATACACCTTTGAAGGTTGTGAGTGTCCGTGAATATCTATGACTTGGAGATGTGGGATCACTAGAGTGCCAATGGGATGGCACATCACAGCACTCTTTGGTATTGCAAACTCTTATTGCCTTGTAAGGATGAGTGTAGACACTCACATATGATCTCTGCAGTTCTACATTTCACTCCCTGATGCATGTCACCAGTCAGTGAATTAATTTTGAAACACTATTGCAGATGAAATAACAACAGGCAAATATACATTGGGCGACATGTAGGCACTAATGTTGATGGCACCAGCGATGTTTGCACTCTCATTTCACTGTTGAAGCACTGCTTACCAATGGGAGGTGTTGGCAAGTCACTGCATAAACTGTGCACTGTATACCATGTCACATGTAATAGGGTTGCATCACATGAGAGTCAGTAGTGAGGGAACATCCCTCCTTACACAAGGAGGCAAGTGACCTATGTGGTACAATTGTCACCCAGAACAACTAAGAACATGACATGATTTATCACTTCTTTCAGCCAGGTGTCTGCTAAAAAATGAAAATTGGTAGTGGACTGGACTCAACTGTGTTCCTGGTCATAAAGACAATAGGCACAGCACAGCAGCATGCACCTGCTACCATACCTACACAAACAATGACTCATCTTGTATGTCACACATGGGCCACTCCCAATATTGATGGCAAAATGCCTGCCTGTAACACACAAAGTTTGAAATGTAACATGTATGATACTGGCCAGGACTCACCCCCTAGTAGCTGCTGTTGTGCCCTCAACTGCCTATCAAGCTCCAGGTAGGCCACCGCCAGTA
The DNA here is from genome assembly GCA_963921515.1 of Calotriton arnoldi. Lineage (NCBI taxonomy): Eukaryota > Metazoa > Chordata > Amphibia > Caudata > Salamandridae > Calotriton > Calotriton arnoldi. The sequence continues at coordinate 353,000 of CAWUFW010015488.1, read as the reverse complement.
TGCGGGAATCAGGGTCTGGCGGGTGCCCCGTCCACGTTGGAGGACTTCCCCAGCTGGACCTCCATGATCTTCCTGGTCCAGCGCCTCCGGTACTCCCACCTCTTCCTGCAATGGATGCTACGTTGGTTAAAGACCCCCCAGGGTATGCACCTTCTGGCCGATGGCTCTCCAAAAGGTTTTCTTCTGATGGGCGTTGACCTGAATGGATGCAATAAATGAAGAAACAGATTGTAAAACTCCAAGTTTTTGGATATCTGTTTGTTTGATACAACTTTTGTATACAACTAGCACAAGCATTCATAAATAGTCAACACAATACATGTGCAAATGGAATCTGCTAAGCACTACAAAAGCATGAATGCACACTTTTGTGGTCATCTGCTGACTATCCTCTACCCTGGTCATGACCTACACTGACTGAGCCGGCCCACCCACTAACAGCATGTAACCCAGGGCCATCTTACATGTACTGTGATGTGAGGTACTATGACACACAACACACCATTGAGACCTCCTGAAAGGTGAACTACTTGTGCATGACTGTACAGACACCTTTACAGCCAGGCCCAGTGACTTGATGCGCACGGTCATAGGACATGGTACCATAGTATAGACTACATCCTGAGACTTAGGTCACAAAAAATTAAGGGCTGGCATGTATGTCACTGAGAGCAGCCTCTCTGGGGATGTGTGGACATGTGGCCCACTTAATCAGATTTCATACTATGTCAGATTGAGTTTGTGTGGCATGTACTGCCATCACAGGACACGCCTTTTGCCATATGTGGCATTGTAACAGGGATGACATTCAACATTCCATTGTATGTGTTGTTTGATTGCATTTAATGTAACTACACTGATGAATGACATTTCAAAATATCTTTAGAATGAATCAACTATCTGCACTAGCAATGTGTCAGATGTGCAATAGGACTGTACAGTGGAAGCATGACTTATGGGAAAGTGAGAACAGACCTGTGGGAGTAAGGGGACTGTCATAAGTAAAAGACACACATTGACAATGTGGGTCAATGGAAAGAAGTATCAGGTCAGGGGTTACCTCAGCCACCATTCCAAAGAAAGTCCATGTAAAAGCAATCAGGACTACCATTGCTCAATAAAACTCATTTTGGGAACATCCACGGAGCTGCAGGTCTACAGGGCTATTACTCTGTGCATCGGTTGTCTTGCCACAGTAACTCTGCCCCAGCTTGGGCCATGGCATAGACTGGGCACAACTCATTGTCAAGCCTTGCTCTCTGCAGGCTGTGCCAATTGATCCCGCATGAACATCACATTTCCACCAATTCAATACATAAGAGTGAATCTTCTGGCCATCAAATACTTGACCTCAAGGTTGTATGCCGCTTTCAAGGGGTCTGTGAGGTATAGCTAGATCCTAGACCACAGTTTTACAAAGCCTGATAAGGGCTGAGTGATCTGTGGGACTGTACACTTGGCTAACATCATCTTCAACTGCTTCTTACAGTATACAGACACAGCTCATGCTGTAAAGCCTATGCATTTCTTTGCATATATACCATGATTTGATTTGGTAACTTATCATAAGTACCATGAAATGTAGACATGCATAGATATGTGCATGCAACACAAGTAGAATAAAGGGCTTATCACACATTACAATTCTGATGTTCACTCCACAAAGTACAGAGCTCCATAAACCATTACACTATTTTCCTATGTAGAGAACACTCAATTTCACCAAAAATCACATGCTTTCACTCTGGGACTCAGAGGCACATTGTAGGCAATGGGAATTAAAAGGATAAAGTTGAACAGAGTAAACAATGTATTTGAAATAGTTACCTATTCCTCTGGTGAGCCATAGAGCTGGCTAAACAGGGGAAGAACCTCTTCAACCAGGGTCTCCAGCTCCTCTGGAGAGAAGGGACGGGCCCTCTCACCTGCTTGGCCAGGCATGATTGCTCCCAGAGGTGGCAAACAGCAGCTAAAGTGGTGAAGGACTTGATAGCAGCAGTGTCACGAGGCAACAAGTTTTTTCAAATAGCGGCGTACCTGTGCGCCATTAATGCTGTCAGCAGCATAGACGAACACAGTCATTGGACCGTGGTCATCACAATCACCAATGTTAGCCTATGGCTGTGTTTGCTGTGGATGCAACTGCCCACAGCGCGGTCAACATCCGCCAGCGGAGGTTGTTCTAAATGTCCCATATGGGAGGGCAGCCATCCACCATTTTAGAGGTTGGAACTACAGTATTGGTGACTGTTAAGTGTGTCACCACCACAACCAATGAGAGCTAACATGTTTACATTTGAAAAACTCCCTTCCCATGTTATGTCCAACTCACAAATCATCTTTGTGGTGCATTATTGTGCATGAAAGGCAAAATGTGCGGGGTGCACTGTACACCGCGGTTGGTGATTTTTTACCTAAAATGTCATAAAAACCTCAGTTTTGTGAAAATCTTACATTTCAGAATTGGTGATGTGCACATTTTTGTTACAGACACATGTGAAGGTCACATTGGGGATTGTTGGTGGATGTTGAACAGTAGACAATTTCCCCCGATCCCTCGACGCTCTCAATTTTGTTATCTATGAGGCTGATAGATTTGGAGAATTTTCTGACTATAAGCTGAATACGGCTAAAACACAGCTACACCTTAATTTTGAACCCAAAGATCCAATACAGGGGATTTGTTCGATGGCCACATACTTGGGCATCCACTTGACTTCTCAGGTGGTGCAGATCATCAAGGTAAATCACGAACCGCTCTTAATATCTGTACAAAAAAAACGTAGGGTATGGAATAACCTTAATTATCGGCCGCTGCTAAATCATTAAAATGAATGTTCTCCCTAAATTTATATATCTATTTCGGGCTATTCCTTTATGGGTCCCAAATTGTTTTTTTAAACGACTCGACTGAATCATCGGCAGCTTTAAGTGGGGCTTTCGATGGGCCAGGCGGGCAATTCGGTTCATTAAACTACAGTACAACTATGGTGAACTTTCACTCCCCCATTTAAAACTTTATTTCTGGGCAGCATTTCCTTGGCGCCTTCAGAGCCTCTTGACTGTTTCCAATTTTGACCCTGCTGATTTCTATTTTCGTTTTATTCTTGGATCGAATTTCAGACTATTCTTGTATAGATTAACGGATCCCAACTATTTCAAACGTGTAAGACTTAAGGTCATTCAAGTCATAGTTGCTATCTGGCTGGAAATGTCAATCAAATATGTTTTTACCCTTATGCATGTAGATACATCACTTTGGGACAATCCAATGTTCCCTAAGATATTTCATGATTAGGTGGGTAGAGCATGGTCTCAGTATGGTATTAATTCTCTTGGCCATATTTATGATCTTAATGGCCTTCGTTCATTTGCTGGACTTCAGGCATCTTATAACCTTCCACATAGCTTCTTTTTGAAGTATTTACAGATCAGAGAATATTTTGTGATGGGCTGCAAGCTCACTACTTTGGTGTCCCGCTCCGATTAACTAGATAGCTTACTTAGAGCAGCTCAGAAGTTGCATATTAGTACGGTATATCTAGCTCTCGCCCAGCATAATTCTAATGATATTACTACTCTTGCCACCAAGTGGTCTCAGGTACTTTCAGATGAACTTGTACCCTCTGAAATAAGCTCAGCATTAGATACTATCGCCCAATCTGTACATTCAATAAATTTGAAACTACAGCAATTCAAAACGATTTGTTTTTTGTACTATACACCAGATAGAATTGTTAAATGGTCATGGAATTGTTGGGGGTATAAGACTAAGGGGCTGATTACGATGTGGTTTGGAAGGCCTCCTAACAGCATTTGCTCTGTCTGAATCGGATTGGGAACGTGTCTTTCCGACCGAATCGGAAAGGTTTCCGACCGACCAATTACGATGCGAGTTAGCATTAGGAATATCCTAATCCGAACCCGATGGCATTCGGAATGACCAAGCCGTATGGGGCAGACCCGTACGTCTCTACGGGCCGCGTTTCCGAATGATCTATTACGATGCTGGATTCGGACAGCCTTTCCCAATCGTGCTGTCTGACCCAAATCGGCAGTCTGAATCAGACTTTGGGGACCCATAGCGGGCCCCCCTGTACCCGAGCCTTCCCAATCGGGCCCGTGGGGGTACCTATGGGTCCCCCCTTACCAGCCATGCACAGTGTGGTAGGCACCAGGGGGTGCCTGCCTCAGGGTGCCCGATTTTCCCCTGCCAACCCTTTCTTCAATGGGAGCCTATGCATTCGGTCGGAACATAGGCTCACATTGAAGTCAATGGGAGTCTGACCAAATCGTATCTGAAAGCATCCGGATGCATCGTAATCGGTCGGTCAGACACTCCCGATCCGAGTCGGTCAGAAACCATTCCCAAATTGATTCGGTCGGAATGATTTCTGAACCGCATCGTAATCAGGCCTTAAATGTCCAAAGTCTGGCCTTTTAGCAGCTGATATCCTCCACATGTTTGGGGTCTGCCCTTTGATCCAAGAATTTTGGACAGGGGTGGTACAACTTACTAGCTCCAGTACTGGAATGGACATACAGCTTACACATAAGGAGCTCATGCTAGGTCATGGATCACAGTCAGTCCACAGGACGAATGAAGCTAGTGCATAGAGGCAACTTTGATCTATTATTATTATCACTGCCAGGTTATGTATCGCATGAGCTTGAATCGCTCCCCTACCACCCAAGGTTACAGAATGGTGGGCTTGCCTCTGGCAAATCTAAGATCTAGAATTTGCCCTGGCTAAGTCTAGGGGACACCGGTCCATCAGAAAGCTCGACTCTATCTGGGCGGGTCTTAGTTGGGACCCCTTAAATACGCTAATCCAAGAAATCTACCTTAATCCGATCAATTTTTTTTTTTTTTAGGCTAATAACTTGCTTAGACTTATGAATTTAATACTAGTTTTAGCAAACAAGTCCTTTTTCTCAGTTTTTTCTTTTCTTTTTTTTGTTTCTAAGTATATTTGTCCTTTTATATGTGGCTTATTTGTTTTATCAGTACATGGAATAATGAATATGAGATGAGTTCAATGATTTACTGTTAAACCTCAGTTGTACTCAAGCACAGTGGGCCTGATTGACAGAACTAACTTACGTCAAAAACGTAAAAGTAAACGTAAACGTAAAGTTAGTACTTTTTAGGTATTCACAGAATACACTTACTCATTTTGGTATTCACAGAATGAACTTACTCATTTTGGTATTCACAGAATAGTACTAACTTTACGTTTACGTTTACGTTTACGTTTTTGACGTATTAGTTCTGTGAATCAGGCCCACTGGGCCTGATTCACAGAATTAACTTACATCAAAAACGTAAACGTAAACGTAAACGTAAAGTTAGTACTATTCTGTGAATACCAAAATGAGTAAGTGTATTCTGTGAATACCTAAAAAGTACTAACTTTACGTTTACGTTTACGTTTTTGACGTAAGTTAGTTCTGTGAATCAGGCCCACTGTGTAAATGGATCTTTTACTCCTGCTTTTTTGTATGACCATTTTTGACAGGAAAATAAAAAATTTAAAAAATTAAATGAACAGTAGACAATAATAATGTGAATTATATTTAATGGTTTATGAAGCTGCTATGTTATGTCAAATGAGTTTTGGCTTACTATTCATATATGTTATTCTGGACACTGTATCCAATGCACAAAATCATGTTCACTCAGAAACTCATACACCAACTCACAGACCCACTCAAAGATTCACTGACCCACTCACAGAGCTACTAAGAGGCTCATGCACCTACTCACAGACACACGCAATGCAATCACTTACAGACCCAGTTAGACACTCACACATCAACTCACAGACACACTCACGGACTCATGCACCCACTCACAGACATACTCAGACACTTGTGCACCCACTCAGACACTCATACACTCACTCACAGACCGAGTCAGATACTCACACACCCACTCACACACCCAGTAGACACTTATGCAGGTACAGTCAGACCCTCTCAGACACTCAAACACCCAGTCACACACCCATTGTGACACTAATGCACTCAGTCACATACCCACTGAGACACTGTTGCACTCACTCACACACTCATTTTCAAAGGTTTTAGGTTACAGTTAGGAAATAGAATTTAAAAAACCTTACAAATTCACTGAAAAAACCAAAGGTTACAGGGATTTTCTAGTTAGGAAATTGAATTAAAAAAGCCTTTGAAATTCACTGAAATAACCAAAGGTTATAGGGAAGTTATAGTTAGGAAATAGAATAAAAAAACCTTAGAAACTCACTAAAAGAAACAAAGGTTACAGAGATGTAATAGTTAGGCTCACATTTCACTTGTACAAAACTAGTGAAATTCAGCAATTGTAGAAACTTGAGTTAACTATAACTTACACGTCCGAAATGCACTGCTTATGACCTCACATATTGCATCACTCATGACATGGTCAGTGACATCACTAATGACATCATTGAAGTGTTGGTAGCTCGTACAGTGGCAAGCAACCAATTTGGTGAATGCATGCGTTCATCTATGCATTTAAAGAAAAATGCAGAATTAGTGAATTGGCCCGTCAAAGGGAGTTGAGATTGTGAATGAGATGAGAAGCAAACATCATTTGTTGCAATTTATTAGTAATTCCAAAACTTAGTTTACTAAATTTGGAATAGGGCTAGGTAGGTAGGTTTATGAAATTTGGAATAGGACAGGATGGTCCGCAATACAACTAGTCAACCTGATTTTGGAAAGTTCAATGTTATTGTGGTTGTCTTTTCTTGTCAAAAAATATTTTTGGAGAGATTATATTATTCACCACAAATCTTTTTTGTCTTTATTTCTTACATCAGCATCCAGGGGCAAGAAGAGGGCTGAGGCGGGTGAGAGAGCTTCTGGAGGTGACTCCCAAAGTTCCTCTGCCAATGGCTCTGATGGCCCCAGTAAGTCCTCCTGTTGTTAACATTAATATTCATCTCCCTAACGTTTACCGCTCCTCATTTTGAATTATTATTTCTACCCGTTTCCTAATTTGTTTCCAAATCCTCTTCAATCTTTCCATTTCTAAATTCTTGTTATCCCTGCATTATCCTATTTACTTATTTTCTATATTTCAAGTTTCTGTACTTTATCTCAAACTGTCTCTATAATAGTCTGTCTGTAGCTTCCTTTCATCTGCTTTGTCAGTCAGCTTTCCCTCTCCCCTATATATTTTGTTGACTGCCTAGTGGAGGTACTGTAAGACTCAGAGAACCCATTGGTCATGTACTACTACTCTGCAGTGTAGATTGCATGCCCAAGTAAGGTATTCTACGCATGCTTGTTGAGATGAGAAGGCTTTCTTTTATTTGCTCATGCTCAATCAGTAAATTGAGAGAGTGGCCATGGTCATGTTAGACACTCCAAAGTTGTGTCTTAGCTAGGCCTAGTATTAGCAGCAGTTGGTGATGACAGTGCACCATGGCTGAAAGGAAGTATTAGAAGGACGGTCCCATTGCATTTGCCAACCAAGGCAATATGTCCAGTTGTCCAATATTTTATTACTTTACAAAAACTCAGATTCATCAATAGCTCTGCCACTCCATTATAGTTTGTCATGACGCTTTTCAAAAATTGCCACAAAAAAAATACCCAAGCTGATATTTTTGATAGAAGATACTGAAACCGAATTGTAGTGATGTGTGTGGTTGTATTTTGCTATAAAAAAATTAATAGGAGGAGGCATATCTGGCATCTAAAAAATGTGTAATGTTATTTTCGAGCCGCACCAACCAGCAGTGCCGGGGCCAGCATTGATGGCACCAGCCAGTCAGCAGATGCAGCAGCGGTACAAGGGGGTGAGCCAGCGGCAGTGACAGGTGGTGGTAAGTCATATTGCTTGCTTATAGACAATTAATTATATACTCACTGGAAGGGTGTAATGTTGACTTGTGAACAATTGAACACACCCCTCTTTAGCAGATACAGCGGGAGTTGAGTAATGGCCTCTTTTATCCGCAACTCAGCAGGCAAAGTTTCATAAAGACTTTTAACTATGATGGGTTGATGGCAAAGGGAAAGAAGGATAGCAGGAGAAAGGATGGGTGAAATATAATATGATTGGAAAAGAAGAATGCATGGGTGAAAGGATGCATATAGGTGGCTGATTGGATGCCTGGGTGGGTGAAAGTGTATGGGTGAAAGGATGCCTGCCTGGCTGGATAAAAGGAATCCTCTAGTGGGTTTGATGGGTGAAAGGATGCATGGGTGGGCAAAGGTATGTTGGTGAAAGGTTAGTTGAGACACGTTTGGATGGATGGTTTTCAATGGTAAATACTGGATTGAAAGAATGGAAAACTTAAACTGTGAGTAGCAAAGCCAAGGGTGAAGAATAATAATACTAGAAGAAAAATGCAATGATGAATGGAAAAATCCTTGGAATGAAGAAGAAACATGGAACAAGGGTGCTCCTCTGGATTGGCGTTCTTCTCACCTTTACTTGCTTGGAATGGTTTAATCAAGGTTTTTATTCAAAGGGTTGAGGTGGTATTTCAGACTACTCCCTTGACTCACAGCAGTTTTTAAGGGTGACATATATTATGTATATTCCTACCTACCCACCCATCCTCAATCACCTCCCTCCCTCCTTACCCATGGCATTTCGCCAGTGACACTCATGGTGACCTAACAGCTGCATGGTAACATCGGCGGCACTGCATTGTTGGCTGTGCAATGTGCGTCTGCCTCAGTTAATATGTAGGCCCATTTACAAATTTCATGGCAATGCGAAAAATAGTTGTGCTTCCCTTAACTCCCAGTGCCCACTCAGTCACGTTCTAGTACATAACTCCTTTCTTAAGTTCCTTCTGTCCCAGCCTTCTGTAAAATTTGAAAAAAACATTATTTGCATGTGCCACATTCCTCTGGTCAAGTGATATATTTTATTATGGCTTCCATAATGGATCACGTCTGTTCTAATGTATCCCTTTTAACGTTTGTCGAACAAAGTGACTCACTACTAGCAAAAGCTTAGGCACTTGATGTTGATGATCAGTGAAACGTTTACCTACCCGGCCTAATCCCTCTAACTTACCCGCAGTAGAGAAAGTAAATAATTATTTTTCTTACTGCCAAGCAAATATATTTTGTTGGAAAAAAATAATGTCAAATTGTGGTGACAGAGGGTGAGGCCAGGGAGTAAAGTGGGACTAAGAGTAAGGGCCAGATGTATAACCGTTTTTAGTGGTTGCAAATGGGAAATCGGCCCGTTAGCGACTGCTAAATAGGTCTGTGCAATGTGCAAACCCTATTTTGCGAGTCGGTAACCTATTACCAACTCGCAAAATAGGGTTTGCAACTCGCTATTAGGAAGGGGCGTGCCAAAGGTGTCCCTTCCTAATGGCGAGTTGCACTTCTATGTACGATTGTTTTGCGACTGCAATTGCGGTCGCAAAAACACTCGCAGTTTATCACCTACTTCAAGTCAGTGGCAAGCCACTCGCATACGGGAAGGGATCCCCAGTGGACCCCTTCCCTTTTGTGACTGGCAGTGAAAATATTTTTAAGAGCAGGCAGTGGTCCCACGGACCACTGACTACTCTTATAAAATGAAACAGAAACGTTTCATATTTCTTTTTTAAGTGCTTCCCGTTTTCCTTTAAGGAAAACGGGCTACATTTAAAAAAAAAACTGCTTTATTTAAAAAGCAAATGCAAAAGAAACAATTGATGGACGGAATGCTGGACAATGCAAACATTCACCCCCAGTCACAAGGATCTGGGTTAAATCCATCATTCTTTTGCTCACCACACCACCCCAGTTTGGACCCAGCCATATGCAAATCAGTCTTGACCCTGTTCCTTGTGGGAACAGTCCAGCCCGAACTGCCAAGCCAGGTCCTCCCTGGACCGGAAACAAGCATCCTGGGACCGGTTTCAGGGCATCATCCTTCTTCAGCCAGGCTAGCTTGAATCCAGTGGTGTAGTGAGCACGGGACCCACGTCTGGGCATACCCTTCCCACTTAGGGTGACAAATGCAAAAGAAACAATTGATGGACGGAATGCTGGACAATGCAAACATTCACCCCCAGTCACAAGGATCTGGGTTAAATCCATCATTCTTTTGCTCACCACACCACCCCAGTTTGGACCCAGCCATATGCAAATCAGTCTTGACCCTGTTCCTTGTGGGAACAGTCCAGCCCGAACTGCCAAGCCAGGTCCTCCCTGGACCGGAAACAAGCATCCTGGGACCGGTTTCAGGGCATCACCCTTCTTCAGCCAGGCTAGCTTGAATCCAGTGGTGTAGTGAGCACGGGACCCACGTCTGGGCATACCCTTCCCACTTAGGGTGACAAATGCAAAAGAAACAATTGATGGACGGAATGCTGGACAATGCAAACATTCACCCCCAGTCACAAGGATCTGGGTTAAATCCATCATTCTTTTGCTCACCAAACCACCCCAGTTTGGACCCAGCCATATGCAAATCAGTCTTGACCCTGTTCCTTGTGGGAACAGTCCAGCCCGAACTGCCAAGCCAGGTCCTCCCTGGACCGGAAACAAGCATCCTGGGACCGGTTTCAGGGCATCACCCTTCTTCAGCCAGGCTAGCTTGAATTCAGTGGTGTATTTAAAAAGCAGTCACAGGCATGGTGGTCTGCTGAACCCAGCAGGCCACCATCCCTGTGAGTGCTGGCCATTCCCAATGGGGTCGGAAATCCGACCTGCCTCATGAATATTAATGAGGCAGGTCATTTTGTGACCCCATTGGGAATCACAAACAGTGTCTGAGACACTGTTGTACATTCCATTTAGCAAGTCGTAACTTGTGAGTAGCAAAACCGTCGCAATTTGCGACTCGCAAAATGGAATGGTCATACATCTGGACCCAGGTGCCTTTGCATTTTGCAGAGGGGATAGTCTATGACGAATGTGCCAGATACAATATCTTGTTCCTTGATCCTTTCCCTGTACTGTGGTGTATTGCTTTTCCCACCGTCTACTTATGGGCAGACAGGAGGATGTTTGTCTGCATGACTGATTTTATATAGTACCTCATGTGACGTATATCATTCATGGTAACTATTCATCTGCCTTGTAGTCAGGGTGAAATTGAAAGGCATTTAACAGAGCATGGCCATGTTAGGAATAAGATAATTGTCTAGTACAGCTGCCCCACCTGCAGACAGTAGCAAAGTAACTTGAGTATGTCTAGGGCATTAGCTGAGCTAGCATGCCTCCATTAATTTAGCTCAACAAGAGAGAAAAGAATACTTGTGTACTCCACAGTGCATACTGTCTGAAACTCTAATCACATAAAAATCAAATGGCAAGCAAATGTACTGCTTCTGGGCCACTATATAATTTTATGTGTGTTGCTAAGAGCATTGTTTACAATTTGCCTTTTTTCTTTCTTGATATAGCTACTCCTGCTGATTCGACTCCTAACAGACAGGAGATGACAGCCCGGACTCGGCAGAGGAAACTGGAGGCCATCAGGGGCAAATACCAGCAGCTGGTGTTCATGGAGGCGGAGGCAACAGCAGCAGTAGATGCTCCGGGCCCCAGCCAGGCCCCAGTGACTCCAGTGCACCGTCGAGGCTGGCGCGCATGGATGCCATGCAAGAAGACCGGATGGAGAGGCACATGAACACCATTCAGAAGTTCCTAGCCCGCCTTTAGTGCCCTCTTCTGCCCCTTTTTTAATTCTTTTATTGGTGGGTGGAACTTGTTGTGGGGAGAGGGTGGAAATGTGGGAGTTGGGGCATTTCTGGGATTTTCTTTATGGACAATTTCGTTTTTGGACTTTACTTTGGACACTACTTGGGACATTGGTTGGGTACAGAAAGAGGGGTGGGCCAGTTGTGGATTTAGTTTATATTGTATGGGGAATACATTTTTTATAGTTTTACATTATGATTTAAATCTTTTTTGGGGTGTTACTGTTTTACTTTGCACTGCTGCCTTTGCCGCAGCCCGTTTTTAAAATCTGCTGATAGTGTAACAACAAAATAGTTATGCAGTACCCTCCCTAGTCCTACTACTTTCTCCTCTTAGTCTCTGCAGTCTGCAACTATATGAACCCCTAAGGACTCGGAGTGGGTGGGTGAATTTCCATTGAATATAGATTTCAGTTCAACAATCAACCACAGTTCTCTTACCTGATTAGATGAGGTGAGTGCTGCACGGTTTTCCAAGGTGCCATGGTGGTGGTAGTAGTAGCATGCTAGCGCACTTACAGTGCAGGCATCAGAAACAAGGTCCCACTCCCTCCTAGGCGAACTCAAACTGTAGGATAAGGACTATTCATCGCAGGGAACTAACTAAATTCAAATAAAAACTGAGTTAATGCTGTTATTATATGCAAGCTTTCAAAAAAATTGAGACAGTCACCAGATTGGACTACTAGTACACAAGAAGAGAGACAATTGAGAAAATATGATAAGCAATGCTAAATTGAATTATTCAGAACAATGGTGAGCTAGTAAAAGTTACAAAATGAAGTCAAGTCGAACTACGAAGTGGACAAGTGTTAGCTTTGATGAAATACAGTGCCTGAATGATGATGCTGGCAATGACGTTCCTATAAAAATATTGAACACTGTTTTTATGCATGGGTGGGTAAATAATAAATGTGGCCAGTGTGGGCTATACTTAGAGCTGAAGATCCTCATCCTGCACTGAGTTGGTGAGGGAACATCCACGGAGCTGCAGGTCTACAGGGCTATTACTCTGTGCATCGGTTGTCTTGCCACAGTAACTCTGCCCCAGCTTGGGCCATGGCATAGACTGGGCACAACTCATTGTCAAGCCTTGCTCTCTGCAGGCTATGCCAATTGATCCCACATGAACATCACATTTCCACCAATTCAATACATAAGAGTGAATCTTCTGGCCATCAAATACTTGACCTCAAGGTTGTATGCCGCTTTCAAGGGGTCTGTGAGGTATAGCTAGATCCTAGACCACAGTTTTACAAAGCCTGATAAGGGCTGAGTGACCTGTGGGACTGTACACTTGGCTAACATCATCTTCAACTGCTTCTTACAGTATACAGACACAGCTCATGCTGTAAAGCCTATGCATTTCTTTGCATATATACCATGATTTGATTTGGTAACTTATCATAAGTACCATGAAATGTAGACATGCATAGATATGTGCATGCAACACAAGTAGAATAAAGGGCTTATCACACATTACAATTCTGATGTTCACTCCACAAAGTACAGAGCTCCATAAACCATTACACTATTTTCCTATGTAGGGAACACTCAATTTCACCAAAAATCACATGCTTTCACTCTGGGACTCAGAGGCACATTGTAGGCAATGGGAATTAAAAGGATAAAGTTGAACAGAGTAAACAATGTATTTGAAATAGTTACCTATTCCTCTGGTGAGCCATAGAGCTGGCTAAACAGGGGAAGAACCTCTTCAACCAGGGTCTCCAGCTCCTCTGGAGAGAAGGGACGGGCCCTCTCACCTGCTTGGCCAGGCATGATTGCTCCCAGAGGTGGCAAACAGCAGCTAAAGTGGTGAAGGACTTGATAGCAGCAGTGTCACGAGGCAACAAGTTTTTTCAAATAGCGGCGTACCTGTGCGCCATTAATGCTGTCAGCAGCATAGACGAACACAGTCATTGGACCGTGGTCATCACAATCACCAATGTTAGCCTATGGCTGTGTTTGCTGTGGATGCAACTGCCCACAGCGCGGTCAACATCCGCCAGCGGAGGTTGTTCTAAATGTCCCATATGGGAGGGCAGCCATCCACCATTTTAGAGGTTGGAACTACAGTATTGGTGACTGTTAAGTGTGTCACCACCACAACCAATGAGAGCTAACATGTTTACATTTGAAAAACTCCCTTCCCATGTTATGTCCAACTCACAAATCATCTTTGTGGTGCATTATTGTGCATGAAAGGCAAAATGTGCGGGGTGCACTGTACACCGCGATTGGTGATTTTTTACCTAAAATGTCATAAAAAGCTCAGTTTTGTGAAAATGTTACATTTCAGAATTGGTGATGTGCACATTTTTGTTACAGACACATGTGAAAGTCACATTGGGGATTGTTGGTGGATGTTGAACAGTAGACAATTTCCCACGATCCCTCGACGCTCTCAATTTTGTTATCTATGAGGCTGATAGATTTGGAGAATTTTCTGACTATAAGCTGAATACGGCTAAAACACAGCTACACCTTAATTATGAACCCAAAGATCCAATACAGGGGATTTGTTCGATGGCCACATACTTGGGCATCCACTTGACTTCTCAGGTGGTGCAGATCATCAAGGTAAATCACGAACCGCTCTTAATATCCGTACAAAAAAAACGTAGGGTATGGAATAACCTTAATTATCGGCCGCTGCTAAATCATTAAAATGAATGTTCTCCCTAAATTTATATATCTATTTCGGGCTATTCCTTTATGGGTCCCAAATTGTTTTTTTAAATGACTCGACTGAATCATCGGCAGCTTTAAGTGGGGCTTTCGATGGGCCAGGCGGGCAATTCGGTTAATTAAACTACAGTACAACTATGGTGAACTTTCACTCCCCCATTTAAAACTTTATTTCTGGGCAGCATTTCCTTGGCGCCTTCAGAGCCTCTTGACTGTTTCCAATTTTGACCCTGCTGATTTCTATTTTCGTTTTATTCTCGGATCGAATTTCAGACTATTCTTGTATAGATTAACGGATCCCAACTATTTCAAACGTGTAAGACTTAAGTTCATTCAAGTCATAGTTGCTATCTGGCTGGAAATGTCAATCAAATATGTTTTTACCCTTATGCATGTAGATACATCACTTTGGGACAATCCAATGTTCCCTAAGATATTTCATGATTAGGTGGGTAGAGCATGGTCTCAGTATGGTATTAACTCTCTTGGCCATATTTATGATCTTAATGGCCTTCGTTCATTTGCTGGACTTCAGGCATCTTATAACCTTCCACATAGCTTCTTTTTGAAGTATTTACAGATCAGAGAATATTTTGTGATGGGCTGCAAGCTCACTACTTTGGTGTCCCGCTCCGATTAACTAGATAGCTTACTTAGAGCAGCTCAGAAGTTGCATATTAGTACGGTATATCTAGCTCTCGCCCAGCATAATTCTAATGATATTACTACTCTTGCCACCAAGTGGTCTCAGGTACTTTCAGATGAACTTGTACCCTCTGAAATAAGCTCAGCATTAGATACTATCGCCCAATCTGTACATTCAATAAATTTGAAACTACAGCAATTCAAAACGATTTGTTTTTTGTACTATACACCAGATAGAATTGTTAAATGGTCATGGAATTGTTGGGGGTATAAGACTAAGGGGGCTGATTACGATGTGGTTTGGAAGGCCTCCTAACAGCATTTGCTCTGTCTGAATCGGATTGGGAACGTGTCTTTCCGACCGAATCGGAAAGGTTTCCGACCGACCAATTACGATGCGAGTTAGCATTAGGAATATCCTAATCCGAACCCGATGGCATTCGGAATGACCAAGCCGTACGGGGCAGACTCGTACGTCTCTACGGGCCGCGTTTCCGAATGATCTATTACGATGTTGGATTCGGACAGCCTTTCCCAATCGTGCTGTCCGACCCAAATCGGCAGTCTGAATCAGACTTTGGGGACCCATAGCGGGCCCCCCTGTACCCGAGCCTTCCCAATCGGGCCCGTGGGGGTACCTATGGGTCCCCCCTTACCAGCCATGCACAGTGTGGTAGGCACCAGGGGGTGCCTGCCACAGGGTGCCCGATTTTCCCCTGCCAACCCTTTCTTCAATGGGAGCCTATGCATTCGGTCGGAACATAGGCTCACATTGAAGTCAATGGGAGTCTGACCGAATCGTATCTGAAAGCATCCGGATGCATCGTAATCGGTCGGTCAGACACTCCTGATCCGAGTCGGTCAGAAACCATTCCCAAACCGATTCGGTCGGAATGATTTCTGAACCGCATCGTAATCAGGCCTTAAATGTCCAAAGTCTGGCCTTTTAGCAGCTGATATCCTCCACATGTTTGGGGTCTGCCCTTTGATCCAAGAATTTTGGACAGGGGTGGTACAACTTACTAGCTCCAGTACTGGAATGGACATACAGCTTACACATAAGGAGCTCATGCTAGGTCATGGATCACAGTCAGTCCACAGGACGAATGAAGCTAGTGCATAGAGGCAACTTTTATCTATTATTATTATCACTGCCAGGTTATGTATCGCAAGAGCTTGAATCGCTCCCCTACCACCCAAGGTTACAGAATGGTGGGCTTGCCTCTGGCAAATCTAAGATCTAGAATTTGCCCTGGCTAAGTCTAGGGGACACCGGTCCATCAGAAAGCTCGACTCTATCTGGGCGGGTCTTAGTTGGGACCCCTTAAATACGCTAATCCAAGAAATCTACCTTAATCCGATCAAATTTCTTTTTTTTTTAGGCTAATAACTTGCTTAGACTTATGAATTTAATACTAGTTTTAGCAAACAAGTCCTTTTTTCTCAGTTTTTTCTTTTCTTTTTTTTGTTTCTAAGTATATTTGTCCTTTTATATGTGGCTTATTTGTTTTATCAGTACATGGAATAATGAATATGAGATGAGTTCACTGATTTACTGTTAAACCTCAGTTGTACTCAAGCACAGTGGGCCTGATTCACAGAACTAACTTACGTCAAAAACGTAAACGTAAACGTAAAGTTAGTACTTTTTAGGTATTCACAGAATACACTTACTCATTTTGGTATTCACAGAATGAACTTACTCATTTTGGTATTCACAGAATAGTACTAACTTTACGTTTACGTTTACGTTTACGCTTTTGACGTGTTAGTTCTGTGAACCAGGCCCACTGAGCCTGATTCACAGAACTAACTTACGTCAAAACGTAAACGTGAAACGTAAAGTTAGTACTATTCTGTGAATACCAAAATGAGTAAGTGTATTCTGTGAATACCTAAAAAGTACTAACTTTATGTTTATGTTTACGTTTACGTTTTTGACGTAAGTTAGTTCTGTGAATCAGGCCCACTGTGTAAATGGATCTTTTACTCCTGCTTTTTTGTATGACCATTTTTGACAGGAAAATTAAAAATAAAAAAAATTAAATGAACAGTAGACAATAATAATGTGAATTCTATTTAATGGTTTATGAAGCTGCTATGTTATGTCAAATGAGTTTTGGCTTACTATTCATATATGTTATTCTGGACACTGTATCCAATGCACAAAATCATGTTCACTCAGAATCTCATACACCAACTCACAGACCCACTCAAAGATTCACTGACCCACTCACAGAGCTACTCAGAGGCTCATACACCTACTCACAGACACACGCAATGCAATCACTTACAGACCCAGTTAGACACTCACACATCAACTCACAGACACACTCACGGACTCATGCACCCACTCACAGACATACTCAGACACTTGTGCACCCACTCAGACACTCATGCACTCACTCACAGACCGAGTCAGATACTCACACACCCACTCACACACACACCCAGTAGACACTTATGCAGGTACAGTCAGACCCTCTCAGACACTCAAACACCCAGTCACACACCCATTGAGACACTAATGCACTCAGTCACATACCCACTGAGACACTGTTGCACTCACTCACACACGCATTTTCAAAGGTTTTAGGTTACAGTTAGGAAATAGAATTTAAAAAACCTTACAAATTCACTGAAAAAACCAAAGGTTACAGGGATTTTCTAGTTAGGAAATTGAATTAAAAAAGCCTTTGAAATTCACTGAAATAACCAAAGGTTATAGGGAAGTTATAGTTAGGAAATAGAATAAAAAAACCTTAGAAACTCACTAAAAGAAACAAAGGTTACAGAGATGTTATAGTTAGGCTCACATTTCACTTGTACAAAACTAGTGAAATTCAGCAATTGTAGAAACCTGAGTTAACTATAACTTACTCGTCCGCAATGCACTGCTTATGACCTCACATATTGCATCACTCATGACATGTTCAGTGACATCACTAATGACATCATTGAAGTGTTGGTAGCTCGTACAGTGGCAAGCAACCAATTTGGTGAATGCATGCGTTCATCTATGCATTTAAAGAAAAATGCAGAATTAGTGAATTGGCCCGTCAAAGGGAGTTGAGATTGTGAATGAGATGAGAAGCAAACATCATTTGTTGCAATTTATTAGTAATTCCAAAACCTAGTTTACTAAATTTGGAATAGGGCTAGGTAGGTAGGTTTATGAAATTTGGAATAGGACAGGATGGTCCGCAATACAACTAGTCAACCTGATTTTGGAAAGTTCAATGTTATTGTGTTTGTCTTTTCTTGTCAAAAAATATTTTTGGAGAGATTATATTATTTACCACGAATCTTTTTTGTCTTTATTTCTTACATCAGCATCCAGGGGCAAGAAGAGGGCTGAGGCGGGTGAGAGAGCTTCTGGAGGTGACTCCCAAAGTTCCTCTGCCAATGGCTCTGATGGCCCCAGTAAGTCCTCCTGTTGTTAACATTAATATTTATCGCCCTAACGTTTACCGCTCCTCATTTTGAATTATTATTTCTACCCATTTCCTAATTTGTTTCCAAATCCTCTTCAATCTTTCCATTTCTAAATTCTTGTTATCCCTGCATTATCCTATTTACTTATTTTCTATATTTCAAGTTTCTGTACTTTATCTCAAACTGTCTCTATAATAGTCTGTCTGTAGCTTCCTTTCATCTGCTTTGTCAGTCAGCTTTCCCTCTCCCCCTATATATTTTGTTGACTGCCTAGTGGAGGTACTGTAAGACTCAGAGAACCCATTGGTCATGTACTACTACTCTGCAGTGTAGATTGCATGCCCAAGTAAGGTATTCTACGCATGCTTGTTGAGATGAGAAGGCTTTCTTTTATTTGCTCATGCTCAATCAGTAAAATGAGAGAGTGGCCATGGTCATGTTAGACAATCCAAAGTTGTGTCTTAGCTAGGCCTAGTATTAGCAGCAGTTGGTGATGACAGTGCACCATGGCTGAAAGGAAGTATTAGAAGGACGGTCCCATTGCATTTGCCAACCAAGGCAATATGTCCAGTTGTCCAATATTTTATTACTTTACAAAAACTCAGATTCATCAATAGCTCTGCCACTCCATTATAGTTTGTCATGACGCTTTCCAAAAATTGCCACAAAAAAAATACCCAACCTGATATTTTTGATAGAAGATACTGAAACCAAATTGTAGTGATGTGTGAGGTTGTATTTTGCTATAAAAAAATTAATAGGAGGAGGCATATCTGGCATCTAAAAAATGTGTAATGTTATTTTCGAGCCGCACCAACCAGCAGTGCCGGGGCCAGCATTGACGGCACCAGCCAGTCAGCAGATGCAGCAGCGGTACAAGGGGGTGAGCCAGCTGCAGTGACAGGTGGTGGTAAGTCATATTGCTTGCTTATAGACAATTAATTATATACTCACTGCAAGGGTGTAATGTTGACTTGTGAACAATTGAACACACCCCTCTTTAGCAGATACAGCGGGAGTTGAGTAATGGCCTCTTTGATCCGCAACTCAGCAGGCAAAGTTTCATAAAGACCTTTAACTATGATGGGTTGATGGCAAAGGGAAAGAAGGATAGCAGGAGAAAGGATGGGTGAAATAGAATATGATTGGAAAAGAAGAATGCATGGGTGAAAGGATGCATATAGGTGGCTGATTGGATGCCTGGGTGGGTGAAAGTGTATGGGTGAAAGGATGCCTGCCTGCCTGGCTGGATAAAAGGAATCCTCTAGTGGGTTTGATGGGTGAAAGGATGCATGGGTGGGCAAAGGTATGTTGGTGAAAGGTTAGTTGAGACACGTTTGGATGGATGGTTTTCAATGGCAAATACTGGATTGAAAGAATGGAAAACTTAAACTGTGAGTAGCAAAGCCAAGGGTGAAGAATAATAATACTAGAAGAAAAATGCAATGATGAATGGAAAAATCCTTGGAATGAAGAAGAAACATGGAACTAGGGTGCTCCTCTGGATTGGCGTTCTTCTCACCTTTACTTGCTTGGAATGGTTTAATCAAGGTTTTTATTCAAAGGGTTGAGGTGGTATTTCAGACTACTCCCTTGACTCACAGCAGTTTTTAAGGGTGACATATATTATGTATATTCCTACCTACCCACCCATCCTCAATCACCTCCCTCCCTCCTTACCCATGGCATTTCGCCAGTGACACTCATGGTGACCTAACAGCTGCATGGTAACATCGGCGGCACTGCATTGTTGGCTGTGCAATGTGCGTCTGCCTCAGTTAATGTGTAGGCCCATTTACAAATTTCATGGCAATGCGAAAAATAGTTGTGCTTCCCTTAACTCCCAGTGCCCACTCAGTCACGTCCTAGTACATAACTCCTTTCCTAAGTTCCTTCTGTCCCAGCCTTCTGTAAAATTTGAAAAAAACATTATTTGCATGTGCCACATTCCTCTGGTCAAGTGATATATTTTATTATGGCTTCCATAATGGATCACGTCTGTTCTAATGTATCCCTTTTAATGTTTGTCGAACAAAGTGACTCACTACTAGCAAAAGCTTAGGCACTTGATGTTGATGATCAGTGAAACGTTTACCTACCCGGCCTAATCCCTCTAACTTACCCGCAGTAGAGAAAGTAAATAATTATTTTTCTTACTGCCAAGCAAATATATTTTGTTGGAAAAAAGTAATGTCAAATTGTGGTGACAGAGGGTGAGGCCAGGGAGTAAAGTGGGACTAAGAGTAAGGGCCAGATGTATAACCGTTTTTAGTGGTTGCAAATGGGAAATCGGCCCGTTAGCGACTGCTAAATAGGTCTGTGCAATGTGCAAACCCTATTTTGCAAGTCGGTAACCTATTACCAACTCGCAAAATAGGGTTTGCAACTCGCTATTAGGAAGGGGCATGCCAAAGGTGTCCCTTCCTAATGGCGAGTTGCACTTCTATGTACGATTGTTTTGTGACTGCAATTGCGGTCGCAAAAACACTCGCAGTTTATCACCTACTTCAAGTCAGTGGTAAGCCACTCGCATACGGGAAGGGATCCCCAGTGGACCCCTTCCCTTTTGTGACTGGCAGAGAAAATATTTTTTAAGAGCAGGCAGTGGTCCCACGGACCACTGACTACTCTTATAAAATGAAACAGAAACGTTTCATATTTCTTTTTTAAGTGCTTCCCGTTTTCCTTTAAGGAAAACGGGCTACATTTTAAAAAAAAACTGCTTTATTTAAAAAGCAGTCACAGGCATGGTGGTCTGCTGAACCCAGCAGGCCACCATCCCTGTGAGTGCTGGCCATTCCCATTGGGGTCGGAAATCCGACCTGCCTCATGAATATTAATGAGGCAGGTCATTTGTGACCCCATTGGGAATCACAAACAGTGTCTGAGACACTGTTGTACATTCCATTTAGCAAGTCGTAACTTGTGAGTAGCAAAACCGTCGCAATTTGCGACTCGCAAAATGGAATGGTCATACATCTGGACCGAGGTGCCTTTGCATTTTGCAGAGGGGATAGTCTATGACGAATGTGCCAGATACAATATCCTGTTCCTTGATCCTTTCCCTGTACTGTGGTGTATTGCTTTTCCCACCGTCTACTTATGGGCAGACAGGAGGATGTTTGTCTGCATGACTGATTTTATATAGTACCTCATGTGACGTATATCATTCATGGTAACTATTCATCTGCCTTGTAGTCAGGGTGAAATTGAAAGGCATTTAACAGAGCATGGCCATGTTAGAATAAGATAATTGTCTAGTACAGCTGCCCCACCTGCAGACAGTAGCAAAGTAACTTGAGTATGTCTAGGGCATTAGCTGAGCTAGCATGCCTCCATTAATTTAGCTCAACAAGAGAGAAAAGAATACTTGTGTACTCCATAGTGCATACTGTCTGAAACTCTAATCACATAAAAATCAAATGGCAAGCAAATGTACTGCTTCTGGGCCACTATATAATTGTATGTGTGTTGCTAAGAGCATTGTTTACAATTTGCCTTTTTCTTTCTTGATATAGCTACTCCTGCTGATTCGACTCCTAACAGACAGGAGATGACAGCCCGGACTCGGCAGAGGAAACTGGAGGCCATCAGGGGCAAATACCAGCAGCTGGTGTTCATGGAGGCGGAGGCAACAGCAGCAGTAGATGCTCCGGGCCCCAGCCAGGCCCCAGTGACTCCAGTGCACCGTCGAGGCTGGCGCGCATGGATGCCGGGCAAGAAGACCGGATGGAGAGGCACATGAACACCATTCAGAAGTTCCTAGCCCGCCTTTAGTGCCCTCTTCTGCCCCTTTTTTAATTCTTTTATTGGTGGGTGGGACTTGTTGTGGGGAGAGGGTGGAAATGTGGGAGTTGGGGCATTTCTGGGATTTTCTTTATGGACAATTTCGTTTTTGGACTTTACTTTGGACACTACTTGGGACATTGGTTGGGTACAGAAAGAGGGGTGGGCCAGTTGTGGATTTAGTTTATATTGTATGGGGAATACATTTTTTATAGTTTTACATTATGATTTAAATCTTTTTGGGGTGTTACTGTTTTACTTTGCACTGCTGCCTTTGCCGCAGCCCGTTTTTAAAATCTGCTGATAGTGTAACAACAAAATAGTTATGCAGTACCCTCCCTAGTCCTACTACTTTCTCCTCTTAGTCTCTGCAGTCTGCAACTATATGAACCCCTAAGGACTCGGAGTGGGTGGGTGAATTTCCATTGAATATAGATTTCAGTTCAACAATCAACCACAGTTCTCTTACCTGATTAGATGAGGTGAGTGCTGCACGGTTTTCCAAGGTGCCATGGTGGTGGTAGTAGTAGCATGCTAGCGCACTTACAGTGCAGGCATCAGAAACAAGGTCCCACTCCCTCCTAGGCGAACTCAAACTGTAGGATAAGGACTATTCATCGCAGGGAACTAACTAAATTCAAATAAAAACTGAGTTAATGCTGTTATTATATGCAAGCTTTCAAAAAATTGAGACAGTCACCAGACTGGACTACTAGTACACAAGAAGAGAGACAATTGAGAAAATATGATAAGCAATGCTAAATTGAATTATTCAGAACAATGGTGAGCTAGTAAAAGTTACAAAATGAAGTCAAGTCGAACTACGAAGTGGACAAGTGTTAGCTTTGATGAAATACAGTGCCTGAATGATGATGCTGGCAATGACGTTCCTATAAAAATATTGAACACTGTTTTTATGCATGGGTGGGTAAATAATAAATGTGGCCAGTGTGGGCTATACTTAGAGCTGAAGATCCTCATCCTGCACTGAGTTGGTGTTGCTTTCTCCACATCTGCCCCACCATGTGTGTGATCAATTAATGGTGTAAATTATTGAGTCACACCTCAATAAATCACACAGCCGGGGGGAAGAGGGCTAGGGGTTTGATGAATGGATGGGAAGGGGGATTTGGGGAAAGGTTTGACAAAGACAAACACTACACAAGGACAACATTCATCTTGGCAATAAGCAGCCGACCACCATAAATCTGCTATGGGAGAAAAGGAAATGAAAGAATGATGAGTACAGGTAAACCAAATCAAATTGTCTGTCTTCCCCCAGAGAGGCATAAGCTACATTATATATCTAAATGTTCTGTGTTACAGAGCTTTGAAAGATAGCAAATATATTACAAATTAAATTATCTGTAGAAGTCAAGTGAACAGCACAGGCAGTTCTAATGATTACAAAAAGAAAAAATGATACTGTGTTGCCAAATTGGGAGTTCCATCTGCATTCCTCTTGGACTGTCTGTCAATCTTGGGTGCCTGGTGGATGTGGTCCGGTAAGGTAAGTGTGAGTGTTATGTTGCTTTCCCA
Organism: Calotriton arnoldi; assembly: GCA_963921515.1. Classification (NCBI taxonomy): domain Eukaryota; kingdom Metazoa; phylum Chordata; class Amphibia; order Caudata; family Salamandridae; genus Calotriton; species Calotriton arnoldi. The sequence continues at coordinate 329,229 of CAWUFW010015488.1, read as the reverse complement.
GATTGGCGCAGGATAAAAGGGCCTAGGGATTGGAAAAACAAAATGATATTGCAGAATCAAGGAGAACAAAAGAAGTTAAACTTCATAAGGAGTGCACCGAGAAGACTCAGAGGCAGCGCAAGAGAGAAGAGAAAATAGTCCTCATTGCACTCATTCATTTATGCATGGTGTATGAACAGTTAGATGTGGGCAATTTTACAACAAACAAATATCACAAAAAAGTATCTATCGGTATCGGGCTGAACAAACTCGCAACTGCCATCATGAGCATCAATTCATCATCATTAATCATAACAATAATATGTAGCCTAATGGCACATGCGTAATGTGATGATCATTCATGACTAAATGTCTGTCTCCAGTTACCTTCAACTACAGGCCTCCCACCCAACCACCACTTAGCTTCAAATTTGAGCCAGACAGCACTGAGAACACACACCAAGCAACATTGCATTTTCCCAATCAAGTCAAATCAACGCACAACTGTCATCCCTCGCCGCCACTCCACAGAGTTGGGTAGGCCCTTTTAGGCCACTTGAAAGTTATCACCGAATCGGTTGCTTTCAGTGATGTTGAAAACTTCTTTCTACTGGCGGCAGTTCTCAAAGTAGTAACGCCCATGACCTGAGTCATTCCATCATCCCTGATCCTGTGAGTAAGGTGTCCAACTGCATATTGACTGTGTCCCATCTCAAATGCAATAGATCAAATTGTAGTACAATTTTGTTGCTGCACTACAAGAGAAACATTGAATCATTTTTTGTGTAGATTAGATTTATGTGTGTGTTATCTATTCTAATGGGACTGGTCGGGTCTGACTCTTTGAGGAGTATAAAGCAGAAAGCAATTCAACAAAGCAGTGTGGAGTGGACCCGGTGAAGAAATCTCACTATCTCTCAAAGGGGAAGGAAAAAATCACCTTCTGGGAAAAAATTATCAGCCGTCGGTAGACCACCAACATTGTAAATCATCACAAACACATTTAAGCATAATAGTTGCGAATAAGCGAACACCCAGTGTCATTGCCAGCCACCACATGAATCATCTCAACACACTCACAAACAACAATCACTCAGACAGCAATTCATGCCATTTACCTGTTCTTCAAATTCAGGCGTGGTCAGCGTGACTGTGATCTAGCGCGATATTAGCAAACCACATTCATACACCAGATACTCTCTTGGGCCCATACATTCATACTACGCTAATACTTACGCTGGGTTTATCAGTTATACTCTTTATCAAAAATCCCTTCTACCAATTACCTTCCGATTGAAGAGTAATGACTTACCAATGAATCCTTTGCTAATTGGGAAGTTTAAAATGAGTGACATTCATTATAGTACATAATCCAGAAATAACCACTGAGTCAGGAAGTTTTAAAATGTTTATCTAAAGATTTTAGCAGAGTAAATTACAGAACCACATGGTACTTAATCGCATATCACGGATGAAGCATAGAATAATAATAATAATTAATGACGGTCCCTCAGAAAGGAGAAGATAGAGACAGCAGCGCAACTAAAGGTTGCATTTATATTTACCTAAGTGCGAGAACCAAACCCCTTGGCCAAGGAGTTGGAAAGAATAGGACCCAGGAAGGATGAAGAGCAAAGACCTCCTCCAGGATCAGGACAGGACCGGTGACCTCTCTACAACGACGCCTGCGTCGTTCCCTCTCTGATACTCGACTTCTCCTCGATTCTCCCGTGCCTTCCTTCTAATGGACTCCGCCGCCCCCTCCTCAGGACCTCTTCTGGACAGGGATTCAGTCTGCAATCGATCAGCTTGGCGGTCTGGAGCTCTTCTGTGCGTTCTGAGAGTAAACTCTAGTCTCCTAAACGCACTCTGCGGTCTGAGCTAAACTAATTAACTAATTCTATATCTATTATACCCTTCTACGCCCATGTACCTCCCCTTAATGTTGCTAAAATATGGGACCACTACTTCTGATTGGACAGGGACAGGGGTTGATCCTCACACCATATTGATTTGGTTCGAATTCTGAAGCCCATTGTCTTTAAACTACCGCCCATCCAATTTAATACATTTGCTTTATTTCCCACCCGTCTCACGACAAATGTTATATATTCTTCATATACAAAGTTTCAATTTTCAACAGGAAAGGCAAGAGCACAGCAGCTTCGGCCATCAGGTCATGGCCTTGGACGACGTCCAGGTTGACTTCATTTTTATTCTTTGGCAGCCAAACAGGACACATGCGCAGAATCATTGTCTCTCGAGTTTCAGATCACCAACCCCAGGCCCAAGTTTACGAACTAATAAAAGTCAAAGAAGAAAATATTAAAATCACAAATAATATGTTTCACTGTATACCCACTCTTTCTACTCTATCCCCATTTACTTATAAATCTATCCCGCATTAGTAGCGTTAAGAAAACGACAAATTAATAATAACACAAGAGCAAGCTGAAGCATGTGAAACATCAAGTAGCCATTTTAAAGCACACTGCGCAGAAGCAGAAATTTCCCACCTAAGCAAAGAAAGACGTCACAACACGTGATATGGTTGAGACATGCGCAGTAAGGTTCCGCGCTTTAGCGGCCATTTTAGAAAAAGACAAGCGTTACTTGTTAGTTAGAACACATAGGCAAGCTTCCTTGCTATTCATGTAGTGTATGCAAAGTTAATATACACAATACAAGATTAATAAATTAATACTGTGAGGAGATTGCATCCGAGCAAGTCTCATTTGTGAGTCCTTGCTCCATCAACTGTGCTACATTACAGATCCATTGTTCACAAAGAAGACATTGGCCAGTCTAAATCAAATAATATGGGGCAGTGCAGCTACGGTAATAATAAACTAGGAAAGGCTAGATAGTCACGGCCCAGGGTTAGAGGCAGGCACACATTTGTTTGTATCTCTCCATCCAATGTCCTTGAGGGAAATGGGTGGGGACTTCTTCACTGCACACTGTTGCAACTCCAATCTGGCATTAAAGAGTGTCTAAAAGTAAGACGGTGGGGCTGAATTAGTCAACCAGATACAAACAAATAAAATTAAATATTGTTCCCCTAGCTATATCTTTTTTATGGGGCGTCAAAGAAAGAAAGCAAATCGGCGATAGAGACTAAGAGAGAAAATTCTATGGTTGTTGGCCCAGGCCTAGTAGTCAGGGAAGTAGAGCTCGTCCTCAAACTCTGGAGGTTCACCCAGAAGTAGGTCATCCAATACAATACTTCCATGACCTGAGTCTCCCTCATCTTCATCCTGTCGTACTTCAGGTATGGAGTAATCTGGTGGTATAAAGTGCTGATTCATTTTAATCAAGGTTAATCGCTCCACGTTTTGAGGAGAGAGACTGGTCCTTCTCACTGTGACAATGGCACCACCAGACTGAAAACACGCCCAAAAGAGACACTGGCCACTGAGCAAGCCTGATAGTTTATTGCCAGCCTGCTGAGCATTGGCCATTGGTGCCTCTTCCCATACCAATACACCAATGGGTTTTGATCAAGGTAGACCTCTGCTCGGTCATCCACATAGGCCTGGACCATCCGCTCATGGTCATTGGTGCTCCACCTTGCTCAACCTCTTTTGCCTTCACCTCTGCACTGGACTTAAGCCCTGCAGTAGAAACCATTTCATTTGCAGATTTTAGGGCTGATGTTCCTGTTCTTGTTGTTGATGGTGTTCTTGTTGTTGGTTTTGACTGCTGTGAGCCAACAGCACTGCCCTCAAGCTCTGAACTTGAAGGCTGCCCTGCAGAACTTGTACCCTGGAGGAGTGGGCCTCTAATTCCCTGCCGTTCTTTTTCTAGATCACTGTTTTTCTGCTCAGCTATCCATGTTTTGCATTTTGCAAAATCCCCATCTGAAAACGGAATGAAAGTGGACAGTAATGGTTTGTACCATGGATCAAGAATTGTGGCACAGATCTAATGTTTGGATGACACAATGGGGCCGATTCCGATCTCGGCCGGTAGGGCTCCGAATCGGATTCGTCTTTACCGGATCCGATTCGGAGCCCTCATTCCCGACCGATTCGTACGTGCGTCCGGCCGAGCGAGTACGATGTGAGCGCACGCGAAATCGCCGACCGACTTGTTCGCGGGTCCGAGGCGCTCCGACCGACACGCACCTCGCAATGGAGACGTTCCCCGGCCGGGCAAGTACGATGCGCGCCTCGAGCAGTCCGACCGACTCGCGCCGTCCGGCTCGAAAGAGCAGTCGGAGCCGGACTTTGGGGGTCCGTGTCGGACCCCCATGTACGCGTAGCTGCGCGAGTTGCACACAGGGGGGACCCATGGGTCCCCCCTACCTGTGCATGTACGCTGCGAGTCGCTTCGACGCGTACCCGCTGTAGGGGGCGCCCTTGTTCGCCTCGCATCCATTGAGTCAATGGCAGCCCGCGTACGCGTTGTATGACCGACTCCCATTGACTTCAATGGGAGTCCGACCGAATCGAGTCCGATGGCATGCGTGCGCATTGTACTCGTTCGGTCGGACTGCTAGGGTCCGATTCGGTCGGAAATCTCTCCGGGTCCGGCTCGGTCGGAGAGATTTCCGGCCTGAATCGGAATCGGCCCTAATGTCTCTTTGCACCCTGACATTAACAGATAAGCAAAGGACTAAGCTCTCCGCCAACTCATACCCATCATTTTTTCCTCCACACCTACATAAAGTACAGACACCTCCTTTAGCTGTTCTTGTAGCATGTGCAACAATGGGATAGCTTGGCCCATGGTACTTTCCTCCTTGCTGACTTCCCGTGTGAACACCTCAAAAGGAAGCAGCATCTCTGTCAGGCATTGGACTAGGCCCTATTGGTCCATCTCAATGATTTTGCCTTTCACAGTTGCATCCTCTCTTTGCATGACATATTCATTGATCGGTCTGTACTGCTCAAACAGGCATCAAGCATATTATAAGTCGAGTTCCATCGTGTTGGCACCTCCTGTATGAGTGCTTTAACTGGCATTATATTATCTCGCTGAATGACCCTCAGCTCTTTCTGGGCTTTAAATGAATGGCTGAAATGAGTGCAGATTCTACTGCAGGTGGACAGTAAGTTGCTTACTTGGTCTTCTTTTTTGAGAAAGTCATGTACAATGAAGTTGATGCAGTGCGCCAAATAACAGCACCCTGAAATAGCCATCGGCCATTGCCTTAACTATAATACTGCCATTGTCCGTGGCAACAAATCCAATGTTAAGCCCTCTCAGTTGCTGCCATTCAAAGACCTTGTTGTTAAAGTCATCCAAAATGTTTGCAGCCGTATGGGATTTCTCCATGGTGAATATGGCTACTGTTGCATGCTTCTGAGCCACATAAAAAATCTCAGCAGTGTCAACACCTGCAGATATCTTTTCTCTAGCCCCTACAAAAGAGAACTAGTGTGCAGTGATGCACATGTAATCAGTGGCTGGGCAAATGGTCCACATGTCTGTTGTCAGGTGGATAGTGTGAATATCACTCTGCTGAAAGCTTGTCCAAACAATTCCAGCACATCGTGATGTAGCGCTGGATCAGAAAATCTGGTGAAATAGGACGTGGTGGGAACCCTCCATTTCGGGCAGATGGCTGCCACAAGTTCAAGAAAACCCACCCCATCCACAAAAGAAAAAGGGAGGAGGTTCAGCGCTAACATTTTAGTCAGTTTCGTGTTGCACAAACATGTCATTGGGTGGTTGCGTTCATACTGCCCCTCCTGCCAAAATATGACAGGAATAGTAGCCTGGATTTTTTTCTTTTCTGGTGCCACTGATGCAGGTGACTTTTTGAGAGCAGACGTTGGTATGGTCAATGTGCATTTCAGCGGTGCAGTCACTGTCCTCTCTTACCTTGGTGTTTTGATCTGAAGCTTGTGACATTGCAATGTTGCTGATATGGGCGATACTACTGAACTGCTTGGGAGAGGGCTCCTTTGCGTAACAAAAATGTCTTCCTCTTCTTCACCTTCCACCATGATTGGATCAGATTGCCCTGCTCTGCCTTTCACCCCCTTCACCAACAACACTTGTAGTTTTTTGGCCGCTAAGGTACGCCTCCCACTGGAGCATATGGTGCTTTATCAAATGGGTTGTTCGGCCCCCCGGTACCATCGTTTGTACCCAGCCCCCCGACTAACGCTTGTTCCCCAAATGGAGCATATGGTAATGTTCACCTGCTTCTTGCTAACTGTAAAGAAGTACCAAACTGGGGAGGTCAACTTTCTGATGCTGGTGCCACTGACAATGCTGGATGAACTGGCGGTAGGTGGGCTTTTTGACTCTCTGCAGTACCTACTTCTACTAAGGTGGTTGTGGATGTAGGTCGCTGCATGGACTTTGCAAATATGGCAGCTGGCGGTGGTATCTGTGGTGCCACATCCCTCCCAGCAAGATGGGGTAACATCGGCCTCCACTGGGGCTGGGCTAACATCCATGATTACTGGCTCGTCGTCATTCTACTCTTCTACATCTACGTCCATAACTCTAAGGCTTTCAGGAACCTTCATTTTCACTAGCCTCTCTTGGCATGTCTCACTCTCAGACTGAGGCGGGATCCAAGTGGATCTTCTGAAAGAGCAGCTTCCTCTACTTCTTCAGCATGAAGCTCAATCTCCTGAACTCTTACTACTTCGGGAGGAACTACTATTGGTGGTTGCAATGTTGTTGTTGTCCACTTCTCTGAATTGTCTTCAACAATTGTGTACTACTTTGTGATAGAGATAAGTCAATTTCAACATCAATGCTCATCAGCATTGCCACGATTAGACTGGCTGCCTCTGTGACAGACATGGGCTTGGGCCTAGGTTGGGGTGGGTCCACTGATGCGGGGGTTCTGCTCCCAGCTTGTTCTAAGGCTGGGCGGAGCTCACTGAGTTTCACTCCGCAGAATTCCGTGGAGATGCTGAAAACCTCCGCCAAATTCCGTGGAGTTCTGTAAGCGAGCTGAGTAGGTCTACCACACAAACAAACAAGCCTTTGTCGGACCCTGGCAAAGCCAAAAGATGGCGCTCTTTGAGTTTTTATCTGCCACTTTGAATGGAGGACAGAATGCATTTCTTCGGATCGGATCTTCTTGGACCTATAGAAGGCTAGTCAGGACTTACTTCGCCCTGTTCGCAAAACAGAAAACACAGACTTGACGCTGTGCTGGGGGGAGGGTGTAACTTGAAGTGTGTACTTAGAGAACCCTTTAAGCACATCAAAGAACACTATTAACATGTTGTGCTCCTTCTGGTGAAATCTAAACTTTGGCTTGGACGGAGAGTCATTGCTAATGCTAAGTAGGGCTGCCGAAGACGTGCGAACTCACGGAGCCAGAATTCGAGTCACCCACCGGGGAAGGAGCGCAGGACTGTTGTTGGAAAGATCCAGAAAAAGCTGAATTCACAGAAAAGTTACACTTGAATTTTTGAAAGGTGTGCCACCGTTTTGGGAAAGTTGCACTGGTTTTTTAACGGTTCTCTTTTGGGGAGTGTTATTAATTGATTCTCCCTTCTCTATGTTTTGGAATTGCTGCCTGGTCACCAGTTACAATGGCCACGGGGGATCGCGGCATTGCCATGCTTGCAGGCAGTGCACGCTGGCTGCTCCCGGTCGCTTTCCGGATGCTGACATTATGCCATGAGAGCACTTGACCTTTAGAACATTGACCGCCCGACCCCAAATACTTATATTTGGCATATGAAAGACGACCTCCACCTAGCAGCAGATGCTGTCAAGCTTTACCTGAGCTCGGTCTCTACTCTCCAGGCTGCTCTGTCTTGGGTGCACAGACAGAATATTGAGTTTGAAATGTCAACATACACAAATATCGAGTTGGAAATATCGTGATACAGAAATATCGACAGCAAGAATATCGTGGTAAAGAATATCAATTTTGTAAGAAATATAGTTTTTGAAAATATCGAAGTCATTAATATCGTTTGCAAAAATATAGGGGGTCATTACGATGGCGTAACGATCGCCACTGCCGGACCAGCGGTGGCGACCGTTACGCCATCGTAACGTGAATTACCCACCGCCATATTACGATGGCGGTGGGTATTGCGGCGGATGCAAAGTGCCTCCGCCGCTTTTCCGCCGGTCGGCAATCGTTACGATTGCCGGCCGAGCGGAGCAGGGGCCTAAATATGGTGGCGGTGCCTAGCAGGCACAGCCAGCCATATTAGGGTGTGAGGGTTTGAAGGCCTTTCCATGGCGGCATTGCCACCATGGAAAGGCTGGTGGGGATTTGCTTTGGGGGCCCGTTGCGGGCCCCCAGGGGGGTGTGGGGTTGGGGGGGTGCACTTGGGGGATACCTATGGTACCCCCCTGCATGTCCATGCACAAGGTGGCAGGCACCGCGTGGTGCCTGCCACGTTGGGGAATAGGGTGGGAAGTAATTTAATTATAATAAAATTATTAATATTTTTTATTTATTATTATTTATATAGTTTTAAGTGTGGGAATTAATTTATTATTAATTATTTATTAATTGGTTGTTAATTATTATTATTAATAAATTAATTGGTAATTATGTTAATTGTGTAATTTTTTTAGAAGCGGGTTGTGGGTTTATAGGGGAATAGGGTGGAAAGCAATTTAATTGTAATACATTTATTAATATTTTTTATTTATTATGTATTTAATTTATATTTTATAGTGTTAATTGTGGTAATTAATTTATTATTAAAAGTCACTCATTCTTAAAATCAACATCCGCCGTACTCACTCGCCCTCAAACCCATATTTACATCCAACCATCTTACCCCTTCTTGGGTGAAGTAATGTTTCGCGTCGGGCCTCACAAATAAGGGGTAGTCTTGTAGTCACACACTAGTGTGACTTTTGGAATACACAGTGAATCACGGACACATGGCTGCAGATAGTGTCAGTTTGCGGAAATTTTCCGCCACTACACGCAAACTTTTTCTAGATCACGCAACTGAGTGAGTTTAGGAGTAAGAATGGTATCACATACGCCAAATAGAGGGCAGTGAGTGTGGTGTTACCTTATCATCCTATTTGGCACAAAGGTGAGGAGCACTAATTACAAAACTGAGAAAGTACATTAATTAAAAAGACTCATACACTATGTTTCTTTTGCTGTTGTTTTTCTTTCTTTTTACAGATGGAGCAATCAACTCTGTTTTTCATTGAAGAGTAGTATAAGGAGCAGCTATCTGCCCTTATCATAATTAGGGTAGGGAAATTCTCACACCCTCGTTTTCTTTTCTTTTCTTTCCCAGGGGTGTCATACCTTTGCCCTGAAGAAAGTCCAGCACCCATAGGGGGCTGTTTAAGGACTGAAACATGTTGGCACTAGGGTCCTAGGACCATAATATCCCAAAGACCCTATTTTACTTTCTTTTAATATTTCAGTGAGATCCAAAATAAAGGGACACCGGGATCTCTCTGAGATTTTTAAATCTTTATTCCCCTGGCCAAAAACATATTTTTAAGAGCTCCCTGAAAGATTGGTTGAGCCCACCCTGACTTCTAGGCGTCAGGGTGACCCGATGATGAAGCATTACACCACTAGGGTGTGTGAGGGTATATAAAACAAGAAGGACTTGCTTCCTTGCCCACCACCCGGTGGTGTACTCTGTTGTCTTCATTTAGGGTCTATAGTTATTTGATTTAGATTCCATCTAAAATTATATATGCATAAGGCAATAGGGAGTACTTTATGTGACTTAAGTGTTCTAACACGGGGGATGTACTCTCCACTTAACATTTCCTCTTGACCCTTCTGATAACATTTGTTACTTTTGTGTGTGAAGTATCACCAATGCCATACACACCCATAGGGGGATGGATGCCTACCACTAATACCATCCCCACTCATAGGGGGATGGATGCCTGCCACTAATACCATCCCCACTCATAGGGGGATGGATGTCTACCACTACCACCACCCCTACTCAGGGGGGCCTGGATGCCTACCACTACCACCACGCCTACACATGGGGGCCTGGATGCCTGTCACTACTACCATCCCCACTCATAGGGGGATGGATGCCTACCACTACTACCATCCCCACTCATAGGGGGATGGATGCCTACCACTACCACCATCCCCACTCATAGGGGGATGGATTCCTACCACTAACACCACCCCTACTCAGGGGGGCCTGGATGCCTACCACTACTACCATCCCCACTCATAGGGGGATGGATGCCTACCACTACCACCACCCCTACTCATAGGGGGATGGATGCCTACCACTACCACCACCCCTACTCAGGGGGGCCTGGATGCCTACCACTACCACCACCCCTACTCATGGGGGCCTGGATGCCTGTCACTACTACCATCCCCACTCATAGGGGGATGGATGCCTACCACTACCACCACCCCTACTCAGGGGGGGCTGGATGCCTACCACTACCACCACCCCTACTCATGGGGGCCTGGATGCCTACCACCCACACAACCCCTCCTCATAGGATGGGTAATGCATGACACAACCAGCATACTCCAACATAAGGAATGTCTGAAAAATACATCCCCCAACACCATGACAAGCGTGTGTAGTCTGTGTCAAATGCCTACAACACTGAACATGACATTGAACATACAATGTGACCCCCTATCACATGTGTCACACATAAATGTGTGTGGCCTCCACAATGCAAGCAGACCATGACCACTGTGGCAATGGGGTCTAAAGCCCCATCACCACAGTGACCAAAAGAGTAAGTGTGGGGTCCATAGCTGAAGCACATTTTGAACATTGTGGCAATGGGGTCTAACACCCCATCACCACAGTGACCAAAATGTAAGTGTGAGGTCCATAGCTGAAGCACATTTTGAACATTGTGGCAATGGGGTCTAACACCCCATCATCACAGTGACCAAAAGGTAAGTGTGGGGTCCATAGCTGAAGCACATTTTGAACATTGTGGCAATGGGGTCTAACACCCCATCACCACAGTGACCAAAATGTAAGTGTGGGGTCCATAGCTGAAGCACATTTTGAACATTGTGGCAATGGGGTCTAACACCCCATCATCACAGTGACCAAAAGGTAAGTGTGGGGTCCATAGCTGAAGCACATTTTGAACATTGTGGCAATGGGGTCTAAAGCCCCATCACCACAGTGACCAAAATGTAAGTGTTGTCATGTGAAAAGCTGCAAATGCCAAACTGCATGGATGATTCCTGGTCACACAACAACAAACACATCAGTGGCATAGTAGTGCTTGTGTCCCATAGCAACATAGATTGGGTGAGGCAAACAGTGCAGTGCCAATGAAACATCGCTTTGGCCATGTGCAGACAAACATCACCCATGGGGGCTCACATTGTCAACATTCACGAATTACACAATGACAGAAGTGACCATCATAATGCAGACCCACACATCAGCACCAATGGACACACAAATGTAGATATCCTGTGGAGACTGTAGATGTCAGGTGAACAAATACCATTCCATGGCAGCAATAGGACATACAAACCATGATCATTGTGCTGACTGATGACCTAGGAGTCCCAGGGACAGCAGGGGAAAGCCACCAAACAACATACAGCCAATGGCACACTAAAGAAATGCCAATGCAGTGGTGCAAATGCACTAACACAAACAGGCTGACTCACACTGCATATCAAACACAACAGGTGATGGGGGGGGTGCCAGTGTCCCCAGGCAACCACACAACACATGAGGAGGCCTGAATCCCTATTACACAGATGTGTATACAGTGCCACACAAAAGTAACTCATGGATCGGATTCCCCTATGTGGGCAATCAGGCATTGTTAGATGAGAGGGAGCACAAATTTCAAATGTCACACAAGCTTGTAGGAACAGCAACTAACACAGCAAGAGACAGACCCACCACAGCACTACCCCCAGGGACCCCACATTGTGGTGACACTGGCCTGCATGATAATCCCACTGTGATGACAAAGGTGGATGTCGTACACACAGTGAACCACAGTCATGTTTCCTGAGCAACTAACTACCATCACACCTACACAAGCACAAATCAATCAGCACGGCCTGTCAGCCAAGGCCAACATGGAGGTAGGGGTCTAGCCGTGCAACAACACTCATTTGCACACACTCAACGCCACACACCTTGACCTCCACCAATGTGCAGCAGTGAAGCTCACATGGACTGGTGACATTGCACATGCACCCATGACAATCCCAGGGGTGGTGGGGGGAACTAAGGTGGAGATACCCATCACACATGGCCAGTCAACAAGACTTGTGAATGTCTGACACACTGCACAGTACGCTGTACATGGGCATGACGTCAAATCCACACCAACCAATGGGATCCCGGCCACAGTCACACACCAAGAACACACATAGACAACTTCCAACATTGCAGCTCTAACCCTGAGGAGTGGCAGCAGTCACACACACAATGTGTCACAATCACTGAAAGGTAACACAAAATGTAAATTACATGACTTGTGTAACCAACAAGTGCGAAGGGGAATCCTGACTGTGTCTCATCTGCGTTTGCCCACAAACTCAGCTCTGACAGCAAACACACCTATGGATGACACCCTGATGACCAGTAATGTGCCATGCACCCACATCACAGAGAACCCAGGGCGAAGATTTGGGGGGAACATAGGTCAACTCAGCAAGCATCACAAACAGGAACATCACTAGGGATCCCAGCCTGTGTTGCAAAATGGAAGTGAAGACACACAGACATGCTCACACAACACACACCTTGGGCTCAGGCAATGTCACGGAATTACACACTGCCATGAGGGGACTCCACTCCTGTGTAAGGAAAGCTGTGCCATACGTTGTCTCTGCAGGGCTCTATCATGTCAGCAGTACACTTGGTCACTCAGTCAACAATTAGCACAAAATGAAGGCTCTCATCACATCAGCCTGGTCATGGGAGTGTCACCAAAATCATCTGCACAGATCCAACACACATGTATAGCAAGTTGCACTGATAACACAGATGAGTCCTTCCCCATTGATGCCCAAACTTGCATGTCCAGTGGAGATGGTCACACGGTCAGGGAAACAGACAAATTGAACAATGGCAAGCACAACTGATGTGCAGGGGTGTAAGCCACAGATGTGATATTGCAAATAAATGTAGGAAATCCCATTGGCAAATATTGAAAACATGACACCCTCATATTGCTGCAAAGGATGACATGGCTACACACCAGGATAGGACACATTCCCCCTGGACCACATGGGGTCCTGCACAGTAACACTTCATTTTCATGATACCAAATATCACCATCACTGCAGCAAGGGCATGGTTAGCATCATCAACATCAAGTACATCTGAAGCAAAACCACCAGAGAACAGAAAGGAGCTTTATTCAGCATATGTGTCTGAAAAATGAAAGTCCTGCAAAAATACAAAGGCCAATGGCCAGTCCAACAGTTTAGTCCGAACAGGGTGACAGTGGCAGATGTCACCCTCTGCTTGCCTGCACTGATATGGAGCAGGGACATTCCTCTCGGAGGGGTATACGGGGGGGCAGGCCAGGCACCGCAGGGACAGGATCAGGGCTCACCAGAAGGAGGCAGGGAAGGGGTGGCTGGTGGTGGAGAGTCACTGACAACTGCAGTGGAGGTGTCTGACATGGTGTGTGCCAGCACAACTGGGGGGCATGAGTCAGATGGTGTGGGTGCCGGCACGACTGCAGTGGTCCGGCCAGATGGAGTGGACAGGTTCCCCACTGCAGTGCCCACGTCAGACGGGGTGGTAGTGGACTCCACTGCAGTGCCCATCTCCGGGGGAGTAGAATGGGGTTCAGGTAAGGTGGGCAGGACAGAGGGGGAGGACACTGTCTCCACACCAGTGGCACAAACATGTGCAGCGGGGTTGTGGGGCTGGAAGAGCAAGTGGTAGGAGGAGAAGGCCGCATCATTTTGGGGATGGTGTATCTGTGGGTGGGGGAACCTGGGACAGGGTGTGGTGGGGAACCTGTGTTGTGGGTGACTGAGGGATGGAGGAAGGAGACTGTGTGGTTGAGCTGCAGGGCGGTGGCGGGGTCTTGCTCTTCCGGGACCGGGGGGACTGCGCCTGGGGGAGGGTGTCCGGGGGTGAGGAGCACTCCCCTCTGTGTGGGTGGACTTCCTCTTCCCCCTGTATGCTGGATCAGTGGGATCGGAGGGGAAGAGACCGAGGTCACAGAGGAGGAGCTGCTTTGTAGGTGGGGTTGCAGGTGAGGCAAGGGAAGGGGTCTTGGAGGGAGAGGATTTTGAGGACTGCGGAGTGAGTGTGGATGCCTGTGTGTGTGTCTGTTCCCCATCCCCTGTGGGTGTGGTATCAGTCCCCTGAGGATGCTTGTGTGCACGTTTTGCCCTTGTTCTGTGTGTTTCTGTGCTGCTCGTGTCTGTGTGTTTGGGTGATTGTGCAGGTGTGCATGTGCTTGGGACAGGTAGGGTGCCAGGACGTGTGGATGGGGCAGAGGTAGGAGGGGTGATGGACTGTTGGAGGAGGGACACTGCTGCCGTCAGGGAGGAGTCCATGGACCTTTTGCTCCTCTGTAGGGCAGACATGCCCGTCGAGATGCCCTCCATGAACGACACCAGCTGTGTCAACAGAGTGGTGTGTGCATGGAGGACACTCAGCATTGCTGTCTACCCTACATGGAGCTGCCGAAGTAGGTACACAGACTCCTCACTCAGGGCAGCAGGGGACACAGGGGCAGGGGGTGCGGTGCCTGGCACGAAGGAGACACGCTCCCGGACACGGGAGCCTCCACGGACCTCTGGAATGGGAGCCAATGGGAGGGCGGTGGTGGCGGGGCCAGCCATACTAGCTGGGGTGTGGTGGCTGCTGACACCCGCCTCCACAAGGGAGTCATCCTCTGAGCTGCTGTGGTCCTCAGCTGAGGTGGATGGTGCTGAGGACTCCTCGGTGTGGCTCCCCTCGCCCTCCGTGCCACTGGGTCCCTCCGACCACTCATCGCCTGCTGACCCAGTCTGGCTCTGCAGCTCCTCCTGGTCCGTGGAGCTGTCCCCTCCTGTGGTCGTGGATGTATCTGCAAACAATTAGGGAAACAGACAAACATCAGTCACCTGCACTGACCGCACACACCACAGTAAGTACAGCACATTACAGAGAAAGCCCTGGCATCCTCAGTTGAACATTGCCAAAAGTGCTCACACAGATTAGGAGAAGCCAATTGTCAGTCTGATGGTCAACCATGGCACTGACACCCCTCCTGCCCTTGCACTCATCTGTCTGGTGCCTGTTGGATGGTAATACCCCAGTGTGGACACAAGCACCACGTACACAGTTGTTGGACATTGCAGAGAACACGGTGAAGTATGTGAACATGCACACATCACATCTCTTGCCATTGAGTTAGTACAGGTGTCCGGGTAAAGGGATGGCCAGAGTCTAATTAGAAATGCATGTGATGCATACCAGCACCAGACACCATGATGCACCCATGTCCGGATAGTCAATGCCACAATGGGGTGCATAATTGCACATGTAACTCCCCTGCAGGATCTCTCTTAGGAAGCTAAATGCCATGGCACAGGCATGCCTGCAAAGTCATACATCACTGTCTCCAGTCACATGGGCATGGCAGCCAGCCAACAACAGTCTGCACTGTGTCACAATCCTAGGAAATGGGGAATGCAAGTTATGTAGCTGACAAGTGCACATGTTCATCCCCCACAAACCACATCATCTGAACTCTTATTTGGCCACGTCATGCCAATTGGACATATGGGAGACATGAAACACAACTCTATGAACCTGAGCACCTCACAGTCTGCTGTGAATGTAAAACAGCTGCCTGAAGTTCACAGTCGCATACACCTGTGTGCACAGTCAAGTGATCAAACACCTATCAGTCACAGAAGTATTGTCTCTCATGGTCACATCTCAGATGGCATGCTGAGCCCTAAAGGATAAACATCCCAGTAGTCCTGACAACGAAGCCACGGCACAATGACACAGAGGCAGACACCTGAGGGAACATTTCACTGATCACAACATGTCAGCTGATACACGGGAGTGGGAGTACAGAGTGTATTGTATGCCCTGGAGTAGGCATGACTGTCCTGCTCCACCTGAAAGAGGGATGAGCCCTGGACAGTAGGCAGGTGGCTAAGCATGTGTGACACACTTGATATAGATACTCCTGAGGCCCAAACATTGTTCCCACCCGCAGCATGGGGGTGTGCCAAATACCCCAGGGACATGTGGTGATTCAGATCAGCAAGTGGACCACATATCAAAGTTACACCCAGATTACATGTCAGAACTTAGGCATTGTGTAGGCAATTGGCCCACCCATGAATCCCACAACATAGTCACGGGAACAAATGCTGTCCCCCACCCTGAGCGAAGCAAAATGCAATGACACAGTACCCAAGTGACACAATTTCCTGACTGTAAGGGCCACACATATGCGTATCAGATGAGGAGTGGGCATGTCACAATTGAGGGACATGGGTCCTGGACCACAAAACTGATGTACTGTGGAAGTTTAACCAGGCCAGAGGAGGGCACATAGCATGTCAGACAAAGTGCACAGTGCAGTCATGGACTCACCCCCTCCTTCCTGCTGTGTGGCCTTCAGCTGCCCATCCAGGTCAGGGAAGACCACCGCCAGGATCCTGAGCATGTGGGGGGTCAGGGTCCGGTGTCCGCCCCTCCTGCGAGGAGGCGACAGCTTCAGCTGGACCCTTGCGATCCTCCGGGTCCAGCCCCGAAGGTCCTGCCGCCTCTTCTGGCAGTTGCAGATCCGGCGCTTGTAGACCCCCACGGATCTTACTGCCCGGGCGATGGTCAGCCAGATTTCCTGCTTCTGGTGGGCATCAACCTGTGAGGATGACAAAGTGAAAAGTCCATTACTACACATGCAACATATACGTGCATCACACAGTTGGATATACATGTCTCAATCACAGGGGCATATGATGTACACAGGCAGTGCAACGATGGCTATGAACAGTTTGCCAGCAGTTACTACATGGTATCATTGCATGGGAAGTAAACCTTGTTGGAATGCACTGTTACTGCACTGTACCTGTTCAGTGCATGTAACTACACACTTTGGGGGGTGAGAACTACTCAGTGAGCATGCTAGCCAGTGGTGTGCACACTGTAAGTCTTGCTAGTCAGACAACATGCACAATTAGTAAGGCAGTGGACAGCACACTCACCTGCTCCCCTGGTTTCCCATACAGCTTGCTGTACTGTGGAAGGAGGCTGTCCAGCAGGGCCTGGTTCTCCTCAAGGCTGAAGGCTGGGGCTCTCTCCACAGTACTTGCCATTGCAGTAGCCAGAGGATGCAGAGACAGCAGCAGTGTTGGTGGCAGATGTTGTCCTGGAGCATGTAGTGCAAGCAAGTGAGCTCTCAGGGGAACAGCCAGCATTATATGTGTGCTGCAGTGGAAGATACTGTCCCATGTGTCCAAAGTGATAGGTCCAAGTCGTTTGCATCTTCTGAATCTGGCCAATCCATGGAATTGCACCACTTATACACGCCCACAGCATCCTTCAAAAGTTAAACTTCATGACACCCATGTTTTTGCAACATTGTTGTGGCTGGCCAACTGAATTCACTGCACCAGACTCATTCCAGCTTCGAAAACGCGTCCGTTGCCATGCCAGGCCCTAGCCAATGCATGCGCACCGTCCGGACCATTGCTGTACAACGCGTATTTCAAAAGACAACGCGTACACGCTCACATCAAATGCAATGGCCAGTGCGTGCACACCGATTGGTCCATTGCTGTACAACGCGTACCCGCTCACAACAGATGCAATGGCCAGTGCGTGCACACCGATCGGTCCATTGCTGTACAACGCGTACTCGCTCACAACAGATGCAATGGCCAGTGCGTGCACACCGATTGGTCCATTGCTGTACAACGCATATTACCTCCAGGTCCCTTATGTCCTCGTCCCATTCATTTACTTATTGGAGATGACCATCTCCATGACAGAAAAAGATAGAAGAATGCTGGTACACTAACCCCGCCCCTCCCACTGGGAGTATATATACCGGCCCAACCCAGCATTCACCCTGTTCTTTTTTTCTGTCTTCCGACAGAAAGGGATGTGAAGTTTGCTCTTACCTGCTGTGCACTTCTGGGATGTCTCGTCGGGCTGCTGGGCTGTCCTCTTCATCCCTGTTGTCTTCCTCGTTGTCTCGTCGAGCTGCTGGACTTCTCGACGTCCTGTTCCGCGGTCTCCTGGCCTGCCGGGCTTGCCGGGAGCCGCGTTGATGGGCGGCCGGTCCTTTGTGGCTGGGGTGCCGCTCCTCCCGGTTCTGTTCCGGGTTGCAGGTCGCGTCTTCCTGTGGCTGGGCCGGTCAGGGAGACGCGCTGCTGCTGCTGTTTGGGGCTCCACGGGCCAGTCTTGGTGAGGCCCCTGGTGTTCCTGGATGCCGGTTGTAGCTGTAATGTTTGGCTTTACTCCTGGACGCTGAATGGCCGCCTGGGAGTGCCGGTTGCTCCTGGTTTTGCCTCAAGTGGCTCGGCGCTTGTTGTTGGTTGGCGTCTGGGCTGGTGGTTGGGGGTCTGTCTATGGTGTTTGACTACCCCTTGGTGAGTACCGCATAGCGGTTTTCTTTCCTCTTGCCTGCTGCGGCCCACAGAAGGCCGGGACAATGTTCTGTTGTGTTCTTCCATTTCTTCCTCTGCAGCTGTCTGGTGGCGTGGTGGACTCGTGCTTCCGCAGCGTGGGCCTGTGTTGCCCTTCTGGGGTTCGGCTCCTGGTGGGTCCGCTCGGCCTTTCCTCCTCCTGAGGGCTACGGACTTCCGCCCTGCTTACACCTGATCTGGTCTGCTTTCAGAACGCCTGGTCAGGCCTGGTTTGTACCTGACTGTGGGACATCTGGGGTTGCCGGGTGCTGTTGTCCTTCCTGGTTCTTCACCTGTGCTCCTTGGAGTTGGGTGGCGGTTATGCATCTGTTGTTCGGGGCCGGGTTTTTGGGTGCCCTTGCTCTTTGCCGATTCCTTGGTTTTACACTTGGGGGTCTTCCATGATGTTTTTCCAAGTTGCAGGGGTTCTTCTCCTTTTGAGCCTACGGCCTTCCTGCCCTGTCAGCTCCTGCTCTCCGCTGCTCTCGTTGGTTGAGCAGCTTCGCGGCCTGGTTCATCCCTGGATGGTGGTCCGCTTAGGGATTCCGGGTGCAGTAGGCTTATGTCCTTTTTTTTTTCCTGCCTTGCGGAGTCACTGGGGCCTGGTTATTGTGGTCTTATACTCTTTTCTTTGGTCTGGGTTTCACTCTCTTGTGTTTCCCTGCCTGTGTTGGCTGTCTGCCGGGGGTGGGGTGTGGTTACGGTATGCCTCTTTTTCCCTCGTGCCACCTGATGCTGTCATGTAGGTTTCTATGTGTGTCCATCTGTGCGGCTTGTGATCTGCTGTTGCACTTTGGATGGCCTTGATGCGGGAGGGGGGGGGCATTGTTTGCACCTCAGGGTCGCTGCCGCTTCCTGGGATTCTGGTGTTCCCTGGGTTGCGTGCTTCCTGCTCTGGTACCCTGCTGCGCGTTTCTTCCGCCTTTGTCCCCTTTGCTTCTGCATCTCTTTGCTACGGGCCTCGCTGTGCGGGTCTGTTGGTGAGGGTGGTGTCCTTCCTGCCTTGTGGTCTCGTTTTTCCGGTGTGTTTCCGGCGCTGCGTTTTGGTGTCTTGCTTTGGATTCTGTCCTGGTCTTCGAGTGACGCTGCCCTGTTTGGTGCTGGTTTGTTGCCGGCTGGCGGTCCCTGTCGGGGTGTTCCGCTGTGCCGTCTGGGCGTGCCTTGGCTTGGACGGTCTGGTTCTTGGGGTTCCTGGCTGTTCCTTTTTGCCTCGCTGTTCCTGCGCTGTGCTGTTCTCTTGTCCTTCGCTCGGGCCTTGGCTCCTGGCCCTGTGTCCTGTGCGGTTCCTCTCCGCGGCTTCTGTAGCTGCGTGCTTCCCCTCCTGCGCCCTGTGTGTGCTCCTTGTTGGGGTCCTGTACAGCCTGCAGTGTCTGGGTTTGGCCATGGGGCCTCCTGGGTGCACGGAGCCTTTCTCTGCCTTCCTAGTGTTGGTTCTGGCTTCGTGTGGCGTGAGTGGCTTGTCCTCTGCCTTTGGGCTGCTTCCTGTGGCCTGGATGGGTGGTGCTGTGTTCTGCGGCTTGCCGCTCCGTGCTGGGTTTGGCTCTCCTTTTTGCTCTGGGCTTTAGCTCTTTCATTGCACTGTTCCTGGCTTCGGTGGTTTCCTTGGTTTGGTCCTTGTGTTCCCCGTCTGCCGCCCTCAAGGATTGCCCTTACGTGTCTTCTGGCCTTGGCTTTGCGGGCTCTGTTCTGTCCCCTGTGCATGCCTTTTGCCTTTGGCTTCCTTCGCTGGGTCGGGCTCGCGCCCTTCGCCTCTAGTCTGGCTTTTCCGGGCTCCTAGTTCTGTCAGTGGTGC
Source organism: Calotriton arnoldi (assembly GCA_963921515.1). Classification (NCBI taxonomy): domain Eukaryota; kingdom Metazoa; phylum Chordata; class Amphibia; order Caudata; family Salamandridae; genus Calotriton; species Calotriton arnoldi. The sequence continues at coordinate 308,941 of CAWUFW010015488.1, read as the reverse complement.
TGCTGGGTCTGTGGCTGCTCCTACTGTGGCTCCCTGTCTGATGGGTGCTATTTTTGTTGCCTGTGTCCTCCTGTTTCGGGGCTGGTTCTGGTGTTCGGCCCTTGCTGCTTTCGGGTCGCGTTCCCGCTCTGTGCTCTTCTTGCGGTGGTTGTGTCTTTGGGGCTGGGTGGGCCTTGCTTGGTGCCTGGCTGGTTTCCCGTGGTCCTGTTGTTCCGGGGGCTGTTTCCGGTCGCTCCTGGTCTGCGGGCTTGCTGCTGCCTCTGCTTGGTCTCCGGAGGTGCCTCCCTTGTGGTCTCCGGTTGCCTTCGGCCTTTTCCTCCCTGTTGGCTCTTGGGTGCCTTGTTGCGTCCTGGTGGGGTGTCCTCCTGCTTGTGCTGGTGCTGTTTGCTTGGGGTTGCCCGGCTGCTCGCTTGTTCTGGTCCCTCTGCGGTCGGGTTCCGGTCCTTGCGTGTTTGGTGTGTTCCTTCCGTTGTAGCCTCTTGGCTCCGGCTGGGCCTGTTTTGGTCTGTGTCCCGCTGCTGTCTTCCCTGCTTGCCTGCTGCCTCTAGTGGTGTCGGTTGGGAGGCGGGCCTGGCTGCTAGTCCCCTGGGGGTCTACGGCTTGTTTTGAGGGGTCTGGTGGCTTGTTGCGTTGCTTCCTTGCCTGAGCCTTCTCTCCTCTGTTCTCGGTGGTTCGGCTGGGTTGGACCTGGTTCGTGCCTGGTTGTGGGGTCTGCCCGGGTGTTGCGGGTGCTGGGGGCTTCCTTTGGGTGGCTGTCCTTCCCGGCTTCACCTTTGGTGCTCTCCCCGCTGCTGCTTGCTCTCTGCCTTCTGGGTTGGTCCTTGTGGCTGTTGGCGGTTCTTCTCTTCTGTGGACTCTTTGGGTCTCTGTTCCCATTTGGTCTGCTGGGGCCTGTTGTCTTCCGTGTTCTCGGTCCTTGCTGTTCCGGTCCTTTGTGCTGTTGCCTTGTTGGTTGTGGTCGTGCACGCTCCGCTGTTTCTGTGCGGGGTCTCTCTGTGCACTTCCGGCCTTTGCTTGCCTGGGCTCTGTTGGGGTTCTCCCCTCTTTGGCCATCTTCTGGTGGGTTTTGGGCCTTCGGGTCCTTCTGGTTGGGCTGTTTGCTTGGCTTCGGCTCTGGCTTCTCGGCTGCTTGTGTTTTGTTGCAGTTTCTGCCATGGGGTTTCTCCCCTGCTTCTGCCTTCCCCTGCTGCGTGCTGGGCCTTGGGGTTTGGTTTGCCTGTTCTTCTTCCGCCCTGGCTTCTTTTGCCTCTGTGGCCGGGCTGGTTTTGGGTGTCCTTCCCCTCGGGGTTGGTGTTTCCTGGCTCTGGTGTTTGGACCTGTCTGGTTCCTTCCGGGCCCCTGGGGGCACCGGTTGTTGGGCTCGGGTCTTTGCTGGCCTGTGTTGTTGCTACTCCCTTCTGCCTGGTATGTTTGGGTTCCTCTCTGCTTGGCTTGTTCTTTCGGTGGTCTTTGGTTCGGTTTGTCTGCTACTGCTGTCGTTGGCTCCCTTGTGGTTCCCTTGTTCTGGGTTTCTTTGGCTCGTTTGCTCGGCTCCCTGTTCAGTTGGGGCCTGTTGCGCCTCTTCTCGGGTGGTCTGTGTGTCCTTCTCCGGCCTGTGGCTTCCTGCTCCTGTCTCCCCGGGTTTGCTGTTGGGGTGTTCTGCTGGGGCTGTGTTCTTTGGGTCCTGCTCTCCCTCCTGTTCCCCTTTCTTTTCTCTTGCTGGGGTTTCTTTTTCCCGGAACCCCTTTGGCGCAGGGTGTTGGTTGCTTCCTGTTGCCCGGTTTGGGCTTGCTGGCCTGTTGTCCATTTGGTCTTCTTCTTTGGCTGGCCTCCTCGCTGTTTTTGTTCTTGGCTGCCTGGGTGGGTTGTGGTGTCCGTTCTCTCCACTTCCCTTGTTTGCTGTGGGGTGTTCCTGCTATGGGCTGGTTTGCCTTCTGTGGTTGTTCATCTCCTCGTCTGGCTGGTCTCCCGTTGTTTGTTGGGTGCGCCCCTGCTTTGTTGGGGCTCCCTGTTGTCTGGGTGCTCTGCCTGGGGTTTTCGGCGGTTCTGCCTTTTTGGCTTTCCTTCGGTGGCTTCCTTGGTGTGGTTTCCTGGGTTGGCTTCTGTTTTTTTGGGAAGGCCGGCTTTCTGCTTTGGTATTCTCCAATAAGTAAATGAATGGGATGAGGACATAAGGGACCTGGAGGTAATGTTCTATTACTTACCGGTAATCTTCATTACTCCGGGTCCCGTTGTCCTCGTCCCATTCATACGCCCCGCCCTCCCTCCCGGACGGCCGGCCTTCCTGTTGGGGGCTTGGTGGTTCAGGGTGAATGCTGGGTTGGGCCGGTATATATACTCCCAGTGGGAGGCGCGGGGTTAGTGTACCAGCATTCTTCTATCTTTTTCTGTCATGGAGATGGTCATCTCCAATAAGTAAATGAATGGGACGAGGACAACGGGACCCGGAGTAATGAAGATTACCGGTAAGTAATAGAACATTCCGGGAAACAACGCGTACCCGCTCACAACAGATGCAATGGCCAGTGCGTGCACACCGATCGGTCCATTGCTGTACAACGCGTATTCCGGGAAACAACGCGAACCCGCTCACAACAGATGCAATGGCCAGTGCGTGCACACCGATCGATCCATTGCTGTACAACGCGTACCCGCTCACAACAGATGCAATGGCCAGTGCGTGCACACCGATCGGTCCATTGCTGTACAACGCGTACCCGCTCACAACAGATGCAATGGCCAGTGTGTGCACACCGATCGGTCCATTGCTGTACAACGCGTACCCGCTCACAACAGATGCAATGGCCAGTGCGTGCACACCGATCGGTCCATTGCTGTACAACGCGTACCCGCTCACAACAGATTCAATGGCCAGTACGTGCACACCGATCGGTCCATTGCTGTACAGCGCGTACCCGCTCACAACAGATGCAATGGCCAGTGCGTGCACACCGATCGGTCCATTGCTGTACAACGCGTACCCGCTCACAACAGATGCAATGGCCAGTGCGTGCACACCGATCGGGCCATTGCTGTACAACGCGTACCCGCTCACAACAGATGCAATGGCCAGTGCGTGCACACCGATCGGTCCATTGCTGTACAACGCGTATTCCGGGAAACAACGCGTACCCGCTCACAACAGATGCAATGGCCAGTGCGTGCACACCGATCGGTCCATTGCTGTACAACGCGTCCCTGTACAGGTCACTCGCATATGTCACCATGCTTGTCACTGGTGGACGTATGCCAGCCACACATACTTGCCAGGGACTCAGGAGCACACCTACAACACCACACCCAGTCCACACTGTATCCTAAGGCATGTAAGGCTGCATTACCTTTTCTGTGTATGGGGGTGAACATGTGGTTTTTGGGGTGGCACTTGGGGGCAGCCACTCCCAGGCTGTGCACGTGTTCATGGGGACAGGATCCTTTGTGTGTTGTGCACATGACCACTGTGATGTGCAACTGTTCATTTCGGAGCATGTGGCATGGTCACATTTCCAGGTTGTGTATGTGTATGACATGTCACATACCCCCAGAGTCCCATGTGGGAAGGCATGTACGTCACAGGGTGACCCATTGCCACAATAGTGATGGCCCTCCACAGTCTGTGTGCATGTTGTGTTTCCGATGTCTCTGATTCCATGTGCACAATGGGAGACAGTCTCCACATCAACGTTGTTTGTGCATGGACTTTGATGTTGTGCGTGTGTGTGTCACAGACGTCCATGTCTGTCCTGTGGAGGCAACAGGGGCCACTACCTGTGGGAGTCATGTTTGTTTTTCTGACGTGTACATGATACGCCATGTCATGCCAGTGTCCATGTGGCAAGACAGGGTCACTGGGAATCTACCTGTCAATGAGCTGTGATGCCTGTGGCGCATCTGTCCAGACATGTCACTGTGGTGTGTGTGTGGAACGTGACAGCAGTAAATGGGTACTGTGACACAGCCAAATGGTTTCCCATAGCACAACCTGGAACCTGTTGTCAACACATGTTGAACTGAGATGTTAGATGATGTCCATGTAGGTGCCATATATGTCCATACAGAACGGCACACACATCAAGTACTTGTGTCTCATAATGATGTATCATGTGAAATTGAGTATGGTTAATGGCACATATGTGGGGCGACTGACAATCTTTCTATCTTCACCTATGCACTGTAGGGCACCAGCTGTCCATAGACCATTCCCTGACCTGGCAACGATGGTGGAACGTGACAGCATCCGACGGTACCGCTTCACCAGTCAGATGATTGAGGATTTGGCAGTGCGCTTGGCCCCACATTTGCAACCTGGCCGGCCGTACCCTACAGCGCTGACCCCCAAGGTGAAGGTGATGGCAGCCCTACACTTCTTTGCCACCGGTACCTTTCAAAACACTGTGGCGACTGCTGGTGGGATGTCACAGACTATGTTCAGCCGTAGTGCTACGCGATGTTTTGGAGGCAATGTTGAGATGCCTGAACCAGTACATCTATTTCCTACACGTCAACAACTCACTGACGTCAAGAGTGACTTCTATGCCCTGGGGAGGATGCCACATGTCATTGGCTCCATTGATGGGACACATGTGGCTTTGGTACCACCACAGGCACATGAGCAGGCATACAGGAACAGGAAACATTATCATTCGATCAATGCTCTGGTGGTATGTCTTGCAGATATGAGCATCTCACATGTGTGTGCCCGTTTCCCTGGTTCGGCACACGATGCCTACGTGATGAGGAGTAGTCGCATCCCAAGGATGATGTCACAGATGCAGAACCAGCGTGCCTGTCTTGTCGGTGTGTACTTACTTTGTACCACTGTGTGTGTTTTGCTATGTTGTATTCCGCCCTCTTTTCCAACTCTGCTAATGTGCAATTGTCTGTCTGTAGGTGACTCGGGATACCCCAACATGCCGTGGTTGCTGACACCCCTCAGGAACCCTGTGACACCAGCCCAGATGCGCTACAATGAGGCACATGGTCAGACCAGGAGAGTGATCGAGCGGACATTTGGTCTCCTGAAGAGCCGCTTCCACTGCCTGGACAAGACAGGAGGGGCCCTCCCACATGCCCCAGCAAAGGTGTGCAAGATTGTCATCGTCTGCTGCATGCTACACAACCTGGCAGTGCGGAAGGAGTTGCCTCTCATCCTGGATGACGATGACCAACATCCGCCACCTTTGGAGGATCCTGGCCTGGGCCACGATGCCAGTGATGATGATGATGATGATGGTGATGTCCGCACACAGCTCATCACCAACTTCTTCAGCTGAATGTGAGTATCCAGAGATGTCATGTCAATGATGTGTGTTTGCGTGATATGTGTTGGTGGTGCTCTGGTGCTGTTTGAGTGTGGCCATGTGCTACTTGACTGGAAGCGTGCAGCGATGTGTCCTTACAGGTAGTCTGTACTCCCCAACAGTGTTGACATGCTAACTTGGTTTTCTGTGAGTATCTTGTGACATGTATTGGCCATGAGTATTGCAGTTCTATCCTGTTCTTCCGTGCTTTTGACTGTGTGTCATGTCTGTCCTTCACAGGGTACTTTCAGAGTTGTTTGGTGAACTGTGATCCCCCGACACCATGATTCAACTTCCAGAGTGGAAGCAGTCGTTTCCCTACACGTGATGTGCCACACACCCCTGGACTTTATTTCTTCTACACTTGTTGACTGTGTGGCCACTGCCACATAGGATTACCTTGCATCTGTAGTGGAAACAACATGTTGCAAATGTGTAATAAACCTGTGCTTCACTTTGGGTTGTGCGTTGTCTGTGGTCACACATCTGACTGACATGTGCTGACTGCACCTGTGGGCTAGTTAACACAGACTGTGAATAGGTGTGGTGTCTGTGCATTCCACTGTATTTCCTGGCAACATCAGTGTAGGCGATGAGTCTGATGGCCCTGGTGTGTATGTGTTGTGTAGCCCTAGTGGTGTGTCTCCCTCATATGTGTCACGTCGCCATGACTCACATGACGGTGTTGAACTTGCTGTAGCAGTTAGCATGCACAGTGTCATTTAGCAGATCACCATCTACATGACAAAAACCACGTTGGAATCACAACAGAGGCAAGTATGGTGTATTAGTGAGTTTATTTACATACATGTGTGAGGATAGTGCACAGGATGGTGGGTGCTGTACATTAGGATTGGAATCCAAAGTTCCCAGATGAGTTGGAAGGCTTGGTAGCAGAAATGTCCTGAGTAAAGTCCACAGTCATCTGATACATTGGGCCAACTTAAGCTCCCCATGTCATGTGGGAGAGTTGTGTTGCATTCGACAGGGTAAACAGTTTGCACACAAAGGAGAATTTCCAGAACAGGTGTTGGGTTCCTGGGGGATGTACATGGCCATCGGCCTCTCAGTTTTCCTTCCTCGGACGACCCCTCTTCTTCCGAGGGGGACCCTCACGTGCAGGCTGCTGCGGTGCAGAGGACTCTCCGCCAGAGTCCTCCTCCCTCCCTGTGGCAGTTGCAGTTGTTGCAGCACCAGATGTTGTGGGCACACAGGGAGGTGTGGCCATGTTGGTGCTAATCTGGCGGAGGCATGTCAATATGTCCCTATGCACCGCTGTCAGTTCTTCCAATGTGTCCCACTTGGACTCCATGCCTGACATGTGTGTCTCCACACGGGACATGTGTGTCTCCACACGGGACATGTGTGAGTCCAAGCGGGCATGATGGGCAGCCTGCTGCTGTTGAATGTCCTTGAGGATCCCCACTACCTGGCTGACCTCTCCGGTGCTATTCTGGTACGCCTCAGCAATGCGTGCCAGTTGTGGGTCATCATGCAGTCCAGGCCCCTCTGCAAACAGCGACCTATGTCTACCACCCCTCCCACCACCCCTGGCGACACGTGCGGGACCTGCCGGTTATCATGCCGCTTCGCTTTTATATGTTTCAGAGGAGATATGCCAAGATTTTTACTGCAAATGAGCAGCTTTTGTGAATTATGTTCTTTATCATTAAGGCTTTGAGTTATTCCGATTCTTGTACATAAATTATCGATTTGTGCTGGAGTTTTATACACTTTGCCCTGGGCGGATCGTGCCCTTTGAGATATTACTATTTTTCAAAATATTTCTGGTAACTCATTAAGGATTAATTGGATATTGAAGAGCCCTGATGAAGTTCCCTTTGGCACTTTTGGGAACGAAACGCGTTGGCTGTGTGCCAGTTTTAAAGATTAAACGAATAAAGGAAATATTTTTGGAATTATTGCTTACGTGTTTGACTTCCTGCGAGTGCACCTTCCGTTCTTCTTTTTTTGAAAAACTTTGGCTGTGATTTGCACCTTTGGATGACGGGTGTAGGAAGTGTTTATGCACCATCTTTCAATTGACTGTACATGTGGATTAGTTGAGCTGGACCTTGGTCTGTCATCTGTTTTCTGTTTTCCTAAACGTGCGGGACCTGTGGTGGCACGCACAGGTGACCGTAGGCCCACTTGGGGGTTGTTACTGGGCTCGTTGTCCGTTGCTCCACGTTGGGCCGGGGTCCCTGTGCTGTTGTCATCGGTGGTCCTTAGTCTGTCCGTGTTGGCAGGGGTGGTCTGTGTGTTGGCAGTTGTTGGAGGGGTGGGTGTAGGGGGTGCAGATGTTGGTCCTGCTGGTGCTGCATGATGACTCGCACCGGAGGGGCCAGGTAGGTCTTCGCCATCCGAGGAGTGCAGAGGCTGTTCCACACCAGTGAGCTCAGTGTCCCCCGGAGCCTGGGACAGGGACTCCTCATCGTCTGCTGCTGTGTCCCCATCATCACCTGTTTTTGGAAGAGACACACAATGTATGTTATGTTTCTACGGGCATCAATGGCTCACACACCTGACAGTTGTGACTGTACCTCTGGATGCGGGCCTGTACATTGCATTGTCCTAAGTTGTCACAGTCAGAGGTTGATATTGGTGTAGCACATTGTCCTGCCAACCTGAAGCTTTTCTATGTGAATGTTGAGGTGTGTGCATGGCCAGCATTGGTGGTATTTGGTGGACATCCGGCCCTCCTTCTCCCCCCAGCCCAGTTATCCCACCATGGAACGTGCTTCCATTGCAGGGAGTGCAAGTTGGCTTTCAGGATGTCAGTCAGTGGTGTCCTGCTGTTGGTTGGTGCCCAGTTCCCAGCAGGGGCTTGTGCTCCCCACAGCAGTACCCAGTGTCAGCCATCTTGTCAGTTGTTTTCCACTCCCTGTGATGTGAGCATGGTTCAGAGAGGTGTTGATGGGCCAATTGTGAGGGTGACCAATATCTGTGACTACAACTCCCATCATGCTATGGCCTACACCCCCTTCCCAGCATGCCCATACTTCCTTCCTTTTGAGTGGACTTCACTGTGTGTGAGTGTGACAGCAATGGCAAGATGGCTGACAGTGGTGTCCTGCTGTTGGTTGGTGCACAGTTCCCAGCAGGGCCTTGTGCTCCCCACAGCAGTACCCAGTGTCAGCCATCTTGTCAGTTGTTTTCCACTCCCTGTGATGTGAGCATGGTTGAGAGTGGTGTTGATGGGCCAATTGTGAGTGTGACCAATATCTGTGACTACAACTCCCATCATGCTATCGGCTACACTGACTTCACCAGCATACACAGAATTCCTTCCTTTGAGTGAGCTTCCCTGTGAGGTGGTGTTCTAGTGGTGGCAAAATGTCTAACTGTGTTTGTTGGTTGCATTTGTGCCACTGCCTTGCTGTATTTGTAGTTATGTTTGTACATATCTTGACACAGTTACATGTCACTATGAGATGGCATGTATTGTGTTTATCTGACTGACAGACAGATCTTGGGGTGATTATCTTTTGATTGCTGTGTATTTGCTAAGGGTGCATGGTTTGACTATCCCCTTGACAGTGATGTGTGTGTATTGTCACACAATATTGTGTATATTTGTTGTGTACTCACCAAGCTCTGGGATGTTTGATAGTCCATATACGCTCACTGGTGGTAGGATGGCCCACACCTTCTCCTCCCAGGGCCTGAGGTATAGTGGTTTGGCAGGAGGGCCACTGCCGGTGTGCTGACTCACGATGTAATCCTTCTTTAGTAGGTCCCTGACCCTCCTGCGCACATCATACCACCTGTTCTGGATGTCTTGCTTTGTGCCCAAACATGGTGATTGTGCGTTGACCCTGTCAACGATCCTCTGCCACATCTTGGTTTTCTGCGACATGGGGGTCTGTTGTACCAATGTACCAAACAACTGTGGCTCTACCCTGAGGATCTCATCTACCAGGACTTCCAATTCACTGTCTAGGAACTTTGGATTCTTCTTTAGGGGCATGGTGATGGGTGGTGGTGGGGATTGATGTGTGTGTGTGTGCAGGTGAGGGTCTGTGAGTGTAGGTTTTGCTGGGTGTATGTGAGGGTGCTATTTGTTGAGGTGCTAATGGTGTGTGGCTTGTGTGATGGATGAGCTGTGCGTGTGTCTGTGGTTGCTGTGTGATGGTGTTCTGTGCTGGCAGGTCAGTTGAATTTGCAAAGGATCATGGTAGGGATTTGTGGCCTTTATATAGGTGGAGTTGGGGGTGTGTCCTTGTTCCATGTTTTTTTCCCTGTATTTATTGACTTTGTCATTGCTTGTTTGGCCCTTTTTTTAGTTTTTTTCCTTAGTATTTTTTGTGCATGTAGGAGACGTTCTTCGTACCGAGTAGGACGCTTAGTTGTCTCGTGCGAGCTTCTCCGAGTCGTCCACGCTGTGTTTCTGCAGGGTTTCTTGTGCGGCGTACGCGTCGGTCGCCGAGTATTGGCTTCCTTCGGCTGGCTTTTGTATGCGTGTCGGTCGTTCGGCTTGCGCTCCGTGCGACTCGGTCTGTTTTTCCACGCATTGCATCGTACTGCGCGGGTCGGAGTTCGCGGGTACGTTTCGTTCGGGTTGATTCCTGGTGCGTGTCGGTCGGTTCTATTCGCGTGGTTTCCCGGCCAGATAGCTTGTTTCCGTCCGGTTCGGTCGTTCGGCTTGTGTTCCGTACGAGTCGGTCGTGATTCACATGCATTTCATCGTACTTCCCAGGTCGGGCAACGCCGGTACGTGTCGGTCGGACTGTATTCCCGTACCGAGTCGGTCGGTATGTTTTCCGGCCCGAATCGGAATCGACCCCTTTGTTTGTTTTTAATTTTGAACTGACTCCAGTGGGAATATTAATTTGTACTCCTCTGCTATCCAACACTTTCCCTATTGTTGCACTAACTGGAGTAGGAATAGTAATTTTTACCCCTCCGCTATCGAACACTTTCCCTACTGTTGCACTCACTGGAGTGGGAATAGTAAGTTTTACCCCTCTGCTATCCAACATTTTCCCTACTGTTGCACTCACTGGAGTGGGTATAGTATTTTTACCCATTCGCTATCCAACACTTTACCTACTGTTGCAGTCACTGGAGTCGGAATAGTTATTTTTACCCCTCCGCTATCCAACACTTTCCCTACTGTTGCACTCACTGGAGTGGGATTAGTAATTTTTACTAGTCCGCTATCCAACATTTTCCCTACTGTCGCACTAACTGGAGTGGAAATAGACATTTTTACCCATCCGCTATCCAACACTTTCCTGTCTGTTGCACTCAATGGAGTGCAAAATGTAAGTTTAAATACTATTAAATATTTTAATGTTTGAATTTATAATATAATGTATGTATATATATATATATATATACAACCACACACGCCCCTCCTGGGAGCTCCGCCCGTAGACCGGTGGCGCGATGACCGCCGGTGGTGCAAACCGGCAAATAACTTCTTCGAAAATGCCAATAACACGCGCTCTCAGAATCTCGTGCAGCAAAAGTTATTTATTTAAGGTAACGCGTTTCGGAGGCAAAGCCTCCTTGATCACACAAGGAACCCATTGTGAATCGAGAGTTTACATAGTGATGGTAATGGCAGTAGAGAGAGGACAGCAAACATTACAAAAGGATAGCGGCCATCTTAGAATGCCTAAAACGTTATAAAGCATTAATAATATACAAGTGTTCGTGTACCTTTCTGCACATATGATATAATATATATCTGCCCATCTGGTGACACATACAAAATGCTTTATGCACGAAATGGTACTAAATTAATACAATATTCAATGCTTAAGTGCAGCTAAGCATTCTACATTATTTAGTAGCCTTAAAATTCACATCGCCATGAAATATGGAGACTGAGCGCTACAGAGTGCATGCAGCAAAAATGACCCCAGTAATTACATGGCCCAGTTCGCACTGCGTGCCCCTTACATAAGGAGCCGATTCTACTGCGTGCAATATACTGGCCAAGTTAGAACCTCTGATGCACTGTAATTCGCGGTTAAATTATCGTGATACACAGAAGTGCATTGTAATCAGCCAATAGTTATTATAAGTTGCCCTGCCAGGGTATTTCCTGCTATATCAATACGAATGCGCTAGTGGCAATGTGGTTCGAGGGAGGTCAAATCTTAGTATACTCTGGTCCATAGTCAATTCCTATGTAAGAAATTCATCCTTGCGCCCAGTGGCTCAGTAATGTCTGCTCAGTACTGTCCAAAGACAAAAACATAAACGGTGACTATAAGTGAAAGAATACAAAAAAGAAGACTCTTATCTATGCGTTGGTGGTGCACTCTTCGTAGAGGTGAAGAAAAGGGTAGGTAGCCCGTGAAGTGCCCGGAAGAATACGGTGGGCCCCTTCCTTTCCTCCTGTGAAAGAATAAAAGAAAACATAGGATTAAAAACATTAAAATATAACTCTAACTTGACATATGATGGTACATAGAAACTAGTTCATACAAGAAAAGTTATATTAATACATCAAGCAGCATGGAATATTTATACAGCTTCCTACAAAAGAATGCAAGCTAAATGAACACTACTCTTCAATTAAATGTGTGGCTAATTCCTCATTTAAATTGTGGCCATACGGGTATCTTGTCTCAAGTTCTAGAATCCATCTTGATTCTTTTTTCCTGAGCTTGAGTTCCCTGTTACCCCCTCTGGGGCTGCCCAGTACTTGTTCGATAGCAAAGTAACTAAGGAGCGAGCTGTTGGAGAGATGATATTCTGCGAAATGTCTGGCAACTGGATACTGGGGGTTCTTATTTTTTATGGCCCTGAGGTGTTCAAGTACCCTTTTCTTGGCCATGTGTGTAGTGCTCCCCACATAGCGTTTTTTGCAAGCACATGTCAAAATATATATCACAAATGTTGTGCTGCATGTCAGGAATTGCGAAATAATTCTTTTCTTCTCAGAGTGTGGCATGCTAAATTCCTTAACCATATGGCTGGCTTTGCACGCCATACAATGTCCGCAAGGAAAAAAACCCTTAAGGTTATGTGTGGTGGTAATTTTACGTATATATATATATATATATATATATTTATTTGTACATTTTTAAATATTTATACAAATATCAAATAAATTAAAATTAATAGTTTATTAATTGTTTTAAAGTAAATATATATATATATATTACATTTTATATATGTATGTTTACATTTTTTTAATTACATTTATTTCTAATATTTGTTAAAATGTATATTAAATGTAAATAATTTTTCTAAAGTTAATTTTATTATTTAATATATTTAACATTATTTTTTATATATATATTAAAAATGATATTTTGTACATCTACATTTTTTACATCGAAATTTGTATACTTACCATTATAAATATAGGATGTTGATATTTTTGACATCGATATTTACAACTCGATATTTGTGTATGGGGATATTTGGGGGGTCGATATTCTATCAGTGAACCCTGTCCTTTGCTTGTCCAGCGGACGCCCGGTGGCACTCTTGCAGAGCTTGTTGAGTTTCTCAGCTGTGCTGCAATACTTTGCCTGCTCGTCACCGGCCTCTCGAGTAGGTCACTTGGATAAACGTGCAGAGCAGCTTTGCCAGGTCCACCTCCGAGATCGTCTTCTTTAGCAGCACCGAGATGAAGGTGGCCATAGTAGTGACTGAAGTCTGCTGAATGCTGCACCGATTACAGGTTCACTAGAACCGGAAGCACAGACTGCAGGTTAACTGAGCCCAAATTTGCACTTGCTGGTAGGACGGGTGCTTGAGACATATGTGTGTAACTCTTTTTGGTGTAGAATGTCTACAGCTATGGGCCCGATTCCGATGTTGCTAGGAAAGCCCTCTTTACGACTCGGATCCGGAGGGCTTTCCGAACGCAATGTGCTCCGGGAGTCCGAACGAGCAAGTGCGATGCAGCCGTATGCTTACGGACTCGGTTCGCTCGGACTCCCATTGAACTCTATGGGAGCCTGTGTTCAGATGCGTACACAGGCTGCCATAGCAAAAAGGGGTGGGTGGGGAAAAGCGTACACCCTGTGGTGGGCACCCCATGGTGCCCGCCACACTGTGCATGCCTGGATCGGGGGGACCTATGGGCACACCCCCAGACAGATTTGGAGGATTCCAGGTGAAGTGGGCCTGCTACGGCCCCCCGAAGTATGCTTCTGACAGCTGTTTCGTCTCGCTGAGACGAAGGCTAAGTGGCTGTCCGAATCGTGCATCGTACTCGCTCGGTCGGAATTTTCCTCCATAGCGCGGCACGATTCGGCTACGAACGAGTCGTACGGACAGGTTCGGGACCCGGAAACGTATTGGTCGGCGCGTACGCGATCTTCGCGTCGTACTTGGTCGTTCGGACCTGTATACGATTCGGACATAAACAAGGGCTACGAACCGGATCCGGAAAAGCCAAATCCGATTCGGAGACCTTCTGAACGACTTCGGAATCGGGCCCTTAGTTTTTTCACATACCAACATGGCTGCTGCCCAGCACGCTGGGAAACTGCGTTCCGCTGTCACTTAGCGGAGTTTTATTGCCGAACTCTGCTCTTCAAGTGGAGCAGAGTGGCAAAACTCTGTGAACTCTATCGGTGGAGTGGAGTTTCTCGCCTACCCCTAGCTTGCACCCCAGAGGCTGGTGCAGCAGGCACAGTTTTGTTTCCCAAGAAAGGTCTGGGTCGACATACCAGTGGTGGTAAGCTCTTTCTTCATCTCTCTGGCCACTTTCTTGGTAGCACCTTTTTCTGGGGAAATCTTGAAGATGTGAATTTCTGTGTGATGTGTGGGTCACGCGTCACATCGTGCACAGACCTTCTGTCTGGCAGTACTGTAGGTGATGTTGTCTCTTGTGCACCGGAAAAAAAAGAAGCAAGAAGAACATCAGTGAAATGTGGCATTGTTGCAGTTCAATTAGTAGTACAAACAATATAATTTAGTATGGTCACTGGTTACTCTTATTATAAATAATTAACAATACAGTGTATCCATTCGTAAAACGGAAAACCAAACCATCATAAACTTTCATGGTGTACACTCAGGAACGATAAGAAAGAGCAACAACAACAACAGCATACAGATGTAATTGTTTGCTTTATGTGCATTACATGGGCTGTGGCACTCAGGGAGGAGCAGCTGACTAATGACAATGAAATAATCCTTAGACAATGAATGCTGTTTAGCACCTTTAGGAGACATGGGGTTGATTCAGATTCATTGATGCCAGATGTTATGAAAATGTTTTTTTTAAAAACTTTTGAAACAACTAATTAAAAAAAAAATATATATATATAAAAAAATTAAATGTAATGAAAATTAAAACAATTAAAGTAAAAAAATAATAAAAATTAACAATTAATAAATTATTCATTTTTTACAAAAAACTAAAATTGAAAGAAATCAAAGTAAAAAAATTATAACTATGTGAAGTTATCCTCTAAGATATAATAATAATTTATTAAATTGCTATCTCATTGCTCAACCATCCATGCAAGCATATGGCAAAGGTCCACACTGGCTGGAAGTACAAAATGGCTGCCTGCCATTGCCACATTGTCAGCGACAACAACAACACTGAGCAAGAAGGCATTGGGAATAAAAAGAAGACATGCAGGCCTATGGCAAAAGCACACCAGCTGGCTACACAAAATGGCCGTCAGCCACATTGTCACTAGCAACAACAAGCAAGATGGCATGGAGAACAAACTAAAAAGAACACATGCAGGCCTATGGGGAAAGCTCACTGGCTGGCTACACAAAATGGCCGCAAGCCACATGGTCTCTGGTCACACAACAAGAACAACCAGCAAGAAGATATGGCCACAAACATAGAACACATGCAGGACTATGGCAAAAGAACACTGACTGCCTATGCAAAC
Organism: Calotriton arnoldi; assembly: GCA_963921515.1. Lineage (NCBI taxonomy): Eukaryota > Metazoa > Chordata > Amphibia > Caudata > Salamandridae > Calotriton > Calotriton arnoldi. Next base: position 293,829 of record CAWUFW010015488.1, on the reverse strand, counting down.
TGCCCGCCAGCCACATGGCAACAAGAAGCCGGAGGCCTGGAAAACAATGAACACATGTAGGCCTATGGACACTGACTATACAAAATGGCCCCAGGCCACATGGCATAGGGAGCAAATGTAGACTATGGCAAACACACACCGGAGGCATAGTTAGACAGAGAGAACACAGCACTGATTAATTCAGCAAAGACAAAAACGAAAATCAACAGGCCAAAAAATGTACTACAGCACACATCCTCCAAAGGCATTACCCCACCTATACACTGTTTGCAGAAAAAAAAGAGAAATACCCCCAAAAGAATACTTTTTATATTTTACTCCAATGCCATCCATGGCCTAGATGATGCTCCTTCCATCGGCAGATTAGGCCACATAGTGCATTAAAAGAATACAGCAAATTTATTAAAAAACATGGAGAAAATGTGCTAAGCTGTGCTACATTTTTTCTTTACAAAAGAAGAAAAATCGCATGCAAAAAAAACAACAACCAGCAAGAAGGCATGATCACAAACAAAGAACACATGCAGGCCTATGGCAGAAGTACACTGACGGCCTACGCAAAATGGCCGCCAGCCACATGGTCAGAACAACAACAATCAGCAAGAAGGCATGGCCACAACAAAGAAGACATTCATGCCTATGGCAAAAGCACACTGGCTGGCAACACAAAATGGCCACCAGCCACATAGTCACACAAGCAACAACAAGCAGGAGGCCTGGAAAACAAAGAACATATGCAGGCCTATGGCAAAAGCACACTGGCTGCCTACACAAAATGGCTACCAACCACATGATCAGACAGCAAGCAAGGAGGCATAGTAACAACAAGAACACATGCAGGCCTATGGCAAAAGCACACTGGCTGCCTACACAAAATGGTCAGTGACCATATGGTCAAACAGCAAGCAAAGAAGAATGGCCACAACAAAAACACATGAAGGCCTATCGCAAAAAAACACTGGCTGCCTACACAAAATGGATGTCAGCCTCATGGTCACAACAACAAGTAGGATGCCTGGAAAACAAAGAACACATGCAGGCCTATGGACATTGTCTATACAAAATGGCTCCTGGTCACATGGGGAACAAAGCCAAATGGTGGCCTATGGCAAACACACACACACCAGCCAGACAAAGGAGGCATTGGTAACACAGGGAACACAACATTAATTCAGCAATGCCAAAAAATAAAATTAACAGGGTTAGACATGTTTACAACAAGACACATCCTCCAAAGGCATTACCCCAACTGAACACTGATTGCAGGAAGACAAAAAAACATGAAATACCACAAAAAAACAAAGTTTTGTATTTTAATCCAAATCCATCCATGGCCTAAATGATGTTCCAATTCATCAGACACCACAGAAACAGTTGTTTCATGCACCCACAGCTAGGACTGAGCCTACTGACTGGAAGGCCTGTTGGCAGACTAGGCCACATAGTAAATTAAATCAATATTGCAAATGTATTTAAAAAAATTGAGAAAATGTAGTGAACAGTGCAAAATTTTTCCTTTATAAAGGAAGAAAAATTACTTACAAATAAATAACTAGGCCCCTACTGAAACTACAGCCCACCCAACACAATACATTCTAAAAATCGATTAAAAGTACAAATAAATCTAGGTGCATGGCCCCAAACCAACAAACAATACCAGTTTTTCAAGTTACTTGTGAAATCTCAAATACAAAATCCTTAAATCCAATGGTATATGCAGCAGACACAAAAAGTGATCCTTTCAGCTCCAAATCCAAATTAAACGTGACCAGGAGATGGACAAAGCACTGGGAGAAGCCTGCTGGACAGGAACAGGAAGTTGGAGACTCTGGGGCACTTCCTTTCAGTTGGAAAAAACTTTAAAAAAATGGACTCTTTGTACAAAAAACAATGCCAAAGGTGCATTCACAGAGGTTTTTGACTCCAAATCATCATTTCGGGAACATTTTGTTGCAGCTGGGGCGGATAACCTTCTCCAGATTGTAGTCGTGGTCAATCCTGCATGTTCGGGATCAGAATCTTCAAAAAACCACACCGGAACTCCGCTGGCACACAAGAATAACTTGTTTGCGATCGCAAACTCCTGAGTGGAGTTTTACGCCCAGACCTTATATATATATATATATATATATATATATATACCAAGACCCCGTGAGAGGTCGAAACGCGTCTTTTTGCCATCCAAACGATTAAAAATCACTCATTACAGCAATTGGAGTGGCTCGTCTTTTTCCCGCCGAAGCGTTGTTGTGGGGAATTCTCGGTGAAATATATATATAATCGATCCGTGGCGGTAATAGAGATAAACAACTCCGCCAATTGGAATCTCATTTTATACTCCAACTCGACACCAGAATGCCTAATGGGTTGAATACAGGGGAGGACCTGTATAACTTTCTGTAAACTATGTTTCTGTTAATTGCCTCCTTCTTCGCTGAATCCAGAAATATTGTATTCTCCTATGATGTCTGTTTTTTCTATATATGTATTTTTCTAATCATACGATATGAATTTAAATGAATTCACACTGTCACCTGTGTTTGCAGTATAACTCTTATAGTGCTAAGGCACTTGCCTTTTATTCGGGATAATTTGGCCCTTTCAAAGCGGCTTCACTTTGAGGATTTTTATGATGATCTTATTAATCTCACACATTTTTGCTATTTTGCACTTAGTAAACACTAGCACTTTTGCACTTGCACTTTTGAGGGAAGCGTGCAATATTATTTCAGGATGAAATGTTTATATACATGATTTTTATGACTTTTTTTTTAAATCCATCCATGATCAGAGGGTTTCTCAGACATATTGCTTCTACACATGTTTTTAGTATTTTTGGCATTTTATTCATCTATTAGTGGTATGATTTATTCGGATTTAGGATATTCATCATACATTCTACTAATGCCTTATAACATCGATTTTGGTGTTGATAGCATGTCTAACTATTTGTTTCCTCTCTTGGTTTTATATTAGTCACTGTACTTATATACTATGACGTCAAACCATTTACATGTATTAGTCTGTCATCCAGCTTCATTGCCTAGGGGTGTGTTCACATTTAATAGGTGTGGTTTGATTTATTATTTAAATGTACGGGTCCCGCCTACGTGTCATGTGATCAAGACCGTTGAAACACGGTCGAAATGCGTCAAGGCTGGGTACTGACCCATTCAGGACTAAAATGCTGCTGAATTTTATCTGCTCTGAATAAAAGCACTTTATTTCATCAAACGAGCTGTGGTTCGTACCTGTTTTCCGTGTGAAGGTGGAGCAGGAGTGCAATTCCATATATATATATATAGATATATATATATATTCACTGAAAAAACCATAGGTTTCAGGCACGTTATAGTTAGAAATTAGCATTTAAAAAACCTTAGAAATTCATTTTGCGGGGGCACACTTGTCGTGTGCACCCGCAAAATAATTAATAAAAGCCCCGGGGGGTGGTGGTCCCCGGGGCTTGGGGGGGCCGTGTGCCCCCGCAAATATTTATGGAAAGCCCCGGGGGGTGGCGGTCCCCGGGGCCCGGGGGCTAAATAATAACGAAGCGCAGTAGATAATATATATATATATATATATATATATATATATATATATATAACCTACTGGCGGTCGCCAGTAGGTAGTTATAGTTAGGACCTAGTTTCCATAGGAAAAGCGTTTTTTGTTTTCCCAATAACTTTGGCGCCGGTTGACGAATCTTCGCGAAATTTTCAAAACTAGTGATCAGCTCCGGTCAGCTCCTGTCTTGAAAGTTTTGGGGTGATTCGCCAAGCAGGGGCCGAGAAAAAAGGGGGGTCCAAAACGCGTTTTCTCCATGTTATTTTCCATAGGAAACTCTAGATACAGCTACAGCCCGAAATGCTGAATGGAATTACACCAAATTTGGCAAAAAGGTAGGCCTTGGTTCAGAAAGATTCCTTTTTGTTAAATGGTGTACATCCGTTCAGTAGTTCCTGAGAAATTAGAAAAAGAAAAAGTTTCGATATCTGGGGACACAAGAAAACAGTAGAAAAAACATTAAAAAAGAAGAAAAGGGGGCGGTGTAGAAACACCCTGACCCCCTAGGCCTGTTCAGGGGGTCGCACAAGGACCCCCAGGGCCCAAAAAAGCATTTTTGTTTTATAATTTCGGCGGAAATCGCGATGGGGTCGCGAATCCCGCCAAAATCATTAAAAAAAAATGAAGCGCGGGCTCCCGCGTTTCGTTTAAAAAAAGCCCCCGGGTAGGCCAGGTTCACATGTGTAAGTCGTAGTCAACTCTATCACATGTCTTGAATAACTTAACATCTTTAATTTATTCCTAAAGAAGATGAACCTGCATCATAATAATACTCTTCGACCCACCTTCTGTTTCCCCACGTTGTTGTGGCACAGATTACCAAGCCCATTTAATTTGCACTCCCAACATGGCTCTACCCACTCTTCCGGCGCTTAGTCCCCTCTGCTTGCTGGTACCTCTCATCAAGAATCCATCCTTGGGTTCCACTGGACACTTCTTCCTTCTTCCACAGCAGCACTTTCCTGAAGCCCTCCGTTGGGTTTGACGACGGCTTCCGACACCACTTAACACATATGCACCCGGCTTCCCTGGTGTAGGTAACTTGGGTACTAGGGTATCCACGGGTGCAGTGTCTCTCCAACCTTCTGTCTCCAACTGGGTTTCTTCAGGGTCCACTGGGAATCATCCTTAATCTTAAAAAATCCAACCGCGACTTTCACATAGAGTTGTACGGAGCACGCGGTCATGTTTCCACACTGCACACGCTCTCCTTGGGGTCCCTATCTACTCACATTGGGTGGTTCCTTGGGGTCCCAGCACTACTACGTCCTCTCAACACTGTCTTGGCTTGAGCCGTGGTTCTTATACCACTTCCTTAGTATATGGTTTGGTCCCCCCTGGGGCCTCTGTGTATTTCGTGCTATTTACTGTGTTTCTTTGCTAACGTATTGTGTGCATTGTGTTTATCTCCGTGTTGGAGGTATTTGAACATACTAGAGAGTATTATATAATAAATACATATTTTTATAAATACATGGTGTGGTTCTTTTCACTTAATCTATACTATAAGATTGCATTCTGGTAAGGCAAGCTGCTTTTCACTCCTTCTGGACTAAGCCTGAAGGCTGCTCTCCACAGCTACCACTTAGAGAGCTTTCTAAGGTTGTCTAAGACCTCTTAAATCACCATAAGGGTTGTTTGAACTGGTGCAAGGTGCCCACTTACATTAGTGGACATCATATAGCAGGCCAGCTTCTCACATTAATGATATGTCAGCAAACAAAGTTGTCTCTGCAGAGTTACCCTGGGACAAAATACGTTCTAGTATTGGTAGGTTGACTTATGTTTAGGTCCCTGTAGTATTTTCTTGTGTTTGTGCTCATATTACCAATAGTATAACCTCTTTTTGGAACCACTCAGAGTAAGATTTGCCTAGACCAGGGCCAGTTCATACCTTTAACCTCCTGGTAACCCAATTCCAGTCGAATTGTTCAGGAATCCATAATGTGCTGAGCTGCTGACCAAATCTTATAAGTCATGCTAACAATGACCCATCTTAACTTCTGCTGCCAATCTACTTGCTCCATGGGAAATTAACCTTGTTCAGTTTCCCCTTTCTGGTATGAAGCAGACCATCATAGTGAACTGCAATGTGCTTATGTGTTTTTTTAACATATGTTCAGTGGATATTATTGAACAAGAGTGCACCATTCTAAATATTGCAATCAGGTAGTGTGATGCACAAATTTGCCAATATGAGCCCCCGATGTACTTGCTAGGGAATGTTCTTACAGACTATGAACCTAGCTACAAAGCAATGGGGCATTGTACAGTGGTAGTGCATACAATGCAGACAATTATGGGCAAGTGGATTATGTACAGTAAGCATGCAATGATTAAAAGGTAAAGAGGGATGGAGGAAACAGGGCAGGAGAAAATGTTGTGGTGTACTACAACAAAGAGAGGCAAGGGGTGTTTGCAGCAGCTTCATGAACGACATAGGCATCCAGGCCTATATGGTATAAAGGCGATCTTCATGCCTGGTAATCTGATTTCCTGATGTGCTTTTTAGATAGTGCACTGTATCATCCACAAACTAACAAGGCTTGATGTTCTTCTTGGCCAGGAAGACTCTCATGAATTCCATGTGTGTTGAAGATCAATGAAAATATGACGGATCCTTGGAAGACTCTGTTGATCTAGGTTTAATTTGGAAGTGCTCATCTTAACAATATGGGATCAAATTTTCAGGTATGATATGAACTACTGAAAGCTGACACTTTTGAGCGTTGTTCTTGCAAGAAGGCATTGAGTATTGCCGGAGTGGGGATTCTAGTATAATCATTAAATAACCCAGTCATTGGTAGAATAGACCATTGTTTGTCTACAAGGAGAGATGAAAAGGTGCTATCATTTACATCAATTACCATTTATATTGAAGTCCAATTAGGGATTCACAGGAATCGACAAAGAGATTTAGTGTAATTTCAAAAGGGTTTATTAACAAATTCATTCAAATAAATCATTAGTTCAGAAAGTATTTAAATTTTAGTCATCATTATTACAGATTCAAATAATCCAAAAGTTGATATTTCAAAACAAGATAGAATACCACCTTGGTAAGAATTACAAACAAAATGCTGAATATGCAGTAAGTGGAAGAATCCCAAGTCCAAATGAATGACATTTTTGTCAGAAATGGCATTTAATTTCAACAACCAATGTAAAGTGGCAGTTCCAGAAACCCAAATGGAAAGTTCTGATGAGAGAATAAGAATGTCCTGATAAGAGAATAGGCAGGAAACCTTAGCACTCAAGCAGTGGAAATTAGCGGAGGCTGGAAGGCTACTCTGAGTCAGTAGGCATCTCTAAGATCTGCCTTCTACGTTCTGCAGCAAGCTTTCCGAAAGTCTGTGTGAGAGAGGGTGAGCCCCTTAGTCTAAGGAATACATGTTAATATAATTTAATCAAAGCATTAATGGCAACAAATTTCCTATTCCCTTCTTCTGTGAACCAATCAGTCTTCAGCAAACTTTGGGAACAGGTAAACTTCCTAAATTTTCACATCTTCACAATAGGCTACACAACCATGTCCTGTCCTTGGTGTGTTACTTTAAGCAAATCTCGTGGTTCAGACATCTCCTCCCACAAGTCCTGCTTCCTGTCATCTTGTATTCTCCCGGTGAGAACCTCCCTATCAGTTGTCTAATACATTATCAATGACTATTCAATAGCTAACACAGGCTTCTGGATAATTACAACATCTGTAGTAGGAAGCCTTAGAAAAGATTGAGTGCAAAAAAAGGTTAAAAAACGCAAATAAACAGTCCTCTTAGCCTAACGTGTAAAGTCGACTTTTAAATTGACATCAGTAATTAGGCTAACTTCAATCATTAAAATAGATTAATTTGAGTGGTTGCTTATGATCCAGCGCAACTCCAATATTTTATCAGGGATCAATACTCAATAACATCATACTACAATGGCCCATACACATTCACCCAGAATCCCTGATGTGCTGGGGTCAATTTATATGTACGATAAATTCTTTCCTTTTCATAGATTAAATTATGGCATCACAACTAACTTTTTACATCAACTTTCCTTCCACTTGATCGATGGACCAATTAGTTGAATAGTTGATGGCAATAATTAACTTCTAACTTATTAACCATTTAATTAAATGATCACAGACTCTTGATGGAGTTAATAGTGAATTTTATCTCAAATAATTAAAGATTATGCTCAACTGCATTTGGTCACAAAATGCAAACACTGAATCTCACGAAAGGAGAAATTTTTACATATGCTAAGCGATAGAAATACAGACTCATTCCGAACAACAATGACTTTATGCTATGAAGGAGTGGATAGAGTAAGAGACAAATGTTTCAGCAAAAATATATGCGAAACATCATATACCTATTGGAGGGGATAGAGGAAGAGACAATAGTTTCATCTAATAATGCATATCATTGACGGAGTGGATAGGTGAAGAGACAAAAGTTTCAGGGACAAACTACATCCATAAGTTAAATTCTGAGAACAAGTTTGACTAAATACAAACCTATTGGTCTGTAGGAAAACCAACCCCTCAGCCTAGGGGATGATGGGGTTCCCGAAATAGGATCAGGGAACAAAGGATAAAAAGAAAACAGGATCGGGACAGGTCAGGAACAGTTAGGCCTCTCTCCAAACCGACGGACAGCGACGCATCTCCCTCTTCCTCTCCAGCCGGCCCACACCCCTAAAGGCACCCCAATTATACCCTTAAACTAACATGTCCATCCCACTATTGTTGCAAACATTACTAAATCTCGTAAAGGGATTGGTGGGCTTGGGAGGTGGCGTTGTCACACCACTGTGACTTCACCTTTATTTCAACTACTTCTTTGTTCACCAGTCGTTCCCAGGGTATGGTTCTCAGCTTGTTCTCACTTTATTACATGTGATACAAAATGTAACAATTTTCATTCATTCTTTAACATCATCTGCTGTCTGTGTCTCCGGTCCCATGCCTGGGCACTTGTTTTGGCAGTCGTTCGACACTCTGGCCTTCACCCTTCTCATATCATCTGCGGTGCACTGCGCGTCTATCTTGCTTCTGACAGAGCAAACTCACTCCTCGTGTTTTCCCCTCCCACTTTAGCCAAGTTTAGAAAGATGGCTGCTTCATCTAGCACACTAAAATAAATGAAAATGAACATTTATTAATTATATGATAATGAAACCTTCACTGTTTACCACCCACCTTGCATTATTCCCCATTAATGTTACCTAGCATAAGCTTTGTGCCAAAATAGTATTATTTATTAGTTCAAAACAACATGCAACATGCAAATTACTGAAGCATATGCGCCCTATTTATCCAACGCTTCTCGTTTTTCTCAAATTACAAATGTTATTACAATATTATTTTGTTTACGTGTTAGTTCAAACATGCGCAAAGCAATTTCCCTTGTGTTCGTGTTGGGTGTACATCAGTTTTTTCAACAACTACTTACTGTTAGTACGTATTAGGGGGGTATTGATTCGAGCAGGTTTCATTTTTGCAAACCCTGCTCCATCAATTCCCCCCTTATGATGGCTTATAGGAGACATCATAAAATACCTACCATACCAAGTGCCATCTTTAATCATTTATAACTCCGTATTCTTCTCTCTTTTATGGCACCCTCATCTAAATCTTTCATCAAGTCATAGTATTCTCCTTTCATTTCCTCTAATTCTATTTCTTCTCTTTTTCTCTTTCTTGCTCTTCGTTTATTCTTTAATTCTGTCACTTCTTTTCTTCCACTCTTGCACTTACAACACTTATATGTTGTTGTGATTACTAAGATTATTATGGCTACTGAAACGATTGGCATTATTATTCTTCCTAATAAACTACTTCCAAAGGTAGAAAACCATTTACCTATAGAGGAGAACCTCTTACCAAGTCTTTCCCAAACACCATCTACCTCCAGTTGTGTCAAATCTTCATCTAATTTTGTAATATTCTTTATATATCCCTCGATTCCTTTACTCTTATCAGGGATATTTGTGCAGCAATGTTGGACTTTCAACATTCCACAGACTCCACCCTCCTTTGCCAATAATATATCAAGGGCAAGTCGATTTTGCAAAATCATTGACCTGATTGCGACCATTTCCGTGTCAATCATCAAGAACCCACCAGCGGTATCTGTAGATAAACGATCAACCACTGTGGACAATTTTCGAATTTTATGTGAATTCAGAACGACTCCAACTGAGGGTATCAGTGCACCAAAAATATCTCCTACTATTTCTGAGAAGCTTGCTCTTTTGTTACGTGTTAGTCCTTGCTTTACTTCGTTCAGTTTATGGCTGCTTTGGTCCATATGATAGACCTTGGGGAAGACAATAGCAAAATAACAACTACCATACCAATGTGCAGGCAACCTATAATAGGCTTTCTTACCACACACATAATAAATTCCTGGAAAAACAGGATCAGTTCCACCTTTCAATCCCCAACCTCCAGTGATTTAAAAAGAATGCTCACATTCACTAGAACCAATAAAATTATTGTTATAGTTAGTTTTCGTTCTAAGCAAACAAATGTTTCCCTTCTGTGACCAGTCCAGGGACATTGCAGCGTATCCTTCGCCTTTCTCATAATTTCTTCCCTAAAATCCCATGGTGGTACCCATGACTTCTGTTCAGCAGCTTTCTTTTTGAAACTTTCTCTTCCATCTTCTACCATTTCTATGAAAATGTTCTCTTCAACCCGCAAACTACAAGTTAAGTTGTTCTTATAAGCATATTCTATGTCTAATGTTTTAGTAATATGGAAAAATTCCCCTTATATCGTGCATTTTTACCACTTAAAACCTTATTTAGTTTTTTTAATAATAGGAATTTCAGAAAATACTAAATCTATATTGGAAAAGTAGTACTCAAGCTTTCCCATCACGTAAAACAGGCTTGTGAGTATACTGCAAGACACACCACAGGTTAATGGTAGGTGGTGATAGGTCACCCCTCTGAAACAGATGAAGGTAATTGCATGCACACGTAACAATCACTTACATTCATTGTATTGATATACTCATAAAGTAATTTTGTGAAGACATTTAATGAGAAATCACCAATTGATTTATCATGATGGAGAATACTTCCATCCAACGGTTCTAAGTTAGTATTAGGAATTTCATTAGTGACATCACTCATTCTTTCTTACATTGTTAGTATTGTTTCCATCATTAGTTACCATTAAATACAACATTCCTGCCTCCCCTAATTCACTATTTTATTATTTACAGACATTCCCAGCTTTTTTATGAGAGATTCCCTACATCTTGGTCCTGAGAAAGGTGGTTTTTCCACTGAAACGCGCGTAGACCAGACCTTTCACCGTCATCATTGAGTGGTCTATTTGAGAATTTTTTCAAACTTTCCTGCTTCTGGTGAAGCATCGCAATTGCCCTTTTGTTATTTGGCTAGGGCCCCTCATTGGGTCGAATTTCAAAGATTTTTTATGTGTGAAATATGATTACATGTGGAGTGAATGAGAGAAAATGGTAGGATAAATGATGAGTTTTAGATGGCTGGGTTGTTTGTTAGGATAAATAATTTGCCTTGTGTTTGTTAGTAATCATTGGATTAATTTTGAAGTACTGTATGTGATTAAGAAACACAGGCAATCAATTTGTAAATGTTTTTGTATTAAGCTCTTCACTATTTACGTGTAATAAGATAAAAACTAACAAAAAAATGAATTTTAAAATGAATACTATTGATTAATAAATATAGTAAATAAAAATCTTTTCTTGCTGTATTCCTGTGTGGGTACTTGTGGGGTATAGGCGTCATTAGAACCTGTTTAGGTCATATGAAAGTAAATAGGTCAGTACAGAGGTATTATCTATAATTGGTTCTGGTTCTTCCCCCTCCTCTGAGACCTCAAAGCATAGTAGGGGGACCTTCTGTTGCATGGTTGCACGTAACAATCACTTACATTCATTGTATTGATATACTCATAAAGTAATTTTGTGAAGACATTTAATGAGAAATCACCAATTGATTTATCATGATGGAGAATACTTCCATCCAACGGTTCTAAGTTAGTATTAGGAATTTCATTAGTGACATCACTCATTCTTTCTTACATTGTTAGTATTGTTTCCATCATTAGTTACCATTAAATAGGTACAAGGACAGTTAATAATAACCACATAAATGTTAACATCAAAACACTACACAAGCAAGCTTTAATACATCTACGTTTTAGACTAGATTTTGGAAGTTCAGTCACTTCTGCTTCAGCCATTTTGTTTCTAGAAAAAAAAAAAATCTATCTAATCCTATAAATTCTAAGCTATTCAAAAAATCCTAAAAATAGTAGTGTAATCCTACACTTCAAGGCTTTCGTCTTTACCCCCTTCTTTTATTCTTTTTTCTTCAATTTTCTTTGAGTCTTTGTTTTAGTTTTCTTTTAATCAGTAAGGTTGCACCTTAGTTTTGTCACAATTCTTTAAGGGGGTCTTAGTTTGTTTTCATCAACTTGTTCAGTGTCAGATTTATCTTTTTCTTCACTTGGACCTGAACTTTCAATTTCTTCTAGAATAACATAGGTCCATTCAGGTGCTCTGAATTTCTTGTTGGGTATTCTTACTCTTCTGGTTTTTCGCACTAATTCTTTTCCTGACTCTTCTTGTTCTGTTTGACTTGAGACCTTATTGCTTTGTTCTGGTCTTTTTCTTAACTTTCTTTTCACAAGAGTGTATTTCAGTCTTTTCACTCCACTTGGCCACTTTTCGTCCTTTCTTGGTTTCTTTGCTTTGCTCACTTTGTCACTTTCTGCATTTGTTTCACAGATTCTTTTGTTTGCTCTCGCTTCTGATTGTTCTTCTTCCTGAGTTTCAGCGTCTTTGGATTCTTCAGATTCAGCAATAACTTCTCTTTCAACTGTGAGCTCACTTCCTTATGGTTCAAGAACAATCTCATCTGTTTCAAGTTCTGCTGGGAGTTCACTTTCTTCTGGATCAACAGTAAACTCGCTTCTTTCTTGCTCAATGGCAGTCTCTCGACCCCTGGAATCTTGCGCCCACTCTACTTGACTTGTGCTCGGCTGTTCACCATCTGGTTGTTCATCAGAATCTATCACTCTGGATTCATCAGCTTCACACACTTCAAGCACTGGTCTTTGTTTTTCATTCACCAGTTGTTGCTCCTTTGGTCTTTCAAATGGATCTAGGGTTCGTTTGGTATGGCTCGCATGAATTCAATTTGGCAAGCCAGCACACTCCACTGCCGTTGTCGTCACCAGTATGATTTGATAAGGTCCATGCCACCTGGGTTCTAAACACGATTTTCTTACGTGCTTCTTGATATAAACCCATTCACCGGGACTCAGGTCATGAGCTTGATTCCGATGTATCATTGTGGCTTCTTCTCCAACCTGGTGAGACACAGAACATATCAGTTCAGCCAATCCTCTGCAATAGTCAAGCACTAGATCATCAGATATACTCATTAGTTTGTTTGCTGGTATATATGCTTGTCTCATTGCTCTTCCCATAAGAATTTCATGGGGACTCAATCCAGTCTTTTTGTCAGGAATACTTCTTAGACTCATCAGCACAAGGGGTAAAGCGTCAGGCCATTTCAGTGATGTAGATGCACACACTTTCCCTAATCTCGATTTTATAGTGCCATTCAATTGCTCAACCACTCCAGAGGCCTCGGGTCGATAGGCACAATGCAGCTTCTGCTCAATTTTAAATGCTGCACAAATCAGCCGAATTATCTCATTATTGAAATATGTTCCCCTATCTGTCTCCAAAGTGACTGGAATTCCAAATCTAGGGATCAGTTCTCTCAAAAGTAGTTTAGCCACGGTGAGACGATCATTCCTTCTCGTGGGATAGGATTCCACCCAGCGAGAGAACAGACAGACAATGACCAGTACATATCTACACGGGGAAGCTCAATAATATCAAGCTGGAGCCGGGTAAATGGACCTCCTGCTCTCCCAATTCGTCCCCAACTTACAACTGTCTTTCTGCCTGGATTTTGTTGCTGACAGATCACACACCTCTGGCAAAGGCTCTCTGCAATGACCCTGAACTTTGGATTATACCATGACTGCTTGAAGAGTCTGCTCATTGCATCTCTTCCGACATGTGCAATTCCATGGTAAACTCTGGTCATATGGGAAAGTAAGGAATCTGGTAACACTGGTCTCCCATCAAGATAAACCCATAGTTCATCTTCTGTTCTTTTGCTACAGCCTGTTTTGTTCCATCTTTCCTTTTCCTCATCACTCGCCTCTTCTTGCATCTGTCTAACTTCTTCCCATGTTTCAAATGTTGTTGTAAACAAAAGATGGCATTCGGTATTTCCCCTGTCAATTGATCTGTTCAAAGCCATTGAATTTTGTGCACAGTAACGTGCTATTTGGTCGGCATATCTATTGCCCTTCGTCACATAATCATCTCCTGATTTATGTGCGGCACATTTGACTACTGCAATTCTTTTGGGCAATTGTAAAGCATCCAATAGTTCTTTTACAGTTTTACCATTTCTAATAGGGTAACCTGATGAGGTCAGAAATCCCCTTTGCATCCATAGCTGGCCGAAATCATGAACAATTCCAAATCCGTTTTGGCTGTCTGTGAATATTGATACTTTCAGGCTTTTGGCAATTTTGCATGCTCTAATCAGAGCTATCAGCTCAGCTATTTGGGCGGAGTTTACTCCTTTCAGATAGGATGCTTCAAGAACCCCTTCTATGGTGCAAACAGCATAGGCAGTGCACAATTCACCTCTTTCATTTCTCAAACAGGATCCATCAACAAACATTTCACAATCTGATTCCTCTAATGGACAATCTTCTATGTCTGGCCTAGGTTTGGTGCAGAATTCAGTCACATCCAGACAATCATGATCAGCTTCCTCTCTCACTTCCTCACAACGAGAATTAGGCAACAAAGTTGCCGGATTCACAGTAGTGCACCTTACCACAGTCACATTTTCAGCACCCAGAATTTCTCTCGTACTTAGTCAGCCGACTAGAAGTAAGATACTGTGTCCTGCTCCGGGTCAAAAGAATCTCAACAGAATGTGGCACATATACTTTAACTGGATACCCCATCACAATCGCTTCACTCTGTTCCAGACTCATGCAAGTAGCTGCTACTGCTTTCAAACATCCTGGCAACGCTGCAGCCACTGAATCCAGAGTAGCAGACAAATCTTGAAGATGTGAATTTCTGTGTGATGTGTGGGTCACGCGTCACATCGTGCACAGACCTTCTGTCTGGCAGTACTGTAGGTGATGTTGTCTCTTGTGCACCGGAAAAAAAAGAAGCAAGAAGAACATCAGTGAAATGTGGCATTGTTGCAGTTCAATTAGTAGTACAAACAATATAATTTAGTATGGTCACTGGTTACTCTTATTATAAATAATTAACAATACAGTGTATCCATTCGTAAAACGGAAAACCAAACCATCATAAACTTTCATGGTGTACACTCAGGAACGATAAGAAAGAGCAACAACAACAACAGCATACAGATGTAATTGTTTGCTTTATGTGCATTACATGGGCTGTGGCACTCAGGGAGGAGCAGCTGACTAATGACAATGAAATAATCCTTAGACAATGAATGCTGTTTAGCACCTTTAGGAGACATGGGGTTGATTCAGATTCATTGATGCCAGATGTTATGAAAATGTTTTTTAAAAACTTTTGAAACAACTAATTAAAAAAAATATATATATATAAAAAAAAATTAAATGTAATGAAAATTAAAACAATTAAAGTAAAAAAATAATAAAAATTAACAATTAATAAATTATTCATTTTTTACAAAAACTAAAATTGAAAGAAATCAAAGTAAAAAAATTATAACTATGTGAAGTTATCCTCTAAGATATAATAATAATTTATTAAATTGCTATCTCATTGCTCAACCATCCATGCAAGCATATGGCAAAGGTCCACACTGGCTGGAAGTACAAAATGGCTGCCTGCCATTGCCACATTGTCAGCGACAACAACAACACTGAGCAAGAAGGCATTGGGAATAAAAAGAAGACATGCAGGCCTATGGCAAAAGCACACCAGCTGGCTACACAAAATGGCCGTCAGCCACATTGTCACTAGCAACAACAAGCAAGATGGCATGGAGAACAAACTAAAAAGAACACATGCAGGCCTATGGGTAAAGCTCACTGGCTGGCTACACAAAATGGCCGCAAGCCACATGGTCTCTGGTCACACAACAAGAACAACCAGCAAGAAGATATGGCCACAAACATAGAACACATGCAGGACTATGGCAAAAGAACACTGACTGCCTATGCAAACTGCCCGCCAGCCACATGGCAACAAGAAGCCGGAGGCCTGGAAAACAATGAACACATGTAGGCCTATGGACACTGACTATACAAAATGGCCCCAGGCCACATGGCATAGGGAGCAAATGTAGACTATGGCAAACACACACCGGAGGCATAGTTAGACAGAGAGAACACAGCACTGATTAATTCAGCAAAGACAAAAACGAAAATCAACAGGCCAAAAAATGTACTACAGCACACATCCTCCAAAGGCATTACCCCACCTATACACTGTTTGCAGAAAAAAAAGAGAAATACCCCCAAAAGAATACTTTTTATATTTTACTCCAATGCCATCCATGGCCTAGATGATGCTCCTTCCATCGGCAGATTAGGCCACATAGTGCATTAAAAGAATACAGCAAATTTATTAAAAAACATGGAGAAAATGTGCTAAGCTGTGCTACATTTTTTCTTTACAAAAGAAGAAAAATCGCATGCAAAAAAACAACAACCAGCAAGAAGGCATGATCACAAACAAAGAACACATGCAGGCCTATGGCAGAAGTACACTGACGGCCTACGCAAAATGGCCGCCAGCCACATGGTCAGAACAACAACAATCAGCAAGAAGGCATGGCCACAACAAAGAAGACATTCATGCCTATGGCAAAAGCACACTGGCTGGCAACACAAAATGGCCACCAGCCACATAGTCACACAAGCAACAACAAGCAGGAGGCCTGGAAAACAAAGAACATATGCAGGCCTATGGCAAAAGCACACTGGCTGCCTACACAAAATGGCTACCAACCACATGATCAGACAGCAAGCAAGGAGGCATAGTAACAACAAGAACACATGCAGGCCTATGGCAAAAGCACACTGGCTGCCTACACAAAATGGTCAGTGACCATATGGTCAAACAGCAAGCAAAGAAGAATGGCCACAACAAAAACACATGAAGGCCTATCGCAAAAAAACACTGGCTGCCTACACAAAATGGATGTCAGCCTCATGGTCACAACAACAAGTAGGATGCCTGGAAAACAAAGAACACATGCAGGCCTATGGACATTGTCTATACAAAATGGCTCCTGGTCACATGGGGAACAAAGCCAAATGGTGGCCTATGGCAAACACACACACACCAGCCAGACAAAGGAGGCATTGGTAACACAGGGAACACAACATTAATTCAGCAATGCCAAAAAATAAAATTAACAGGGTTAGACATGTTTACAACAAGACACATCCTCCAAAGGCATTACCCCAACTGAACACTGATTGCAGGAAGACAAAAAAACATGAAATACCACAAAAAACAAAGTTTTGTATTTTAATCCAAATCCATCCATGGCCTAAATGATGTTCCAATTCATCAGACACCACAGAAACAGTTGTTTCATGCACCCACAGCTAGGACTGAGCCTACTGACTGGAAGGCCTGTTGGCAGACTAGGCCACATAGTAAATTAAATCAATATTGCAAATGTATTTAAAAAATTGAGAAAATGTAGTGAACAGTGCAAAATTTTTCCTTTATAAAGGAAGAAAAATTACTTACAAATAAATAACTAGGCCCCTACTGAAACTACAGCCCACCCAACACAATACATTCTAAAAATCGATTAAAAGTACAAATAAATCTAGGTGCATGGCCCCAAACCAACAAACAATACCAGTTTTTCAAGTTACTTGTGAAATCTCAAATACAAAATCCTTAAATCCAATGGTATATGCAGCAGACACAAAAAGTGATCCTTTCAGCTCCAAATCCAAATTAAACGTGACCAGGAGATGGACAAAGCACTGGGAGAAGCCTGCTGGACAGGAACAGGAAGTTGGAGACTCTGGGGCACTTCCTTTCAGTTGGAAAAAACTTTTAAAAAAATGGACTCTTTGTACAAAAAACAATGCCAAAGGTGCATTCACAGAGGTTTTTGACTCCAAATCATCATTTCGGGAACATTTTGTTGCAGCTGGGGCGGATAACCTTCTCCAGATTGTAGTCGTGGTCAATCCTGCATGTTCGGGATCAGAATCTTCAAAAAACCACACCGGAACTCCGCTGGCACACAAGAATAACTTGTTTGCGATCGCAAACTCCTGAGTGGAGTTTTACGCCCAGACCTTATATATATATATATATATATATATATATATACCAAGACCCCGTGAGAGGTCGAAACGCGTCTTTTTGCCATCCAAACGATTAAAAATCACTCATTACAGCAATTGGAGTGGCTCGTCTTTTTCCCGCCGAAGCGTTGTTGTGGGGAATTCTCGGTGAAATATATATATAATCGATCCGTGGCGGTAATAGAGATAAACAACTCCGCCAATTGGAATCTCATTTTATACTCCAACTCGACACCAGAATGCCTAATGGGTTGAATACAGGGGAGGACCTGTATAACTTTCTGTAAACTATGTTTCTGTTAATTGCCTCCTTCTTCGCTGAATCCAGAAATATTGTATTCTCCTATGATGTCTGTTTTTTCTATATATGTATTTTTCTAATCATACGATATGAATTTAAATGAATTCACACTGTCACCTGTGTTTGCAGTATAACTCTTATAGTGCTAAGGCACTTGCCTTTTATTCGGGATAATTTGGCCCTTTCAAAGCGGCTTCACTTTGAGGATTTTTTATGATGATCTTATTAATCTCACACATTTTTGCTATTTTGCACTTAGTAAACACTAGCACTTTTGCACTTGCACTTTTTGAGGGAAGCGTGCAATATTATTTCAGGATGAAATGTTTATATACATGATTTTTATGACTTTTTTTTTAAATCCATCCATGATCAGAGGGTTTCTCAGACATATTGCTTCTACACATGTTTTTAGTATTTTTGGCATTTTATTCATCTATTAGTGGTATGATTTATTCGGATTTAGGATATTCATCATACATTCTACTAATGCCTTATAACATCGATTTTGGTGTTGATAGCATGTCTAACTATTTGTTTCCTCTCTTGGTTTTATATTAGTCACTGTACTTATATACTATGACGTCAAACCATTTACATGTATTAGTCTGTCATCCAGCTTCATTGCCTAGGGGTGTGTTCACATTTAATAGGTGTGGTTTGATTTATTATTTAAATGTACGGGTCCCGCCTACGTGTCATGTGATCAAGACCGTTGAAACACGGTCGAAATGCGTCAAGGCTGGGTACTGACCCATTCAGGACTAAAATGCTGCTGAATTTTATCTGCTCTGAATAAAAGCACTTTATTTCATCAAACGAGCTGTGGTTCGTACCTGTTTTCCGTGTGAAGGTGGAGCAGGAGTGCAATTCCATATATATATATATAGATATATATATATATTCACTGAAAAAACCATAGGTTTCAGGCACGTTATAGTTAGAAATTAGCATTTAAAAAACCTTAGAAATTCATTTTGCGGGGGCACACTTGTCGTGTGCACCCGCAAAATAATTAATAAAGCCCCGGGGGTGGTGGTCCCCGGGGCTTGGGAGGCCGTGTGCCCCCGCAAATATTTATGGAAAGCCCGGGGGTGGCGGTCCCCGGGGCCCGGGGGCTAAATAATAACGAAGCGCAGTAGATAATATATATATATATATATATATATATATATATATATATATATATATATATATATATATATATATAACCTACTGGCGGTCGCCAGTAGGTAGTTATAGTTAGGACCTAGTTTCCATAGGAAAAGCGTTTTTGTTTTCCCAATAACTTTGGCGCCGGTTGACGAATCTTCGCGAAATTTTCAAAACTAGTGATCAGCTCCGGTCAGCTCCTGTCTTGAAAGTTTTGGGGTGATTCGCCAAGCAGGGGCCGAGAAAAAAGGGGGGTCCAAAACGCGTTTTCTCCATGTTATTTTCCATAGGAAACTCTAGATACAGCTACAGCCCGAAATGCTGAATGGAATTACACCAAATTTGGCAAAAAGGTAGGCCTTGGTTCAGAAAGATTCCTTTTTGTTAAATGGTGTACATCCGTTCAGTAGTTCCTGAGAAATTAGAAAAAGAAAAAGTTTCGATATCTGGGGACACAAGAAAACAGTAGAAAAAACATTAAAAAAGAAGAAAAGGGGGCGGTGTAGAAACACCCTGACCCCCTAGGCCTGTTCAGGGGGTCGCACAAGGACCCCCAGGGCCCAAAAAAGCATTTTTGTTTTATAATTTCGGCGGAAATCGCGATGGGGTCGCGAATCCCGCCAAAATCATTAAAAAAAAATGAAGCGCGGGCTCCGCGTTTCGTTTAAAAAAGCCCCGGGTAGGCCAGGTTCACATGTGTAAGTCGTAGTCAACTCTATCACATGTCTTGAATAACTTAACATCTTTAATTTATTCCTAAAGAAGATGAACCTGCATCATAATAATACTCTTCGACCCACCTTCTGTTTCCCCACGTTGTTGTGGCACAGATTACCAAGCCCATTTAATTTGCACTCCCAACATGGCTCTACCCACTCTTCCGGCGCTTAGTCCCCTCTGCTTGCTGGTACCTCTCATCAAGAATCCATCCTTGGGTTCCACTGGACACTTCTTCCTTCTTCCACAGCAGCACTTTCCTGAAGCCCTCCGTTGGGTTTGACGACGGCTTCCGACACCACTTAACACATATGCACCCGGCTTCCCTGGTGTAGGTAACTTGGGTACTAGGGTATCCACGGGTGCAGTGTCTCTCCAACCTTCTGTCTCCAACTGGGTTTCTTCAGGGTCCACTGGGAATCATCCTTAATCTTAAAAAATCCAACCGCGACTTTCACATAGAGTTGTACGGAGCACGGGGTCATGTTTCCACACTGCACACGCTCTCCTTGGGGTCCCTATCTACTCACATTGGGTGGTTCCTTGGGGTCCCAGCACTACTACGTCCTCTCAACACTGTCTTGGCTTGAGCCGTGGTTCTTATACCACTTCCTTAGTATATGGTTTGGTCCCCCCCTGGGGCCTCTGTGTATTTCGTGCTATTTACTGTGTTTCTTTGCTAACGTATTGTGTGCATTGTGTTTATCTCCGTGTTGGAGGTATTTGAACATACTAGAGAGTATTATATAATAAATACATATTTTTATAAATACATGGTGTGGTTCTTTTCACTTAATCTATACTATAAGATTGCATTCTGGTAAGGCAAGCTGCTTTTCACTCCTTCTGGACTAAGCGTGAAGGCTGCTCTCCACAGCTACCACTTAGAGAGCTTTCTAAGGTTGTCTAAGACCTCTTAAATCACCATAAGGGTTGTTTGAACTGGTGCAAGGTGCCCACTTACATTAGTGGACATCATATAGCAGGCCAGCTTCTCACATTAATGATATGTCAGCAAACAAAGTTGTCTCTGCAGAGTTACCCTGGGACAAAATACGTTCTAGTATTGGTAGGTTGACTTATGTTTAGGTCCCTGTAGTATTTTCTTGTGTTTGTGCTCATATTACCAATAGTATAACCTCTTTTGGAACCACTCAGAGTAAGATTTGCCTAGACCAGGGCCAGTTCATACCTTTAACCTCCTGGTAACCCAATTCCAGTCGAATTGTTCAGGAATCCATAATGTGCTGAGCTGCTGACCAAATCTTATAAGTCATGCTAACAATGACCCATCTTAACTTCTGCTGCCAATCTACTTGCTCCATGGGAAATTAACCTTGTTCAGTTTCCCCTTTCTGGTATGAAGCAGACCATCATAGTGAACTGCAATGTGCATATGTGTTTTTTTAACATATGTTCAGTGGATATTATTGAACAAGAGTGCACCATTCTAAATATTGCAATCAGGTAGTGTGATGCACAAATTTGCCAATATGAGCCCCCGATGTACTTGCTAGGGAATGTTCTTACAGACTATGAACCTAGCTACAAAGCAATGGGGCATTGTACAGTGGTAGTGCATACAATGCAGACAATTATGGGCAAGTGGATTATGTACAGTAAGCATGCAATGATTAAAAGGTAAAGAGGGATGGAGGAAACAGGGCAGGAGAAAATGTTGTGGTGTACTACAACAAAGAGAGGCAAGGGGTGTTTGCAGCAGCTTCATGAACGACATAGGCATCCAGGCCTATATGGTATAAAGGCGATCTTCATGCCTGGTAATCTGATTTCCTGATGTGCTTTTTAGATAGTGCACTGTATCATCCACAAACTAACAAGGCTTGATGTTCTTCTTGGCCAGGAAGACTCTCATGAATTCCATGTGTGTTGAAGATCAATGAAAATATGACGGATCCTTGGAAGACTCTGTTGATCTAGGTTTAATTTGGAAGTGCTCATCTTAACAATATGGGATCAAATTTTCAGGTATGATATGAACTACTGAAAGCTGACACTTTTGAGCGTTGTTCTTGCAAGAAGGCATTGAGTATTGCCGGAGTGGGGATTCTAGTATAATCATTAAATAACCCAGTCATTGGTAGAATAGACCATTGTTTGTCTACAAGGAGAGATGAAAAGGTGCTATCATTTACATCAATTACCATTTATATTGAAGTCCAATTAGGGATTCACAGGAATCGACAAAGAGATTTAGTGTAATTTCAAAAGGGTTTATTAACAAATTCATTCAAATAAATCATTAGTTCAGAAAGTATTTAAATTTTAGTCATCATTATTACAGATTCAAATAATCCAAAAGTTGATATTTCAAAACAAGATAGAATACCACCTTGGTAAGAATTACAAACAAAATGCTGAATATGCAGTAAGTGGAAGAATCCCAAGTCCAAATGAATGACATTTTTGTCAGAAATGGCATTTAATTTCAACAACCAATGTAAAGTGGCAGTTCCAGAAACCCAAATGGAAAGTTCTGATGAGAGAATAAGAATGTCCTGATAAGAGAATAGGCAGGAAACCTTAGCACTCAAGCAGTGGAAATTAGCGGAGGCTGGAAGGCTACTCTGAGTCAGTAGGCATCTCTAAGATCTGCCTTCTACGTTCTGCAGCAAGCTTTCCGAAAGTCTGTGTGAGAGAGGGTGAGCCCCTTAGTCTAAGGAATACATGTTAATATAATTTAATCAAAGCATTAATGGCAACAAATTTCCTATTCCCTTCTTCTGTGAACCAATCAGTCTTCAGCAAACTTTGGGAACAGGTAAACTTCCTAAATTTTCACATCTTCACAATAGGCTACACAACCATGTCCTGTCCTTGGTGTGTTACTTTAAGCAAATCTCGTGGTTCAGACATCTCCTCCCACAAGTCCTGCTTCCTGTCATCTTGTATTCTCCCGGTGAGAACCTCCCTATCAGTTGTCTAATACATTATCAATGACTATTCAATAGCTAACACAGGCTTCTGGATAATTACAACATCTGTAGTAGGAAGCCTTAGAAAAGATTGAGTGCAAAAAAAGGTTAAAAAACGCAAATAAACAGTCCTCTTAGCCTAACGTGTAAAGTCGACTTTTAAATTGACATCAGTAATTAGGCTAACTTCAATCATTAAAATAGATTAATTTGAGTGGTTGCTTATGATCCAGCGCAACTCCAATATTTTATCAGGGATCAATACTCAATAACATCATACTACAATGGCCCATACACATTCACCCAGAATCCCTGATGTGCTGGGGTCAATTTATATGTACGATAAATTCTTTCCTTTTCATAGATTAAATTATGGCATCACAACTAACTTTTTACATCAACTTTCCTTCCACTTGATCGATGGACCAATTAGTTGAATAGTTGATGGCAATAATTAACTTCTAACTTATTAACCATTTAATTAAATGATCACAGACTCTTGATGGAGTTAATAGTGAATTTTATCTCAAATAATTAAAGATTATGCTCAACTGCATTTGGTCACAAAATGCAAACACTGAATCTCACGAAAGGAGAAATTTTTACATATGCTAAGCGATAGAAATACAGACTCATTCCGAACAACAATGACTTTATGCTATGAAGGAGTGGATAGAGTAAGAGACAAATGTTTCAGCAAAAATATATGCTGAAACATCATATACCTATTGGAGGGGATAGAGGAAGAGACAATAGTTTCATCTAATAATGCATATCATTGACGGAGTGGATAGGTGAAGAGACAAAAGTTTCAGGGACAAACTACATCCATAAGTTAAATTCTGAGAACAAGTTTGACTAAATACAAACCTATTGGTCTGTAGGAAAACCAACCCCTCAGCCTAGGGGATGATGGGGGTTCCCCGAAATAGGATCAGGGAACAAAGGATAAAAAGAAAACAGGATCGGGACAGGTCAGGAACAGTTAGGCCTCTCTCCAAACCGACGGACAGCGACGCATCTCCCCTCTTCCTCTCCAGCCGGCCCACACCCCTAAAGGCACCCCAATTATACCCTTAAACTAACATGTCCATCCCACTATTGTTGCAAACATTACTAAATCTCGTAAAGGGATTGGTGGGCTTGGGAGGTGGCGTTGTCACACCACTGTGACTTCACCTTTATTTCAACTACTTCTTTGTTCACCAGTCGTTCCCAGGGTATGGTTCTCAGCTTGTTCTCACTTTATTACATGTGATACAAAATGTAACAATTTTCATTCATTCTTTAACATCATCTGCTGTCTGTGTCTCCGGTCCCATGCCTGGGCACTTGTTTTGGCAGTCGTTCGACACTCTGGCCTTCACCCTTCTCATATCATCTGCGGTGCACTGCGCGTCTATCTTGCTTCTGACAGAGCAAACTCACTCCTCGTGTTTTCCCCCTCCCACTTTAGCCAAGTTTAGAAAGATGGCTGCTTCATCTAGCACACTAAAATAAATGAAAATGAACATTTATTAATTATATGATAATGAAACCTTCACTGTTTACCACCCACCTTGCATTATTCCCCATTAATGTTACCTAGCATAAGCTTTGTGCCAAAATAGTATTATTTATTAGTTCAAAACAACATGCAACATGCAAATTACTGAAGCATATGCGCCCTATTTATCCAACGCTTCTCGTTTTTCTCAAATTACAAATGTTATTACAATATTATTTTGTTTACGTGTTAGTTCAAACATGCGCAAAGCAATTTCCCTTGTGTTCGTGTTGGGTGTACATCAGTTTTTCAACAACTACTTACTGTTAGTACGTATTAGGGGTATTGATTCGAGCAGGTTTCATTTTGCAAACCCTGCTCCATCAATTCCCCCCTTATGATGGCTTATAGGAGACATCATAAAATACCTACCATACCAAGTGCCATCTTTAATCATTTATAACTCCGTATTCTTCTCTCTTTTTATGGCACCCTCATCTAAATCTTTCATCAAGTCATAGTATTCTCCTTTCATTTCCTCTAATTCTATTTCTTCTCTTTTTCTCTTTCTTGCTCTTCGTTTATTCTTTAATTCTGTCACTTCTTTTCTTCCACTCTTGCACTTACAACACTTATATGTTGTTGTGATTACTAAGATTATTATGGCTACTGAAACGATTGGCATTATTATTCTTCCTAATAAACTACTTCCAAAGGTAGAAAACCATTTACCTATAGAGGAGAACCTCTTACCAAGTCTTTCCCAAACACCATCAACCTCCAGTTGGGTCAAATCTTCATCTAATTTTGTAATATTCTTTATATATCCCTCGATTCCTTTACTCTTATCAGGGATATTTGTGCAGCAATGTTGGACTTTCAACATTCCACAGACTCCACCCTCCTTTGCCAATAATATATCAAGGGCAAGTCGATTTTGCAAAATCATTGACCTGATTGCGACCATTTCCGTGTCAATCATCAAGAACCCACCAGCGGTATCTGTAGATAAACGATCAACCACTGTGGACAATTTTCGAATTTTATGTGAATTCAGAACGACTCCAACTGAGGGTATCAGTGCACCAAAAATATCTCCTACTATTTCTGAGAAGCTTGCTCTTTTGTTACGTGTTAGTCCTTGCTTTACTTCGTTCAGTTTATGGCTGCTTTGGTCCATATGATAGACCTTGGGGAAGACAATAGCAAAATAACAACTACCATACCAATGTGCAGGCAACCTATAATAGGCTTTCTTACCACACACATAATAAATTCCTGGAAAAACAGGATCAGTTCCACCTTTCAATCCCCAACCTCCAGTGATTTAAAAAGAATGCTCACATTCACTAGAACCAATAAAATTATTGTTATAGTTAGTTTTCGTTCTAAGCAAACAAATGTTTCCCTTCTGTGACCAGTCCAGGGACATTGCAGCGTATCCTTCGCCTTTCTCATAATTTCTTCCCTAAAATCCCATGGTGGTACCCATGACTTCTGTTCAGCAGCTTTCTTTTTGAAACTTTCTCTTCCATCTTCTACCATTTCTATGAAAATGTTCTCTTCAACCCGCAAACTACAAGTTAAGTTGTTCTTATAAGCATATTCTATGTCTAATGTTTTAGTAATATGGAAAAATTCCCCCTTATATCGTGCATTTTTACCACTTAAAACCTTATTTAGTTTTTTAATAATAGGAATTTCAGAAAATACTAAATCTATATTGGAAAAGTAGTACTCAAGCTTTCCCATCACGTAAAACAGGCTTGTGAGTATACTGCAAGACACACCACAGGTTAATGGTAGGTGGTGATAGGTCACCCCCTCTGAAACAGATGAAGGTAATTGCATGCACACGTAACAATCACTTACATTCATTGTATTGATATACTCATAAAGTAATTTTGTGAAGACATTTAATGAGAAATCACCAATTGATTTATCATGATGGAGAATACTTCCATCCAACGGTTCTAAGTTAGTATTAGGAATTTCATTAGTGACATCACTCATTCTTTCTTACATTGTTAGTATTGTTTCCATCATTAGTTACCATTAAATACAACATTCCTGCCTCCCCTAATTCACTATTTTATTATTTACAGACATTCCCAGCTTTTTTATGAGAGATTCCCTACATCTTGGTCCTGAGGAAGGTGGTTTTTCCACTGAAACGCGCGTAGACCAGACCTTTCACCGTCATCATTGAGTGGTCTATTTGAGAATTTTTTCAAACTTTCCTGCTTCTGGTGAAGCATCGCAATTGCCCTTTTGTTATTTGGCTAGGGCCCCTCATTGGGTCGAATTTCAAAGATTTTTTATGTGTGAAATATGATTACATGTGGAGTGAATGAGAGAAAATGGTAGGATAAATGATGAGTTTTAGATGGCTGGGTTGTTTGTTAGGATAAATAATTTGCCTTGTGTTTGTTAGTAATCATTGGATTAATTTTGAAGTACTGTATGTGATTAAGAAACACAGGCAATCAATTTGTAAATGTTTTTTGTATTAAGCTCTTCACTATTTACGTGTAATAAGATAAAAACTAACAAAAAAATGAATTTTAAAATGAATACTATTGATTAATAAATATAGTAAATAAAAATCTTTTCTTGCTGTATTCCTGTGTGGGTACTTGTGGGGTATAGGCGTCATTAGAACCTGTTTAGGTCATATGAAAGTAAATAGGTCAGTACAGAGGTATTATCTATAATTGGTTCTGGTTCTTCCCCCTCCTCTGAGACCTCAAAGCATAGTAGGGGGACCTTCTGTTGCATGGTTGCACGTAACAATCACTTACATTCATTGTATTGATATACTCATAAAGTAATTTTGTGAAGACATTTAATGAGAAATCACCAATTGATTTATCATGATGGAGAATACTTCCATCCAACGGTTCTAAGTTAGTATTAGGAATTTCATTAGTGACATCACTCATTCTTTCTTACATTGTTAGTATTGTTTCCATCATTAGTTACCATTAAATAGGTACAAGGACAGTTAATAATAACCACATAAATGTTAACATCAAAACACTACACAAGCAAGCTTTAATACATCTACGTTTTAGACTAGATTTTGGAAGTTCAGTCACTTCTGCTTCAGCCATTTTGTTTCTAGAAAAAAAAAAATCTATCTAATCCTATAAATTGTAAGAAATTCAAAAAATCCTAAAAATAGTAGTGTAATCCTACACTTCAAGGCTTTCGTCTTTACCCCCTTCTTTTATTCTTTTTTCTTCAATTTTCTTTGAGTCTTTGTTTTAGTTTTCTTTTAATCAGTAAGGTTGCACCTTAGTTTTGTCACAATTCTTTAAGGGGGGTCTTAGTTTGTTTTCATCAACTTGTTCAGTGTCAGATTTATCTTTTTCTTCACTTGGACCTGAACTTTCAATTTCTTCTAGAATAACATAGGTCCATTCAGGTGCTCTGAATTTCTTGTTGGGTATTCTTACTCTTCTGGTTTTTCGCACTAATTCTTTTCCTGACTCTTCTTGTTCTGTTTGACTTGAGACCTTATTGCTTTGTTCTGGTCTTTTCTTAACTTTCTTTTCACAAGAGTGTATTTCAGTCTTTTCACTCCACTTGGCCACTTTTCGTCCTTTCTTGGTTTCTTTGCTTTGCTCACTTTGTCACTTTCTGCATTTGTTTCACAGATTCTTTTGTTTGCTCTCGCTTCTGATTGTTCTTCTTCCTGAGTTTCAGCGTCTTTGGATTCTTCAGATTCAGCAATAACTTCTCTTTCAACTGTGAGCTCACTTCCTTATGGTTCAAGAACAATCTCATCTGTTTCAAGTTCTGCTGGGAGTTCACTTTCTTCTGGATCAACAGTAAACTCGCTTCTTTCTTGCTCAATGGCAGTCTCTCGACCCCTGGAATCTTGCGCCCACTCTACTTGACTTGTGCTCGGCTGTTCACCATCTGGTTGTTCATCAGAATCTATCACTCTGGATTCATCAGCTTCACACACTTCAAGCACTGGTCTTTGTTTTTCATTCACCAGTTGTTGCTCCTTTGGTCTTTCAAATGGATCTAGGGTTCGTTTGGTATGGCTCGCATGAATTCAATTTGGCAAGCCAGCACACTCCACTGCCGTTGTCGTCACCAGTATGATTTGATAAGGTCCATGCCACCTGGGTTCTAAACACGATTTTCTTACGTGCTTCTTGATATAAACCCATTCACCGGGACTCAGGTCATGAGCTTGATTCCGATGTATCATTGTGGCTTCTTCTCCAACCTGGTGAGACACAGAACATATCAGTTCAGCCAATCCTCTGCAATAGTCAAGCACTAGATCATCAGATATACTCATTAGTTTGTTTGCTGGTATATATGCTTGTCTCATTGCTCTTCCCATAAGAATTTCATGGGGACTCAATCCAGTCTTTTTGTCAGGAATACTTCTTAGACTCATCAGCACAAGGGGTAAAGCGTCAGGCCATTTCAGTGATGTAGATGCACACACTTTCCCTAATCTCGATTTTATAGTGCCATTCAATTGCTCAACCACTCCAGAGGCCTCGGGTCGATAGGCACAATGCAGCTTCTGCTCAATTTTAAATGCTGCACAAATCAGCCGAATTATCTCATTATTGAAATGTGTTCCCCTATCTGTCTCCAAAGTGACTGGAATTCCAAATCTAGGGATCAGTTCTCTCAAAAGTAGTTTAGCCACGGTGAGACGATCATTCCTTCTCGTGGGATAGGATTCCACCCAGCGAGAGAACAGACAGACAATGACCAGTACATATCTACACGGGGGAAGCTCAATAATATCAAGCTGGAGCCGGGTAAATGGACCTCCTGCTCTCCCAATTCGTCCCCAACTTACAACTGTCTTTCTGCCTGGATTTTGTTGCTGACAGATCACACACCTCTGGCAAAGGCTCTCTGCAATGACCCTGAACTTTGGATTATACCATGACTGCTTGAAGAGTCTGCTCATTGCATCTCTTCCGACATGTGCAATTCCATGGTAAACTCTGGTCATATGGGAAAGTAAGGAATCTGGTAACACTGGTCTCCCATCAAGATAAACCCATAGTTCATCTTCTGTTCTTTTGCTACAGCCTGTTTTGTTCCATCTTTCCTTTTCCTCATCACTCGCCTCTTCTTGCATCTGTCTAACTTCTTCCCATGTTTCAAATGTTGTTGTAAACAAAAGATGGCATTCGGTATTTCCCCTGTCAATTGATCTGTTCAAAGCCATTGAATTTTGTGCACAGTAACGTGCTATTTGGTCGGCATATCTATTGCCCTTCGTCACATAATCATCTCCTGATTTATGTGCGGCACATTTGACTACTGCAATTCTTTTGGGCAATTGTAAAGCATCCAATAGTTCTTTTACAGTTTTACCATTTCTAATAGGGTAACCTGATGAGGTCAGAAATCCCCTTTGCATCCATAGCTGGCCGAAATCATGAACAATTCCAAATCCGTTTTGGCTGTCTGTGAATATTGATACTTTCAGGCTTTTGGCAATTTTGCATGCTCTAATCAGAGCTATCAGCTCAGCTATTTGGGCGGAGTTTACTCCTTTCAGATAGGATGCTTCAAGAACCCCTTCTATGGTGCAAACAGCATAGGCAGTGCACAATTCACCTCTTTCATTTCTCAAACAGGATCCATCAACAAACATTTCACAATCTGATTCCTCTAATGGACAATCTTCTATGTCTGGCCTAGGTTTGGTGCAGAATTCAGTCACATCCAGACAATCATGATCAGCTTCCTCTCTCACTTCCTCACAACGAGAATTAGGCAACAAAGTTGCCGGATTCACAGTAGTGCACCTTACCACAGTCACATTTTCAGCACCCAGAATTTCTCTCGTACTTAGTCAGCCGACTAGAAGTAAGATACTGTGTCCTGGTACGGGTCAAAAGAATCTCAACAGAATGTGGCACATATACTTTAACTGGATACCCCATCACAATCGGTTCACTCTGTTCCAGACTCATGCAAGTAGCTGCTACTGCTTTCAAACATCCTGGCAACGCTGCAGCCACTGAATCCAGAGTAGCAGACAAATATGCTACTGGACGTCATGCCATTCCATGTTTCTGTGTTAGGACTGAGAGTGCACACCCATCTCTCTCACAACAGTACAATGCAAACTCTTTGGAATAATCTGGCATTCCCAATGCAGGTGCATGACATAGACTACTTCTCAATTTTACAAAAGCTTCCATACTTTCATCATCCAAAACAATCTGATCCTTCACATCCTTTCGTGTTAACCTCTGTAGAGGTTTTGCAATCAGTGAGAAACCACAGATCCACTGACGGCAGTATCCAACCATTCCCAAAAACATTCGTACTTCTTTCTGTGTTTTAGGTGGACTCATTTGTTTGATCACACTGATTCTTTCTGGAGTTACTTTTCTGACTCCCTTTTCTATCTTGTGTCTAAGGTCCTTTACTTCCTGTTTACAAAATTGCAAATTTGATGGGGACACTTTGTGTCCTTTTTCTGCCAAATGATTCAACAAGGCAATTGTGTCTGTCACACATGCCTCTCGTGTTTTTGATGCCACCAGTAGTTCATCAATATATTGAACCAAAACCGAATTACCTGGCATGACTAGAGTCTCCAGACATGTTTTCAAGATCTGATTAAAAATTGAGGGGCTCTCTGTATACCCTTGAGGAACTCGGCACCATGCCAAAACACGGTCTCCGAACCGGAATGCAAACAAATATTGGCTTTCCGGATGCGAAGGAATTGAGAAAAAGGCTTGGCACAAATCAATAACTGTGTACCATTCAGCATCACATGGGATCTGATAAAGAATCACGGCCGGATTTGTTACTACTGGACAACAGGGTACTACAATTTTATTAATTTTTCGCAAATCCTGCACTATCCGGTATTTTCCACTGGGCTTTTTGATACCTATGATAGGTGAATTGCAAGGACTGCTCATTATTTCTTTTAAAATTCCTTGTTCAATCATTTGGTCAATCACAGGAGAGACTCCTGCAATTACTTCTGGCTCATTTTATACTGTGGTGTGTTTGGATATATAGCACCATCCTTTACTGTAATCTGAATTGGGTCTATCTTTGTCATTAGGCCAATCTCCTTTCCTGAAAAATCCCACACATCAGATTTCACTGTACTTTTTAATTTTTCAGGCAAACTTTCTTCTGTGAGAAGTGAATACAATTCATCCACTTCTGTTCCTTGCTTCACTAGCATCATTTTAAATTAAACATCTTCATCAGGTGTCTGAAATGCAATTCCATCTGGTGTACAATAGATGGTGCAGTTCATTTTGCATAACAAATCTCTTCCCAAGAGATTTACTGGGCTTGAGTCACATACCACAAACCGATGCATGTCTTTGAAGTTACCAATGTGAACTTCAATTGGATTTGTAACAGATGTTCTAATTGCTTATTTGAGACTCCTACAACTTGGATAGTTTCTCCCGAGAGGGGTAGGTTTGGAATTTCTGCTGCTCTCACAGTAGAACAGGTAGCACCAGTGTCCACTAAAAATGTAATATCATTACCATCCACTTTTCCGTCAACAAATGGACCTGACTGATCTACCGCCAAGGATGCGCCAAGTACGCACTCTTCCTCCCCCCTCAGGCACCGTCATTGAGATGAGTCTGAATCACTCCCATTGCACTGCACCCAATACTGCAGAATCACACCTTGATTTTTACCAATCTGGTCACCTCCGTGATATCCAGTGTTCACACTGTACCTCTGCACTTGAGCATTCACATTATTTGGCATGGGAGCTTGCGGCACCTGTAACTGTTGAGTAACTATCTGCTGCTGTTGATTTACACCCACCTCATTCTGCATCTGTGGAATCAAATTTTGATTTCCCCCATTAATCTTTTTAGCAGATCTACACTCATTCTTCCAATGTCCAAGCTTTCAGCACGCATGACAAGGAAATTTCTTCATAGCTTCTTCTTTATTCATTTTTCCCCTTCCTTTGCCTCCACTGAAATTCTGTCCATTTTGACTCTGACCACCCGTCTGATTACTGGTTTGAGGACTATTATTTGCCTCTTGCTGTTCTGCCACTTTTACTTGTGCCCACATCATTTTCTCTTTTAACTTTTTATGTCTTGATTCAATGTCATCACTACAATACTTTGCATACCTCAAAATTTCGTCTGTCGTTTTGCTCTGCCAGCAAATCAAATGCTGTTGAATCATATTACTAATGTCTGGTTTTAATCCAAATACAAATAAATACACGAAATGTCCCATATATTTGTCTCCAATATTTTCGAATCAACTATACTGTTTGAATACCTGCAACAACCTCTCATAGTAGGCGTGTACTGATTATTTTGGTTCCTGGGTAGTCCTGTCAATTTTAACCCAATCTGTTTCCTTTGGGGAAATTTTCCCTTTCAGAAACGTAATTACCTGATTGTACTTTTTCAACAGTGATCTTACACTCTATCCACAAGTCTGCCGGAACAACAATTTCAAACAACCCATCTAAATCCTTTAACAAAACCTTCAAGACCTTCACAAACCTTTCTACCTGTTTGTACCATTCTACAGGTTTCTCTCTTAGTCTGGGGAAATTATTCGTAAATGATAATATATCCTGTCTTGACCACGGAACATGAACATATCCGCCACCTGGTACTTCTCTCATCGGACACGCCCTTTCAACCTGTTCTCTTTCTTTTAACGGGAACATAGACATTCCTTTAGTAGCTGCTTCTTCCTTCTTTCTTACTCATCTATTTCTCCATCGATCTACATTCCCCATTTTTTCAAAATGTTCATCAACTCTTTTATCTGTAACCTTTTTCCAGACGCATTCAAACTCTCTAGATCCTTTTCAGTAAATGCCAATCTGTACGATTTCTGTAACACCCTTGACTTTTCTATGTCTATTCCATACTCACTAGCAGCTTCAGATATTTTCTCATGAAGATTCTCCACTCTCCAAGTAATGCTTTTATACAAGAACAACAATTCATCATCTTGATAAGTCCCTAATCTGTCTGGACTGATCGTACCAATAATCATTTCTTCCAAATCTACCTTCAATTGGCTCACATTTATACTCTGTGGTTGTTTTTCTTTCTTTTCCCTTTCCTTTATCCAATTATTCAATTCTTCTGAAGAAGGACCTGCTGAACTCCCTGTCATTGGAGTGATATTTGTCCCTATTCTCCTTGGACTTATTTGTGTATCTCTTCTAGGGGTTTCAGTTATCATTTCACAAACTGGAAGATCTAACAATGTAACATTCGTGTCATCCTGTCTATTTCTATTGACTATCGTCTCCATTCCGCTCCTGACATTACCCATTGGAACTGCTAATGTATGTACTTTTGGTGTATTTGGGTTTTCTCCAAACAAAGGAACTACAGGACCTATTGTAACCGGTACCGCCAATGCCTTTGCATTTAAACTTAACTGATTTATTTTCTGAATCTGCTCCGCATTTGCCTTGTTTAGCATTTCAAACTCTTTTTCTCTCATTATCCTAGCCATGTCTGCAATCTGTGGGATCAATGGATTTCCCATAAAGGGTGCATTCAGAGTCACTTCAACTGAATTTTCTCGATATGGCGGGGGTCTTTTGGTCATAATATCCTCTAATAACTCATTATCAGATTCATTTACACCATCTCTTGCACTTGAGATTTCTATATTTTTCTTTTTCTCTTTACATTTGTCTCCTGTCTGCTCATCAACAGTTAAAACTGGGTATAACCCTTCCGTTACCATAGTTCTCCTCCATCTTTTCAGCTTTTCTTGCTTATTCTCAAAAGGATATCTGAACATCATACTCCTATGACCTCTGTTACCAATTCTATATTTTTCTCTCTCAAATGCCTCAACTTCCCATTCCTCCAAGGCTTCGTACTGTGTCAATCTAGGGTTCAGTTCTAATGCATTCATTCGATTTTTTCAGATTCTGCGATATCCTTACATTAAATGTACCATACTGAGGAAAAGCTAGAACACCATCATCCTTTGTATACTCCACCCAATTTTCCAACCATACACAAGTATGATATCCTCGAACCAACATCAAAAACGAAGCAGGCGTCTTTGGAGGTGGAATCGGAATACCCTCCCTAGTCACAATTGGTTTGTCCTTTTTAAAGAAATTCTTTATTTTCTGCATCAACTTCATTTTCTGACTCTTTCCGCTAATGGGTCTTATCATGTATAAATAACAACAACCTTTCTGTGTTTTCCTTATTCGATTGGTAAACTTTCGTCCTATACTAGCGTGACTCACACCGACCAACCAATCACAGTACTGCTACGCAAGCAAAATTGCAACCAATACTAGCGCGGCTCACACCAACCAACCAATCACAGCTCAATACACACCCGCTGCTTGTCCAATACCAGTGCAGCTTTTACTGACGTCAGTATTACTCCTTCTACTGACCGTCCCTTTACAAAATAATACGGCAATATTCTCTAATCACTTTTAATCAAAAATTCGATTAGTAACAACATAAAACAATGCTACCTTGTCTGTCCCACTAAATAAAGAGACAGTTTTTCACTTTTTCAAGAGGTTTTCTCACTACGAGTCCTAATAACTACCAGCGCTATTTTACTCTTCAAACAAGTTCCAGGTGGACCTATTACTCCTCTAGGGATAAGGCCAAGATTTCACAAGAGGACTTTTTGGCGTGAAAAGGAGTCTTGTTACTCTCCTGGGGATAAGGCTAGAGTTTCGGAAGTCGACCCTTCGCTATTTCAGTCACTCCCCTTTTACACAAACTTTCCCTAATATAACACCTACAGCCCTCCGTAGCTTTTAGGTATTATTTCAACAGACAAAGTACTTCTGCAGTGTGGCTTCGTTACCACACTCTTCTTCTGCCTACTTCAGGCTAAATTCCATTCCCGGGATTCCTCAGGTATCTCCGTACCTGAACTTCTAGACAACATAGAACATGACACTAACTTTTCATATTAAGAACATACAATCAATAATCAATAATCATTACCAAACTAATCAATAATTAAACCGTCCTCTGCTACCAAGAAACTGATCCAGCGCAACTCCAATATTGTATCAGGGATCAATACTCAATAACATCATACTATAATGGCTCATACACATTCACCCAGAATCCCTGATGCGCTGGGGTCAATTTATATGTACGATAAATTCTTTTCTTTTCATAGATTAAATTATGGCATCACAACGAACTTTTTACATCAACTTTCCTTCCACTTGGTCGAAGGACCAATTAGTTGAATAGTTGATGGCAATGATTAACTTCTAACTTATTAACCATTTGATTAAATGATCACAGACTCTCGGTGAAGTTAATAGTGAATTTTATCTCAATAATTAAAGATTATGCTCAACTGCATTTGGTCACAAAATGCAAACACTGAATCTCACGAAAGGAGAATTTTTTTACATATGCTAAGCGAATGAAATACAGACTCATTCCGAACAACAATGACTTTATGCAATGAAGGAGTGGATAGAGTAAAATACAAAAGTTTCAGCAAAAATATATGCGAAACTTCATATACCTAATGGAGGGGATAGATGAAGAGACAATAGTTTCATCTAATAATACATATCATTGACGGAGTGGATAGGTGGAGAGACAAAAGTTTCAGGGACAAACTACATCCATAAGTTAAATTCTGAGAACAAGTTTGACTAAATACAAACCTATTGGTCTGTAGGAAAACCAACCCTTTGGCCTAGGGGATGATGGGGGTTCCCCGAAATAGGATCAGGGAACAAAGGATAAGAAGAAAACAAATCGGGACAGGTCAGGAACAGCTAGGCCTCCCTGCAAACCGACGAACAGCGACGCATCTCCCCTCTTCCTCTCCTGCCAGCCCAAGCTTAAACCACACCCCTAAAGGCATCCCAATTATACCCTTAAACTAACATGTCCATCCCACTATTTTTGCAAACATTACTAAATCTCGTAAAGGGATTGGTGGGCTTGGGCGGTGGCATTGTCACACCACTGTGACTTCACCTTTATTTCAACTACTTCTTTGTTTACCAGTCGTTCCCAGGATATGGCTCTCAGCTTGTTCTCACTTTATTACATGTGATACAAAATTTAACAATTTTCATTCATTCTTTAACATCATCTGCAGTCTGTGTCTCCGGTCCCACGCCTGGGCTATTGTTTTGGCAGTCGTTCGACACTCTGGCCTTCACCCTTCTCATGTCATCTGCGGTGCACTGCGCTTCTGTCTTGCTTCTGACAGAGCGAACTCACTCCTCGTGTTTTCCCCCTCCCACTTTAGCCAAGTTTAGAAAGATGGCTGCTTCATCTAGCACACTAAAATAAACAAAAATGAACATTTATTAATTATATGATAATGAAACCTTCACTGTTTACCACCCACCTTGCATTATTCCCCATTAATGTTACCTAGCATAAGCTTTGTGCCAAAATAGTATTATTTATTAGTTCAAAACAACATGCAAATTACTGAAGCATATGCGGCCTATTTATCCAACGCTTCTCGTTTTTCTCAAATTCCAAATGTTATTACAATATTATTTTGTTTACGTGTTAGTTCAAACATGCGCAAAGCAATTTCCCTTGTGTTCGTGTTGGGTGTACATTAGTTTTTTCAACAACTACTTACTGTTAGTACGTATTATGGGGGTATCGATTCGAGCAAGTTTCATTTTTGCGAAACCCTGCTCCATCACTTACAATGTCTTAAAATATTTATCTGCTACAAATTTTGCAATACAAGTGTGTACGTTATTCAACATTGAAGTTAGCACTTTTTAGTTAAATGTGTTTAGTTTGCAAAATGAGGGAATTCACTCTATCAATATGATTTGATGATCAATGGTGTCAAAGAATCCTGTAATATCCAGCAGCATAAGGATGCAGAATATCAAAGTAGATTATGATCGTCAGTGTGTTATTGATTAATAGCTAGGGTCAGCCTCCGTTCTGCAATGAGGTCTGAATCCAGACTCCTAATTTCTTTCCAGGGAGGTTCCGAAGTGTCTTACAATATCAAGTGAGTTGATTACTAGCTTCACCTACCTGGAATGTGAATGAGGCTTCTCCTGCAAAAAAAGCCACCTTTGTTCTTTTTTACCAGTTGTGTCAGGATGCTTCAGTGCTAGCCATGTGGATCCTGTCACTAGAATTTTCATGGTTAAACAATGCTGGTCTTTATGTGCTGAGCACAACTGAATACTGTAGTGTCACGGTTTCTCTTTTTTGTGGGAGGCACTAAATCACCTTTGTTTATGGTAGCTGTGATTTCCTAATGAAAATGAGTCTGAAAATGTGTATATCCAGGTGATCCTTGATGGTTCTTTGGTGTGATTTCCTTGCTTGCCACTTGTAATTGTGTTGAAGTGGTTTTAGGGCTCTTGTATAGGACTTCTTGGATTTGTGCTGGCCAGTTCTCATGACTGTTTTGATACTTATGTTTCACTGCATTATGAGCACGAGTCTTGTGATGACAGGGATGAAGCTATGTAGGACTACATGAGATATTATGTGGGAAGTTTACCTCTGCTTTTTCACTGTTTATGCTTGTAGTGCTTACATCATTGGCTACATACAACTACATCATTGCCATTCTTTTGAATAATTGCTGGAGCAGAGGTTCATAGAGATTTGCCTTCAACATTATCTTAACACATTACTGATATATTACATTTCTATTGTGATCCTAATGGCTACGTTCAGGGATGTCGTTTATTTTTTCAGCCAATGTTTTAGCAGTTAACCACTGGATTTTGTATAAAAAAGAAGCAGGTTTTAAATTTCACTTCCAAAGACCTGGAGACGAATGTGTCTCCTGATGAATGGAGAAATGTTTGCTTTTTACAATTACTCTTGCAGCTACATGTTGGGGCTTAAGCAGCTTTTCGATTAATTTATTTGAAAAGAGCAATTTGTTATAGCCCTTTTTGTCTCTTTCCTTTTTTTCTAGAAATTGGCAAAGTTATTTACAACATCTCCATATTAGTAAAATGTTTTATTACTTTTTAAGGGCAAGATTTGAAGTTGATGGTAGGCAAAATACTGGCAGAATATGTTACAGTCAAAAATCCAGGCTGTTTAGAGATTTTCATCAACTTGCACTGGCTTGCCCCGTCACAACATTGGAAAGACGGCCATTGGCTAGCTCAGTTAATCAGCGCGTTTTTTTTTCTTTGCAGATTTATATAGCGCGAACTCGACCCAAAGGTATTGGAGCGCTTTACATGAGCACCAGTTGCGTTACACAAGGACACATTCATTTTTGGTAGGCACCGGTGATTAAGTGATTTGCCTACCATCACAGGATATGGAGTCGACCCCGAGGCTCGAACCTTGGTTTCTCAGCTCCAAAGTCGGCAGTCTAGTCTGCCTAGCAAACAGCGCTTTCATCCTATTGTGAAATTACGTGGTTTTTCCTCCATTTGGTACCTGGATGAAGCCACTGGACTGTGCCCTAGAAAGAATCTTGCTTTACAAGGCAAGTCTGTGGACCCCTTGTAGATATTCTTCCTGGTTGAAGAATCCAGCTGCCTTGGAGTTGGTGTTTGTCCTCATCCCCAGTGGCACCTAATGCTGCAAAAGCTACTCTAAATGCTGGCGGAGATCCATTGGGCATCTGGAAACAAAACACACCTTTACCCGGAAGACTTCAGCTGATCAGCAGCACGCCAAAGATGGCAGTTTGGAGACTCTACGCACTGTGGGGTAGCAACAGCAAGAAGAAAATGTTCAGGTGGGGGCAGAGCTAGATGCAGCTACACAGCCTCTCTCTTTACCTTTCCAGAGGAATATTGTGAAGCTTTCCAACAAGGGAGAATAGCAGCTGGCATAAGCAGCTTGATTGGATTCTCCTGCACTGGTTGAAAAGAAAAAAATACTTTTTTTAAACTAAATTCACTTCTAGAATGACTGCGATTGTGCATCATACCCAAAACTTGCATGGTTTCTTGGCTTACACTTTTAGTAATTAGGGGATACATCTCAGGCTGCTAACCATATTCCAACTGAATCTGGTTACTGACAGCTGCTTTCTGGCAGATGCAATCCTGAGTGGATCTGTCAAGGCTGCTGAACCGTAAAAAGTGCTGTCATGCAAGGAAGAATGAAAATGAAAAAAAAACCTAACAATAAGGCTTCTGGAACAGGCCTGATGGCTGACATAGATACAGTGGCATGAGAGAAGGTGGCTCTAGTGGCATTTAAATATACAGAAGGTGAGAAATTCTCATCTACAAATACCGATACCCTAGAACAAGAGGTTCCTTTTACCCCACTCGGAAATAAATTATGGGAATGATATAAAAGACAACCTCAAACTTTGTGGTAATCTCAATACTGACATCATTAATATCAACAATTCTCATATTAGGCATTATGAGATTACTGAGCAATTTGTTTTTGTTACTATATGTATCTATTGATCTCTCTGACAGAGAGAAAAATACTAATGATTCTGCTAACACAGACAGTAACCCCAAATTAAATGATAGCAATGAGGATGATAATCCAGAGTTAACAATTAAAAAAACTGGATATATCTTTGGCCAGGCGGGTTAAGATGCAGATCCCAAAACGCTGAAATAGGAATTTTCTGCCACTCACCTCATTACCGTGGCAGTCAACAAAAAATTGTATTTAGTGCCCTGCCATTTAGGCTCTACTGTAACAGAGGGCGCTGAATCCCCACTGACTACAATATATCAAGTTATAACTGCTCACAGGGATGAGACATGCACATATATAGTCTGTGTGTGTAGGTAGAAACAAGGAAAGTTCAAGCTATTTAAAAAAAATGCCTAAAATTTGTGCAAGTTTTGTAAAAGGATTAGAGAGATGGCACAATGTGCCCTAGAGGTTAAAACAAGTACCACTTAACTGCCCCAACAAGTTGATGGTCAATGAAATAAGCTGGCTCACGCATAGTGGAAGCTAGAGGATTTTGAGACTCGCCAGAGGTGCAATAAGTTGTGTGCTCTTGGGGTTGCTTGAGACCGTAGGGCTCAGATCCCACAGCATTTATCACTTTTTTCAAAAATGTTTTTCCTGAATTAAAAGACTGGAACTGGAATCGGCAGCACCAATGCACTCATTGTGAAATATGTAAGATGAAAAAATCTAACAGTGTTCCATGTTGGAAGTTTGCTCTTTGACAACTTAAAGATCTTGGCATGGAATGTGAATGGTTCTAATCAATATGCTAAGAGAAAGTTATTATTAGAATAATGTAATTCTTTTAAAACAGCTGTCGGAAGCATTTTGCCATTTTCAGGCAGGAAATTATCGGAAAAATTGGGTTATCAGCGTTTTGCCTATAGAACACAACAAGCTTCTATTCATGGAGTTGTGATTCTGGGACACACAGACAAATTAATAATAATTAATATAATGTTAGCAAATGCAAAAGGCAGATAGGCAATCGAACAAGCTGTCAATGGAGAGGTTACCTTTACGCTTGGAACAGTGTACGGCCCGAATACAGGTGCTCGAGAGATTCTTGATTTGCTGAATGCCTTGTTAACACATTTGAGGAACTCGTTAATTATAACAACAAAGTTAGTGAATGGATGTCAGAGGATTAACAATAATAGGGCTTCTATTAGGAGACTCATGAATATATTTGAATTGAAAGATTGTTAGTGTGTTAAATCCTGGAATTCAGGGCTAAACCTTTAATTCAATACCACACAAGAAATACTCCTGAATTCATTTATTTTTAGCTATCCCTCAAAATACACTAAATGAACTGCTCAGATCACAATTTATGCTAAGTTTTTATCAAATCAAATAAAAATTATCTTTATTCGGTTTCAGAAAATAAAACCATAAAAGCACACAACAAAATATAATAAAACAGTAGTCGCAGGGACATACCAGATAAAACAATAACCATGGCTAAAAATATGGTCGGGATACAGAGGCTCCAATGTCACACCTACAAAACCTGGTGGAAGGATCGCTATAATTAACACAATTAATCACATCTGATAAAAACATTAATGGTCCAACAGGTGAGTGAAACAATACAAAGTGCGTGGTGCCATAGGGTGTATGCGGGCAAACAAAAATTAGTCGCAACTAGACCTGAGCCTGACAGCGGATTTAAAAATTTTTAGCACATAGAAAACAGTGCTACCCGTAAGCATTTGTAAAAAGATAAAAGCGGGTCACACTTGCCTAAAATTAGCCTTTTTCAGGATTCAGGACTAAGAAAGTCTTTCTAAGTATATCATAAAAACTACAAAACATCATAAAATGAACCATATACTGTGGGGATTTTCCGTCGTAACCGCAAGGCGACAAACTTTGTCTCTTACACTGCCCTCTTGGGTGGGCGAAAAGGAGGTGGAAGAGATCAAACCAAAACCTGGTCAACAGAAATCGATCGTATGAACTTAAGAGCCCCAGCAAGTACGGCGCCACCGTCAGGGTAGTTCTTTACATGATGAAGCGACGTACACTGGGCTTCCAAAGCTCCTTCTCTTCCCTGGCCAGTGACTGCTGCGTGAAAAAAGCCGCCTTTATGTGGTTCAAGTCCTTCTTGTTAGTCAGGTCAGGTCAGGGTTTATAAAAAGGACTCCTCTCCCCAGGCTCCTGAGACTCTCCTCGATATACTTAAGCCAAAGTATTCGGGAGACATGATCAAGGGCCAAACAGTCCTTTAAAATCAATTTGTTTAGCGATGTCCCCTTACCAGCCAGATTTTAAACCAAGAAGACACGGGCGGTAGGCTATCAGATCGGTGATGTGCATCAGACCAAGCTCCTCATGTACGGTGAAAGAGGGATAAAAGCTGCCTCAGGAATTTGTTTTCAGCTATTTGGAGAGCATCTGGAATGGTGTACCCCCAGATTTCACTACCATATTGTGTTTTTGATATACACTTGGCCCTATAGATCTGTAATAAAGCCCCCACTGGTCTTTTTCCCAGTCTGGAGGTGAAGTTAAAAATAGCTGCAGTCTCCTGAATAAGGTTGTTTTTTTACGGGTTATTTGGGGCCCCCATTTCATTTTAGCATCTAGCAGCACCCCAAATATGAAAAAGCACTTGTCCTTGGGACCGGGGTGGACCCTTCCTTAAAGGTGTAAGGCCTACTCGAACGGGCATCTACTTGCATAACGTAGGACTTTGAGTTATTAACCAATAAGTCCTGATCCCCCATGAATTGGACAAAAGAAGTCAATAGCATCTGCAGACCCCGTTCGGTCCTGTCCATCAGGACAGCATTGTCTGCATACAGCAGAACCAGGAGGCCACGCCGTCCCGCCTGGGGATAGTCCACCTTGGTCTCCAAAAGATCTTCTCTAAGTTGTTTATGTAAACATTAAATAAAAAAGGGGCCAAAATACAACCCTGACGGACCCCTCTCTGGATTGAGAACAGGCGCAAAACTTTCAGGTCACCCGAGTATTGCACCATGTGGCACTTCGTATCTCGGTGAAGATCTTGTAAAAAGAGAACTTGGGGCCCGATTCACAGAACTAACTTAAGACAAAATCCTAAACTTACTACCATTTTGGTATTCACAGAAGGCACTTACTCATTTTGGTATTCACAGAAGGCACTTACTCATTTTGGTATTCACAGTAGGCACTTACTCATTTTGGTATTCACAGAAGGCACTTACTCATCAATGAGTAAGTGCCTTCTGAGACTACTTACTCATTTTGGTATTCACAGAAGGCACTTACTCATCAATGAGTAAGTGCCTTCTGTGAATACCAAAATGAGTAAGTGCCTTCTGTGAATACCAAAATGAGTAAGTGCCTTCTGTGAATACCAAAATGGTAGTAAGTTTAGGATTTTGTCTTAAGTTAGTTCTGTGAATCGGGCCCTAAGTCCCTATCCACTCCCAGGGTAAGCAAGGTCTGCCACAGCTTGCTTCTGTTCACACAGTCGAACTTGGAGGAGAGGTCCATAAAGGCCAAAAAGATGGTGCCTGAGCAGTCGACTGTGTACTTATTCAAGATCATGAATAGGTTCAGGCATTGGTCTATGGTAGAGCGGCCAGGGAGGAAGCCTTATTGGGCATCTGACAAGATGCCCAGTTGGATAGCCTGTCCAATAAGATCCGACCAACCACTTTAACCACAGAGTCCAGTAAGGAAATAGGCCTGTAGCAGTGAGTACTATCTCTATTCCCTTTTTTAAAAACTGGGACAATGATGGAGGGGGCACATGAGGCCGGGCGGCCAGACCTGACAGCCGCATTGATAACAGAGGTAAGCCCAGGGCCCCACAACTCCATGTTGGAGATGTATAGGTCAGGAGGGATTCCGTCCAGTCCAGGGCCCTTGTTATGCGTCAGCCCAGCTATTCCCAACCTGCCTTCTCCCTCCGAGACGGTCAGGGCTGATTTGTCATTGCCCGCTCCTCTCGGGGTGCCCTGGGCCTGAGATCCCCCAAACATATCCTCAAAGTGGCTAACCAAAGCATTCTCTGTAATGTGAGCATCCAAGACATTGGCTGTGTCTACTCCCAGGAAAGGGCTGTTGACAATGCTCCAAAACCTGGTACTGCTCTTAATTTTACTGGCTTTCATGAGCTTACTCCAGGCCTCCTTACGCTTACTCAGAGCTTCTTTGTACTGCTTTCTGCCAGTTCTAATTCGGGCGCAATCTCTGGGGGTGGCATGCAAGGCTTCATTAAGCGTCCTGGCCGTGCGTGAGAATGCAGAGTCGAACTATCTTGGGCCGTATCGGAGTACCTTTTAGAAGCGGGAGCCGTCAAAAGGTCAGCGATGGAGCTAGAGATAGTTACAAAAGCATTGACACCCTTGTACCCCCGAACACCAGCTCAATACATCGCTAGTGAAACACATTTGCTTATGTAGAAATTGACTAACTCCTTTACAGGTTTGTGACTAAGTCGATAAGCAAAACTGAAAACCGACTCTATGGCTCTTTGAAATAGAATACCTTGATGTTAAACATGCTATTCCAATTTAATTTGGAGTCAAAAATAGACCTAAATATGTGAAAGCTGTTACTCTGGAAATTACTGACCCTGAAATATTCTTGGTTTAATGTTTTTTGGACCTATACTCAAGGCAAATGTTTTGCTACGATTGGTTTTAAGATCCAGCCCCCCCCATAAAAGTATAAAAAGTGTCAAGAAGAAT
This sequence comes from Calotriton arnoldi, assembly GCA_963921515.1. Lineage (NCBI taxonomy): Eukaryota > Metazoa > Chordata > Amphibia > Caudata > Salamandridae > Calotriton > Calotriton arnoldi. The sequence continues at coordinate 249,177 of CAWUFW010015488.1, read as the reverse complement.
TTGTAGGCCATTGGCCACTCTTGAAATTAAAATCGCATCATCTGAATGGAGTAAAACCGTTATTGCACGTGATTTAATTTGAGGTAGATCTTTCCCTATATTGCACAAATATTGTTCTAGGCCATTAATATAAATGAGAAAGAGCGATGGAGTGATCATACCCCTGGTGAAGATTTTATTGTGGGGGAAAGCTCGCCCTCTGTACCATATCTAATCCTGCCACAGTGTCCCAGAGCATACTTGGAATTAAATCAATCAGGGCTTGATCGATCCCCTTAATTTCCATTATAGCTTAGAGTTTCACCCTGTTCACCCTTTTAAAGGCACAGGTTAGGTCCATAAATGCAACATGAATAGATCCCGTCCTGGCCTTGACATATATACACCGATTATCAGATAAAGGATAAGGCACTGTGGCTGGGAACCATACTGCACTCTGGACAGGGCCTGTTTTTCCACCATCCAAGCCTTGAATTTAGCAGCTTCATATTTTTAAAGAGCTACCTAGGAATGAAATTGGATGGGAGCAACATAGGGAATGTCTATTTCCCTTTTTAAAAATGGAGACAACTACTGCTTCCCTCCAAGATGAGAGAGGTTGCACCTTCTTTATTCCTGCCCTGAAGACATTGATTAATATTGGAGCCCATAAGGCAACATATCTTTATATAATTGCAATGGAACTCCATCGGGCACAGGGGCCTTACCAGGGGGGCTCTGGTTGATAGCAGCAATTACATCCCTAACTTCAATTTTCTGACTAAATTGGGCAAGGTCCTCGTAATTACAGGCTGCCACTTCCCTGATTTCTGGAATAGTATCCTTATTGCCTGGGTCAAAGATGTTTGTAAAGTGATCCACCCTGGCTTATACAGGTTTAGTGGAGTCCATTAAAGGCTTTTCGTACCCAGCCAAAAAAGGTTGATTTAGGACCTTCCAAAAAGCAGCACTGTCCTTCAAAATAGCTGCCTTTTTTAACTCCTCCCACACCCCCTTCCTAGCTCACTTTTCCTGGCCTCAAATGGTTTCTTTATAGAATCTTCTAGCACACATGATATCTTCCTTGAGCACGGAGTTTTAGATAGTGCCAGTTTACATTTTCTGTGGCAACTGTGCATGCATGGGCATACCAACCCTGCAGAGTGGACTTTTAGGGAAAATTGTTTAATGTTAGCCCCTTAGCCCTAGATGTACATAAAATATTAAAATCTGTTAGAATATTCTGGGGAGCTTCATCAGGGGGCGTCAAAGATATTGTTGACTATTTTCTTTAACAAGCCGGTATAGAAAGACATCCTTATCAATTCTATCCCATTTTATTCTAGTGCCTTTATTCCATGAATATGTTAGAGGCAAATTCTCTTTGGGCCATTGAGCATCAAAAAGATTTAAATTAAGGGTCATAACATGCAGATTGTGGTCACTGGCACAAGAAATTTCAACATTGTAGAGTCTCAATAATATAGTTAAATCAGGGAACATAGTAATGTAATCTATCTATTTTTTTGGTTAATGATCAGGTAGAAAAAATCCAGCACAAAACAATTGCCATGATTCATACTACATAGGTTCATTGGTTAGAATTCATAGTAATAATAGTAATAATACATAAACTTCCACGTAATTATGGCTTTGACATTTGTGCAATAAATAGAAAGCCAAAATATATAAATAGCGGAACCCCAGGTTAAAGCCATTGCACAAAGGGGGACCCTCCCTTGTGCACGGACACATCATTCCGAATGCATACGTTCATTGCTACAATTCAGACTACCTGAGTGCTCTCATTATTATAGCTCCGACAAAAAACAGAAAAGGTTGAGTAGTCAGGCCCTAAGCTGAAACCAATATATAAACGAGGAAGACTAACTCCTGTGCACTGCCAAGCAAGCAGAGTTGCCATAGGCTCACATAATACGAGTGTAGCCTAATGATTGCAATCCTCATCTGGCACTTTGCACCAAATATCCCGAACTTTTTTGAGGGCCCCAATTATTTGTGTGTAACGCTTTTCTCTTTGCTTCAATAGTTTCATTTTGCCAGCCCATGAATTGTAGTTGGGGACCTCAGAAGACTTGCACTTTTGCTGGATTAAGGATTTGGCCATCAAGGTGACAATAAAAGCAAACTGGTGCTGTCTTAAGGTAATTTGCCTGTGAGGGGCCAGTATACCAAATAGCACCCCAAGGCGGTCAGGGGTCATGCAAACTTGAAGCCTGTCACTAAGCGACAAGAATATTTTAGTCCAGGAGGGGACAAGGGCTGGACAGATTAAACACATATGAAGCCAGTCACCCTTGTTATGTTCACATCTAAAGCACACAGCTGAATTAGTGTAAAACAATTCTGGATGTGATAAGGCATATAGTACAGCATCCATATGGAATAAAAAGCCATTCTTTTGAAATATGCACCCCTGTTGGCTTTGTGGGCTATTTGATTATACCAGCCCCAAGTGCACTGATCTATCTTGCAGCCAGTAGAGGTTTGGATCTTGGTCAGTGCGGCAGCAACCACCGTTTCACATAGTTGCTTAGGAAGCAGGCGATACCAATTGCTTATTACAGTTAAGCCATGCACAAAGTAAGTTTGGTTGATGCTTGCTGCTACTAAAGTGGTTGTCTGCGGAATATTCCACATGAAGTGGTTAATTTGTACATAGGAAAAGACTAGTTCGGGGGGAATCGCAGGAATACTGGCGGTGAGCTGTTCCCAGGATTCCCATGTTCCCACCAGCATAAAGTCGCCAAGCTTACAAAAGCCCATCTTTCCCACCACTTTATAACTCAGATCTCTAAATGAAGACCCTAGAAGGGTGTATTTCCTTATAAAAATACAGTGTATGGAATTGGGGGAACTGAAATTCTTCTTTGAATTTAGTGTATCTTAAGGCTAAGATGTGTGGGAACTTATATCTGGTACACTTTGGGATTTTAAGAAAAACTGGGAGCCGAATATCAGCATTCGTAGAACTTGCTAGAAGTAAAGACAATTTGACTGGTTACTCTGGCCTGCTGCTCAGATAAACCAATCAAGAAAGGCAGTTTGATAATACTTCCTGATGTCTGGGTGCACCAACCTCTCATTCCCAGTATTTAGTTGTAATGTCATCAAATAGGTACGGGCTTCTTCCCATGCCACAGGAAGTGATGTATTGCTTGGTCTATCACATTAAAACAAGATTGATGAACTGTAATCATAACATTAGAGAAGATGAAAATGAATAGTGGGAGAATGGCCATTTAAATTAGAGTATTGCGTCCTATATTTGTTAAGGGCAAGGATTGCCATTGGACAAGTAGACCGCGCACCTTATTAAGGGTGGCCATAGAGTTTCATTGGAATAGATCTGCAAAGTGATGCGAGGCATGAATACCCAGATATCTTATGGGGTGAGTAGCAGAATAGTGCGGCCTCATTTCAGCGGGTAGGATTCAGGACGTGCTATTAAACAAAAGGACCTCTAATTTAGCATGGTTTATTTTACAGCACCCAATTTTTGAGAATGTCTGGATTTTAGTAAACGCATTGAGGATGTTTTGCTCCTCTACGGCTAAATAGAGGATCATATCATCCGCAAAGATTATAATCTTGGCTGCTCCTTGGAGGGGGGCCTGACCTGTGGAGTTTATCGCAATGAGGCTGCCAAGGGTTCTATAAAGAGAGCAAATAGAATCGGTGATATAGGGCAACATTGCCTTGTACCTCTTCTGATGAAAAAGGACCATACCATTTGTGAATTAACTACAACTTTTGCTTCTGCCCTTTTTGAAAGGTTTTCCGATAGACTAACAAGTTTCAGGGGGAAACCAAAACAAAGGATTATAGCAAACAGACCCTCCCATTGCACAAGATTGAATTCATCGAGCATAATGATGGCTGCCTTTAATTTGTTTCAGTAATATTTGATTTGCCTGCAACAAGAAATTAGTGTTAGATAAGATCAATCTTGCAGGTTAAAAACCACTTTGATCACTAAGGACCACAATCTGCGCTAAAGGAGCTAGCCTAGATGCTATGATTTTGGTAAAAAAGCTTGTAGCCACTGTTTAGAAGACTGATAGGACGATAGGAGCCGGGCTTATCCGGTGGTTTGTCCTTCTTTAGAAAGCTAATAATTACACCTTCTGTGAAAGAGCTCGGCACCTCGCATCCTTCCAACATTTCATTAAATAGAGAGACTAAATATTTTGCTACCTGAGCCTTAAATAGCTTATAGATTTCAGCAGGCAGGCTGTCACTCTCACACCCTTTGGCATTAGGCGATGTTTTGATAGCATCTTTCACTTCAGCTAATGAAATGGGAGCTATGGCTAACACTTCCCCACTTATCAAAGATAGCTCGATTGGGTGCAGGAACTCCTCTATCTGTTAAAGTGTGGTTCTACTCATAGAGGTATACAGGCCTGTGTAATGCTCTAAAAATACTCTGCCAATGTAATCAGGTTGGTCAGTCATTTGATTCTTTGCCTCATCAAAGATTTTTTTGATGGTCTCATTATAACTTTTTTTTAACAGACCAGGCCAAAAACCACCCAGCATGCTCGCTTTCCTCATCAAATTTCTGGAAGCATGTATTCTGATTAACTAGTTCCTGGGACAGGAAGTAATATCTTGCTTGCAAGAGCCTATCTCTAGAGACCGAAGAGTGAAGTAGGGAGTGTTCGAATGTGACTTGGTCATGTTCATGCTGTAAGGTTAAGGCCTTTTCTTCTTAGCTTATTAATTAGAGCTTTAAAGGAGATCGCTTCACCTCGAATAGAGGCTTTAAAGGCCCCCTATACTGCGAATTTAGAAGCTGTTCCCATGTTTCTAGGGAAGAATTCCCCTATAGCTGACCCCATGATCATGAGCAACCTTTCCTCCGACAGCACTGATTCGTCGAGCGACCAATGAGGCAGTTCAACTCGATGATCATTCACTGACAAGTCTAGGAAGGTGACAGAATGATCCGAAAAGTGGTTCAACAAAATACCAGATCTATTTCTGAACCATTTATGGGGTACTAAGAAGAAATTAATTCTTACAGCAGAGTTAAAGCATTTAGAGAAGAAGGTGTATTCTCTCTCTTGTGGATGGTCTACTTGCCAGTGGTCGATTAAGGCTAGATCGCTATTCGCTTTTGCTAGAAACCGTGATGCCCTCGGTTTATTTTGCTGTTTATTGCTGCGAGAAGAATCTAATCTGATGTCCTGTATAAAAATAAAATCACCCCCAAATATCAAAAGTCCATTCAGTGGGAACAGAATAGTGTAATCCTCATTGAGAGAGGTGATATCTTCCTCGATTGGGCTGTAGAAGCTAACCAGGTGGATAAACTGTTTATGGACCTTCAAGCTTGAGAACTTGGTGCACCTCACCTGGAAAATTCAGTGAAATCAGAATTGCCATCCCTCTAACTTACGCGCTAGCTGACGCATAAAATGCATGTGAGCTGAAGCTTGGCGTCTTCGGTAATTTGATCCCAGCTTTAAGGTGAGTCTCCTGGAAAAGCATAATCTGCGCTTTTGACACCTTGAGCCACGCTAGTATAGAATCTAAACTTGGCACGGTTGTTAATTCCATTGGCATTACAAGATACTACACTAAAGGACCTGGGATTCATAACTGGGGTATTGATGGAGTAGGAAAAAATAATTTTTTTTAACCCCTAACAAATTTTATAATTAATTAAATAAAATGTTCGTTTAAATGTATTAATCAACACTGTATGTGTGGGAATGGTAATATGCCAATGTGTGTGCTAAATAATCTATTAATAAATGTCCGTGTGTCTAATTATAACGTAAAAATAAATGCGTACTAATAAAAATAAATGCATGTTGTTGTGCTTCGTAGAAATAAAATGTGTCGTTGCAAAAACAAATAGTGATGGTAAGTAAGGAACAGCTTAAGTGTTGCTTTCTGCTAGGTAACAACTAATTGGGGTACGTAGACGGGAGGGAAACGAAAGGGATATTTTTCTCTATTTTAATTATGTTTTGTTTGCCTCAAATTAGTGCTTCTAAAGTATAACCGAGTGGCGATATAAAATGGCCGCCAGTGGGAAGATGTGCGCAGGCGCAAGGGGACACGTGGTACGGGATGAGATTGGAGGAATCCGGAACCTCGTGATGTCTCTGAGAGGCTAGGATGCAAGAAATGGTCAAGGCTGGTGTGACCTAATTGAACTGATAGTGTGCCATGATGATCAGCAGAGAGCCCGTGGGAAACAAGTCTAAGAGAAAGGACAATGACTGCGGAGTTCTCGAATGTGTCGAAAGAAGTTACAAATGAACTGATCGAAAAGGATGGAAATGTTTAAGCGTATGGGAAAGGAAATGATCCAAGGACCCTTGAATCCAAGAGAACTTGATTAAAGAATGAATAAGCTGACATGCATGGACCAATGAAAGAAAAGCGTGATATTAATGTTGCAACAGTTAGTTAGGAAAGTTAGAATTAGGGTATAAGAGGGCCTACTCTTAGTGGGAGGGGTCAGTTCCAGGCAGTTCGAGAGTCGTGGTTGCAGTCACAGTCAGGAGAGGAGTTGAAGAGTCGTGTTGGTGGCTTCCAGTGCTGGGTGGTCCTGATCGATCCCTTACTGAGCGGGAGATGCTGAAAGACTGTTAGAAGAGACGGGTTGCAGGTAGGTGATGCTGACGAGCTGAAGTTGCTGTTGCTGTCTTTATTTTACAGTTGAGTATGAGAATCAGGCTATTTCTAATTCCTAACTTAGGTTAGAAATCATTAGGCTAAATTAGGAAGCTAGGCAGGTAATTAGGGTTTTGGCTTCATGACAAAAATTTCCTTTCTGCAATAAATTGATTATGTTTAATAAAATTGTGAATTTAAGAATGAATAATTGAATAAAGTATTAAAATTCTTATCATGCTTTTAAAATTATATAAAATTTAAGATTCTTTAAACCCAAAATGACTCAGTGGTTATTTTCCTAAATGATTGTGACATAAGTAATTGTTTATTGTGATTCAGCTGGTCTTAATCACTATGAACTAATTTCTTAAATGAATGATTCATCGACAAACAATAAGCAGGAATATCTCAAGAAATAACTAAAATAAAGGGACAAAATAAGGTAATAAGATATCCTGGCTCTTCCAGCGGTACATAAAATGGTGTTCTCCATTTAGTTCTCATGCTTCTCCTAGGTGTACAGAATTTCACAAAGGTGTAAAGGAAATCCAGGATTGTGCGTGTGTGTTAGACGATGTTTATGGGCCCCATCGTCATGTGGATATGAGAAATATAGTTTGCCCCTGGATGACCTATAAGTAACCTAGGAGGAGAATAGTTTTTATTGTACGCGCTGCATCAGATTTCTTGGTAGCAGAGTTATGGTTTTCTATAGATTAGTTTAGTGATTATTGTTTATTGATTATTGATTATTTTTGATGACTAACACTATATGTTGAGTCACGTTATGTTATATGTAAGTTTTCACGCTTCTGGGATGTAGGAAGTGGAACACGTGTGACAAGAGAAGTCACATGGAATTTGGTACATGGTCTGAATTCATTTTTGGTTATAACGCAGGTTGTGTTATGTTAGGGATTTCTGTGTGAAAAGTGTGTAATTGAAATAGCAAATCACGTTTACTTGTGAAACTTTGGCCTTAATTCTCAGGAGCCTAGTCTCCACATGTGTCTTATCCCCAGAGAAACGAGTAAATTGTTTGTTTGAAAGAAGGGTAAGGTAGAGGGAAGTGCTACTTTATCGGCGAAAGTAAATAATTCTGTGGTAGGGTAGAGGTAAGCGCTGCCTACTGGAAAAACAGGATTCTTGTGTAAAAGGACAAAGCTGTCACTTTGTTTAGCGAATCAGACTATGGAATTGTTTATTTGTTGTAACTAACGAAGAAAACAGTGAAAAGAAAAATTGCCGATAAATTTTGTAAAGGAGGGGTAAAGAGTAGAAGTGACGTGGAAAAGTGCCGCGCTAGGATTGGATAGTGCATTAGACACGTGAACACAGAGCAGGAGTGACGTAGAAAAGTGCCGCGCTAGGATTGGTTGGTTCGCGGACGGTGGGAATTGTTCTGATTGGTACGTTAGTGTGAATCGCGCTGTAATTGGTCGAAGTTCCGTACACAGAAACAGCGTTAGAGTAAAGAGAAAACAAATAGAAAACATGCCGTATTACGAGTATGAAAGGGAGAGAACGTCATGGACGACGAAATTGAAGAATTTCTTTAAGAAAGACAAAAAGGTTGTGACTAGAGAGGGACAAGTAATTCCTCCGCCGAAATCAGCAGCTTCACATATGATGCTGAAATATGGATATCATACGTGCATATGGTTGGACAATTGGGTAAAATATACAAAGAATGATGGAGCATTGGCTTTTCCTGAAAATGGTTCTTTTAATGTAGCGGTTTTACGGAATCTAAGAGAGAAAATGTTTAAATTGGAACCTAGACCTAGACCGACACAGTTTGAGGCTTTAACAGAATGGGAAGATGAGATGTACGAGCGAGAAAGGTTCAGAGGAATGAAAGGTTATGAGTTTGTGCCCGGAAGATTGTGGGGAATGAATCATGAGGACAGAATAAAACGATGGAGATGTGCTAACATGACAGGAGGTTTGTTTCCAGCTTTTACAGTCGAGGAGGGGACAAAGAAAAAACGGACTGAGAAAAAGAAACATATAGAGAGAGAAAAGTATATGCATGAGAGCGAAACGGATGACGAATTGCTGGAAGATATTTTAAATAGAAATCCACCTCCGTATCAGCAGAGTTCTACAGTGGTGACACCAAATGCGCCACCAATAGAGACTATGCGAAATAAAAGTCCGGAAAAGAGAAATGAGGTAAATAGGTCACAAGAACAAATGAGAACTTCTCAAAATGAGGGAATAGAAAGCGACAATGCAAGTGAATTGGCAAGAACAACAAAAGAACTAACTGAGAAAATTAGAGAATTAACGAAAAATATGGAAGCAGTTACTGTGCCTGTAACAATAGGTCCAGTAATACCAGTTTTTGAGAATCAGAAAATTGATGAGCGATCCTTGGTGATTCCCTTGAGTTCACAATTTCAGAGAGAAAAGGAAAGAATGGAAACAAGTCCAGGTACAAGCAATTTGGCTAGTGCTTACAGACCAAGTCCACCTGAAAATTTAACAGTAAATGAGTGTAATGGTAGGAAAATACCTATGGTAACTGAATCTGCAACAGTGACACCTGAAAAGAGTGGAAATTGGACAGAAATAAATAGTACTCCCATAGGTCCGACTCCTGATGAGTTAAATGAGTGGTTAAAAGCTTTTAAAATAAAAGAAACGGAAGAAAAACCATTAGATGTGATCAGATTAAAAATTGACATGGAAGAATTAATACTAGGAACGATTGGTACTGAAAAGATAAAAAATTATCAGGATGATGAAATAATGTTTCTGTGCAAAAGTATAACATGGAGGGCAAAGAATTTACATGACAAACTAGAAGAAGTGGCTAGTGAGATTGGAATAGATTTTGCAAAAGTAAAAACATTGCAGAAACCATACAGAGTAGATTTTTGTGAAAAAGATATTGAAAATTTGAATACAGCAGGAAGGCTGACACAGATAAAAGAGTTGATTGTTTTGTTGAGAAAATGGGGTGATGTGGACAGATGGAAGGTTAGATGGACAAAGAAGAATGAGAAAAGTATAGACAAAGGTTCATTGGCTTTTATGATAACAGAAAAAGAACCTGTTGTTAAAGAATACCCTATGAGAGAAACTCCAGGTGGTAGTTACGTGCATGTTCCATGGACTAGGCAGGACATCCTGTCATTTACAAATGACTTTCCAAAACTAAGAGAGAAGCCAGTTGAATGGTACCGACAGGTAGAAAGGTTTGTAAAGGTCTCAAAAGTGTTGTGGATAGATTTGGATGGATTGTTTGACATAGTGGTACCAACGGATCTGTGGTCAGAATGTAAGATTACAGTTGACTGGCCAACTACAGAATATCCAAGAGATCCTAAGACAGGAGCTCCAGGACCAGATGTGATGAAGAAATACGACAAAGTGATTACCTTTTTGAAGAATAAGATTCCTCCCAAAGAGACAGATTGGGTTAAGATTGATAGAACTACACAGGAAAGTAAGGAGTCTGTACATGCATATTATGAACGTTTGTTATTGGTTTTCAAGCAGTATAGCGGTTATGAGGAATTGAGTGAAAAGGACATGAGTCATTTTGTATACCGATTTGTGTTTGGCCTGAAACAAGAAATAAGCGATATGATTAAGCAACATATGATAAACTGGCAAAATGGAAGTGTAGATGAGGTGCTGAGGTATGCTAAGTATTGTAGTGATGAAATAGAAAGTAAACAGCGTAAATTGAAAGAAAAGGCAATGTGGGCACAAGTGAAAGTGGCAGAGAAACAAGAAGCCCAATTGGACAATAATAATGGAAACGAATCAGGACAGAATAAGATGCGACCAAACATAGGTAAAGGAAAAGGACAGGTGAGTCTAGAAGAGGCAAAGAAGAAATGGCCATGTCATAATTGCGGAAAATTAGGGCATTGGAGAAATGAGTGTAAGTTCCCACCTAAACCTAATCCGGAACATCAATCATTAACTCCACAGGTGCAGAAAGAGGTAGTTGTTCAACAAAGTCAGGTGCCACAACCACCACTTCCCAACACTGTTAACCAGCAAAGATACAGTACAGAAACAGGATTCTACGGAGGAGAGCAGGTAACACAGTTGCCGCGAGCAGCTAACGTTTCTCAGTATTGGTTGCGTCAGAGTGAGGATGACCCGGATGAAAGTTTCTGACGGTGCGCAGGAGAGGGGAAAGAGTGTGTGCTTGGCGCAACTCTAGAGGTAGATCAGTCTGGTCCCTTTGTGGATGGAGAAGTGAATGGTGCAAACGTAACATTCCTTGTCGATACTGGAGCTACCCGTTCTACTGTTAGGTCAGTGGAAATTCCGAACCTTCCTCTCTCAGGTGAATACATCCAAGTGGTAGGAGTAGCCAATCAGCAGATTAAAACCCCACTTACTGAATTGGTAGAAGTAAAAATTGGTTCTTTTAGCAAAATGCATAAATTTGTAGTGTGCGATTGTAGTCCTGTAAATCTTTTAGGTCGTGACCTTTTGTGTAAAATGAATTGCACAATTTATTGTACGCCAGATGGAATAGGTTTTCAGACTTCAGATGAAGATGTTTTGTACAAAGTAACTTTGATGAATCAAGAGCCTGAAATGAATGGTTTGTTTCCTGCATTTGATGCAGAAAAACTTCCAGAAGAACTAAAAAGTGTTGTAAAAGAAAGTGTGTGGGATTTTACAGGAGAAGACATTGGGTTAATGAGAGAAGTTGATCCTGTAAAAGTGACAGTGAAAGAAGGGATAATTTATCCAAACACGCCACAGTACAAATTAACTCCAGAAATAATTGAAGGAATAACTCCTGTGATAAATAAGATGATTGAACAAGGAATTCTGAAAGAAATCATGAGCAGTCCATGTAATTCACCTATTATGGGACTGAAAAAGCCAAATGGAACATATAGAATAGTACAGGATTTGAGAAAGATAAACAAAATAGTTGTACCATGTTGTCCAATAGTGCCAAACCCTGCAGTGATTCTATATCAAATTCCGCATGAAGCTGAGTGGTACACTGTGATAGATTTGTGTCACGCATTTTTCTCTATTCCTTTGCATCCAGATAGCCAGCCATTATTTGCATTCCGTTTCGGAGAGCGTATTTTGGCATGGTGCCGAATTCCACAGGGGTATACAGAAAGCCCCTCAATTTTAATCAGATTCTAAAGAAATCTCTGGAAGATTTGAAGATGCCAGAAAAATCAGTGATGGTGCAGTATATCGATGACCTATTGGTGGCATCGAAAACCAAAGAAGCATGTGTAAGTGACACAATTGCTTTGCTGAACCATTTAGAGAAAAGAGGACATAAAGTGTCTCCTTCAAAATTACAGTTTTGTCAGAAAGAAGTCCAGTATTTAGGGCATAAAATTGAGAAAGGAGTGCGGAAAATAGCGACAGAAAGAGTAAGAATGATTCAAGGAATGAGAGCACCAATGACTCAAAGAGAGGTAAGAATGTTTTTGGGAATGGTTGGATATTGTCGACAGTGGATAAGTGGATTTTCTTTGATTGCAAAACCCTTACAAAAATTGACAAAGAAAGATGTAAAAGACCCTTTTGAGTTAAACAAAGAAGAAATGAAATCTTTCAAAGAATTGAAAAGGAAACTGTGTGAGGCCCCTGCATTAGGCATGCCTGATTATGAGAAGGATTTTGAGTTATACTGCAGTGAAAGAGATGGATGTGCATTTTCAGTACTGGTACAAAAACACGGGACCATGAAGAGGCCTATTTCTTACTTTTCAGCTGTTTTAGATCCTATAGCAAAAGCATTGCCCGGGTGTCTGAAAGCAGTTGCTGCTACTTGTGTAAGTCTGGAACAAAGTGAAGGTATAGTGATGGGGTATCCACTGAGAGTGTATGTTCCCCATTCAGTAGAAATTCTTTTGACAAGAACAAAAACACAGTACATGACACATAGTCGGCTGACCAAGTACGAAAAAGTCATCTTGAGTGCTGAAAATGTGACCATAGATAGATGCATAAATGTAAATCCTTCTACATCATTGCCAGATGAAGAGAGTATAATTGAACAAGACGAAGTAGATCATGATTGTCTGAATGTGCTGGAATATTGCACAAAACCAAGAGCTGACATAAAAGATGAGCCCTTAAAGGAATCGGATTATGTCATGTTTGTAGATGGTTCATGTTTACGCACAAAAGAAGGAGTGTTAAGCGCAGCTTACGCAGTATGCACAGTGGCAACTGTGATGGAAGCGTCTTGTCTGAAAGGAGTTAGGTCTGCCCAAGTTGCGGAACTAATTGCTTTGATTCAAGCATGTAAATTGGGGAAAAATGTACGAATCACGATTGTGACCGATAGCCAATATGGTTTCGGCATCGTACATGATTTTGGTCAGATTTGGTCACAAAGAGGATTTTTGACATCTGCAGGATCACCTATCAGAAATGGAGAGTATGTTAAAAAACTGCTTGAGGCGATACAGTTGCCTAAACAAATAGCTGTAGTGAAGTGCAAGGCGCATAAGAAAAACGAAGATTACATAGCGGTCGGCAATAATTATGCTGATGAGATCGCTAGATATTGTGCGGAAAACATGGCGTCCCTGAACAAAAATAGAGAAAGGGAGCATGTCTCTTGTCCTTTGCTTTTCACTAATACTGTTGAAACATGGGATGAAGTAAGGCAGTTACAAGAAACAGCAAGAGATGAGGAAAAAGATTACTGGATAAAAGCAGGATGTAGAAGACAGGAAAATAATGGTGTGTGGGTATACAGAGATGAAAGACCAGTTATGCCTGATAGCATGATTGCAGACATGGCACGGATGTACCATGGACAAGCTCATATTGGGAGAGATGCAATGATCAGACTTTTTAGACAGACCTGGTATAACCCAAAATTCAGAGCCATTGCTGAAAGTCTTTGTCAAAGATGTCTTATTTGTCAACAGTTTAACCCAGGAAGAAAAACCGTAGTGAGTCTAGGAACAATAGGACGAGAAGGAGGTCCATTCACAAGAATACAGATGGACTTTATTGAGATGCCCCCTAGTAACAGATTAAGATATGTTCTAGTGGTCGTCTGTTTGTTCTCTCGTTGGGTGGAAGCATACCCCACAAGAAGGAATGATGGAACAACAGTGGCAAAACTTATGCTGCGAGAGTTCATTCCAAGGTATGGTTTTCCAGTCACGGTTGAGACAGATAGAGGAACACATTTCCAAAATGAGTTGATCCAATTGATTTGTGAAGCTCTGAGTATTAAACAAAAACTGCATTGTGCTTACAGACCAGAGGCTTCTGGGGTAGTAGAGCAGATTAATGGAACAATTAAAAACAGATTAGGAAAAATGTGTCAAGCTACAGGACTCAAATGGCCGGATGCACTGCCTCTTGTTCTGATGACCATCAGAAGCATCCCTGAAAAGAAAACGGGACTCAGTCCTCATGAGATGATCATGGGACGAGCAATGAGACAAGCACACGTACCCGTCAACAAGTTATTAACTATAACTGATGATCTAGTACTGGATTATTGCAAGGGACTGGCTGATGTGGTGCATTCTGTGTTTCATCAGGTTGGACCGGATGCGACCACTCTTGAAAGAAAACCAGCCCACGACTTGAATCCAGGAGACTGGGTCCCATAAAAGTCCACAAGAGAAGAAACTGTCTAGTTCCACATTGGGATGAGCCAAGACAGGTAATCCTAGTGACAACGACTGCTGTCAAGTGTGCAGGGGTGAAGAACTGGGTTCATGCCAGCCACACAATCAGAATTCCAGAACCTACAGATCGACATGTGAGTCGGCGTCTGGAAGTGTGGGATAAAAGTTTAACGGCTGGGACAACCAAGATAAAAGAAAGGGTGCCAGAACTTGAAGATCGACCTGAAAGTCGACATCTGGAAACCCCAACGGAAAACACCTCTAGAGAAGAAGAGGAACAAGAAGAAGAAGAAGAAAGAAATTCAGAAATTCCAGAACTTGAAGATCGACCTGTAAGTCGACATCTGGAAATATCTGACACAACTTCAGGATCTGATGATTCAGCTGCAAACTGGGAAGAATTCCGAAAGAGAACTTGGGGTTATAAACCAATTAGAGAAGAAACTGAGCAAGAAATTGAGTTAGATGAACAACCAGGTACAAGTTATGGTGGAACTCCTTCAGAAACAATATTAATAGATGAAGTAGGGAAAGAAGTACACAAAAGGTTAGAAAATCGAGAAGAACCCCGAGGAGCAATAGGGATAGATAGAGAAACAGGAGAACAGGGAAATTTAGAAACAGAAAAGGAGAAAAACACCAAATCGGAAGAACCCCGAGGAGGGACAGTAATAAGGGAAAACAAAAAGGAGAAGACAGATCCACCAGTAGGAGATGACGAGATTATAAGTTTCAAAATAAGAGACAATAGTGAGACAGTTGAAACAGAAACAGAAGAAAGTGGAGGAGAGGAAAAAGCAAAGACTGAATCAAGAAAAAGAAATTGGAAATCAGAAAGAGAAGAAAGAGAAGGTGAAGCCAAAAGGCCAAGAAAAGGAGATAATTGGCCCAACAGCTATGTAAGAAAATTGAGATATAGAATAATAAGAGCGGAAGACGAAGGTGCTGAACAAGTAAATGAAGTAACAAGTCAAAAGGGACAAGAAAAACCCAGTGGAAAAAGATTACAAAAGTCCAAAAGGACAAAGAAAGTGAATTCAAAATTTAAGTCACCTGAGTGGCTGTATATTGCACTAACTGATTACAAAGAAGAAGAAGAAAACACTCACGGAAACCAGAGACTGAGAAGTCGGATGGGAAAAGGTGAGATGCAACAAAACTGAAGTGAAGACTTATAGTGCTTCTGCCGGACGTGACAAATTTACTGGACGTGACAAATCACCGGATGTGACAACGAAAGAATTCTGGAGAGAATTAAAGAAAGTACCAAGCAAAGACTTTTTGAAAGCAGAGTGGCATCTAAGTCATTTCTGAGGTGTAGTGACACAATTTTCTGAAACTTAACAAATAGAAAAAGAAAAATGGAAAATAATGAGAGTAGAAGAAATAAATGTGAATTTATAAAAAGATGGTGCAAAATGTGCTGTTTTTGTACAGGGTTATTAATGACCATATGGATAGTTTTAGCAATCACAATTCCTATTAGTGTAGCTGTGATAGAAGCAAAAAATGATACTAAACCAGAAAAAGAAACTAGTAATAAAGAACCAGTTATTTTAAGAAGTAGTGCAGAGTTGCATAAGGATAGGTCAGTAACAGATTTCTCAAAGAATGTTTTTACAAAGTTGTTGTATGAGTACGTAAAAACAATGGACGTAAGAGATTGTTATGTTTGTATGCAGTTGCCTGCATCAGTATCCGAAGGTGTGACTTATCATCACCTACCTTTGACTTATGGAATAACATGTAGTGTAATAGCAAGTTTATTTTATAAAACAGGTAGATTAGAATCTTATTATACTGATATAGATAAGATTTTTGCAAACATTCCAGTAGTACCAGAACTTAACAAAGTAAAACCAGCAAAGGTTTTAGGAGAATTCTTTTTAGAACATAGAAAATTAACGTTAGAAGAAATAGTTAGTAACAACCTTACCTGTGAGTTAAAGAAAGAAGAAAAAGTATTTTTAGAAATGGTTGAAGAAAGAAGAATGAAGTTTCAGAAAGAAGCAATAAAAGAGGAAGGAAAACGCTTATGGACGTTTGAGGAAGGAAATCATGAAGGGAAAAAGATAAATGCAGCAATGACTTTAGACTGGCCGCAAACAGGAAAGTTGTGCATTAGGAGAAATAAGACAGTCTATGACAATTACTTTGTAGGTTCCAGTATCTGCCATGACAATTATCAAATTCTGGGAGGTTGGGGATTCAAAGGTGGAAAGGACCCAATATTTCCAGGTATCTATTATATTTGTGGGAATAGAGCTTATTACAGGTTACCGGACCATTGGTATAGAGCTTGCTATGTAGGCCTGGTCTTTCCCAAAAATTTTCACATGGACAGAGAAGAAAAGGGAACATACAAGATGATTAATAGATTTACACGTAGAAAGAGGGAAAGTTTTTCAGAAATTGTAGGTGATATTTTTGGAGCATTGATACCAGCAGTGGGAATATCTTTGAATGCATTTAAAATTCGGAAGTTATCCACAGTAGTAGATCGTTTATCTACAGATACTGCGGGAGGGTTCTTAATGGTAAATACCGAAATGGTTGCCATGAGAGCTATGGTGATGCAAAATCGGCTTGCCCTTGATATTCTTTTGGCAAAAGAGGGTGGAGTCTGTGGAATGTTGAAAGTCCAACATTGTTGTACTTACATTCCTGATAACAGTGAAAATATACAGAAGTATATTACAAATATTACAAGTTTGCACAAAGAATTAGTTCCACTGGAGGTTGAAAGTGTTTTGGGAAAACTTGGTAGAGGGTTTTCCTCAGTAGCGAATTGGTTAACTAGGATGAGTAGACTAGTGATAGGGAAAGTTATAATAGTAGCAACTATAGTAATATTATTAGCAATGATGTTGAAAATAGTAATAACATGTATAAAGAGAAAAGTAAGACAGAATAAGATAAGAAGAAATAACAGAATAATGAGAGAAAGAGAGAGAGAAATGGGTGAAATTGAGTTGGAGAAAATGAAAGAAAGCATGTATAAAGAGACTAAAAGGCAAGATGAAGAAGAAACAGATGTATAAATAACAGAAGGCAAAGGATGAAAGACATGCTGCCTGAAAAGAAGTATGACTTGGGTTTTATGTGGTGATTTAAAAATCACCAAAGGGGGGATTGATGGAGCAGGAAAAAATAAAACATTTTAACCCCTAACAAATTTTATAATTAATTAAATAAAATGTTCGTTTAAATGTATTAATCAACACTGTATGTGTGGGAATGGTAATATGCCAATGTGTGTGCTAAATAATCTATTAATAAATGTCCGTGTGTCTAATTATAACGTAAAAATAAATGCGTACTAATAAAAATAAATGCATGTTGTTGTGCTTCGTAGAAATAAAATGTGTCGTTGCAAAAACAAATAGTGATGGTAAGTAAGGAACAGCTTAAGTGTTGCTTTCTGCTAGGTAACAACTAATTGGGGTACGTAGACGGGAGGGAAATGAAAGGGATATTTTTCTCTATTTTAATTATGTTTTGTTTGCCTCAAATTAGTGCTTCTAAAGTATAACCGAGTGGCGATATAAAATGGCCGCCAGTGGGAAGATGTGCGCAGGCGCAAGGGGACACGTGGTACGGGATGAGATTGGAGGAATCCGGAACCTCGTGATGTCTCTGAGAGGCTAGGATGCAAGAAATGGTCAAGGCTGGTGTGACCTAATTGAACTGATAGTGTGCCATGATGATCAGCAGAGAGCCCGTGGGAAACAAGTCTAAGAGAAAGGACAATGACTGCGGAGTTCTCGAATGTGTCGAAAGAAGTTACAAATGAACTGATCGAAAAGGATGGAAATGTTTAAGCGTATGGGAAAGGAAATGATCCAAGGACCCTTGAATCCAAGAGAACTTGATTAAAGAATGAATAAGCTGACATGCATGGACCAATGAAAGAAAAGCGTGATATTAATGTTGCAACAGTTAGTTAGCAAAGTTAGAATTAGGGTATAAGAGGGCCTACTCTTAGTGGGAGGGGGTCAGTTCCAGGCAGTTCGAGAGTCGTGGTTGCAGTCACAGTCAGGAGAGGAGTTGAAGAGTCGTGTTGGTGGCTTCCAGTGCTGGGTGGTCCTGATCGATCCCTTACTGAGCGGGAGATGCTGAAAGACTGTTAGAAGAGACGGGTTGCAGGTAGCTGATGCTGACGAGCTGAAGTTGCTGTTGCTGTCTTTATTTTACAGTTGAGTATGAGAATCAGGCTATTTCTAATTCCTAACTTAGGTTAGAAATCATTAGGCTAAATTAGGAAGCTAGGCAGGTAATTAGGGTTTTGGCTTCATGACAAAAATTTCCTTTCTGCAATAAATTGATTATGTTTAATAAAATTGTGAATTTAAGAATGAATAATTGAATAAAGTATTAAAATTCTTATCATGCTTTTAAAATTATATAAAATTTAAGATTCTTTAAACCCAAAATGACTCAGTGGTTATTTTCCTAAATGATTGTGACATAAGTAATTGTTTATTGTGATTCAGCTGGTCTTAATCACTATGAACTAATTTCTTAAATGAATGATTCATCGACAAACAATAAGCAGGAATATCTCAAGAAATAACTAAAATAAAGGGACAAAATAAGGTAATAAGATATCCTGGCTCTTCCAGCGGTACATAAAATGGTGTTCTCCATTTAGTTCTCATGCTTCTCCTAGGAGTACAGAATTTCACAAAGGTGTAAAGGAAATCCAGGAGTGTGCGTGTGTGTTAGACGATGTTTATGGGCCCCATCGTCATGTGGATATGAGAAATATAGTTTGCCCCTGGATGACCTATAAGTAACCTAGGAGGAGAATAGTTTTTATTGTACGCGCTGCATCAGTATCCATACTGACTTAAGCGGCTGTCTTCTAGCCCTCCCCATGCCTTGTCCAAATAGTACCCAGCTGGAATGGCCCATGCTAAGTGAAAAATCCAGATTGTTTTCCTCCAAAGCTTCTTGCAACCCCAGGCTCCAGGACCCATACTGAGGCCACTCACTGAGCATACCAGAAACAATGATAAATACCTAGATTTCTCAACCCGAATTTTCACCTGATGTGCCCCCACTTTTCCACCCCTTGCCCTTCGCCCCTGGAGCCCCACTTGGCCTAAGCACCCTTGGAATGAGTTGCCAACCCACCCTTATGTGCCCCCCTCCTTCTCCCACACCCCTGCCGCCTACGAGTGTCCTGACATGGCACTCCTGAGACTGCAAAAGAGTGGCTGAGGGTTTTCCAGTCTGTTACAAAGCTTTGTGGGCTTTATCCAAATAAAACAGCATATCTCACACTCTGATAAAGATGCACAACCAAGATATAAGGAGATCCACTCAATAACAAGCATGGAACATTGTGTCAAATGTCACCTCCTCCCGCCCCCCCCACCTCCCACATCAGACTTTTTGATTAAGTGTGGGAAGTCCTTAGCCTGATCCTCGGAGTGGAAAAATTATGACTGTCCCTTATAGAGGACCTTCAACCTGGATTGCTGGGCGATCCCAGCTAGTGCCCCTCGGCTCTTAAAGCTATCAATCAACCCTTTAAAGTCCCTACACTGCTGTGCAGCTGATACTGACATATCTGAATTTTTTTTGAAGGAATACGTTTCAGGGGTGGGATATGCTTTGTCCATAATGGCTTTGGACAAGATTCATTCTTTCACCCAAAAGTCGCAAAAGATCCCCAAGATGGTTCGTCGGTGTTTAGAGTTAGGGGGCTGAAATAATGGGACACAGTGCACCCGGGTAATTGTGAGGTCTATGTCCTTAGTTGCTATTTCAGGGCACACATGCTTGATAATAAGATCCAAAACTAACTTGATGACAGTCTGCCAATTTTCAACATGGTAACATAGTTATGTTCTGGGTAGTGGTACCACAGGCCACATTTACTGAACAATTATGTTTTTTGATATTGCTAAAGAATTGAAAGACCAACTTGCAATGATTCTACTCAACACCAAAAAAGCTTTCAATTATTTCACATGGCGGTACCCTTTGGCGGTCAGGAAGGCTATGGGATTCATTCCTAACATTGTCAAGTTCCTGCAAGCTCTGTATAAGCACTCTAAGGCTAAGATTCAAAGTTATGCCAAAGTATTCTGGGGAAATGTAGATAACTCTTAGTACACGTTAAGGGTGTCCAGGCTTTATACTTTTATTAGTACTATGTAACCCTATTTGTGAAAGCTATCAAATGCCCCACACATGTGCAGTTTTTATAACAGCATCAACAATTTGAGCTTAAGCCACTGATCCAGATAAATCTATTCAAGCAACTGAAAACAAAGCTTTATTATTATGGAAATTATCAGGGTATCTTTTAGTAGTGGGCGTAACTGGTGTAATTATGTGTAATAACCACAAAATTACTTGTAACTTCTTGTGATTATGGGAGGGGTGTAATCTAGCATTTAGCACTATTTTCTTAGCACAAAATGCATCCTTGTATCCAAAATGAACCAGAGGATGCATTTTGAACTTAGACAATAGCATTAAATGCAACAGGACACAGACAGCAGCAGCCAGCAGGCACTCGTGCACTCTGAGCTGGCTGTTTGTGCCCTCCTGCAGTAGGATTTTAGTCCCAAATTACTCTTAATTATTCCAGCAGGCATAATTGCATAATTTCACATCACAAGAGTAATGCTAAATTACCAAACTTACTCCAATTACCCCAGCGTAATTAACTTTTCACCCAGACCTAGTATCTTTTCAACCAAAATAAAACTCAGATTATCTTAAATGAGTATTGCTTAATTAGCATAAGGGAGAAACTACCAAATATCAAGGGGTGGTGCTGGGTGGTGCTGGCAGCACAAATTGGTACCATTAAATTATGATGCATTATTGAAAAATGTAGAACAGATTTCGAGAAATTAGGATTGTGTTCAGTTTAGTATTATTGGACACTGTAACGTTATGAAAATAGCACTATTGCACAAATTATTATACATGTTTAGCGCAATCCCATTTTTGTTGACATTCACTTGGTTCACGAAAAAGACACAGCTTTTAGCAGCTTGATATGGGGCTACAAACACCCAAGATTGCAGAGGGGCAGATGGCGCCTTCATAATTTCAAATTCTATTATTACAATTCCCTGATGAAACATGAAGGCTGTGTTATAAATGAATCTTTTGACATGATGTCTTATAGCACTGGACTTCCCTCTATATATAAAATCAGCTTAGGTGATCAAGCAATGGGATATTTACAGGCCTACTTAAAAAAAATGTACAATAAAAAGTCGGTTTTAAAAATGTTTTAGGTGCTATAAGGGTTTGGCAAGTTTGAGCGCACCAGTTTAACAATATACTGTTCAATATCTATACATTATAATGGCAATCTGCTTTTCTTCCTAGTATCTTTCATAATTGCCAGTGCTGAATTAAGGAAATTGTACATCTATGTCAAACTTTTTTGATGGGACAATCCTGTCTTTGGCCTAGATTTGCAAACAAACAAATTGGATTTACCGTCTTCAAATATCTTCTATCTAAAGGTGAGAAACAAGCACAAAGAGGCAAAATATAGGCCAGAAACGAGCAGAAAGAAGCATAATAGAGGTCAGAAATGAACAGACAGAGGCTAAATAAAGATGAGAAACGAGCAGAAAGAGGCAGAATAAAGGTCGCAGACAAGAAGAAAAAGGCAAAATAGAGGTAAAAACGAGCAGCAGGAGGCAGAAAAAAGGTCAGAAACCAGCAGAAAGAAGCAAAATAAATGCCAAAAGAGGCAGAATAAAGTTCAGAATTGAGCAGAAAGAGGTGAAATAAAGGTCAGAAAGAGTCAGAATAAAGGTCAAAAGGGAGCAGAAAGAGGCAGAATAAAGGTCAGAAATGAGCAGAACAAGGCAAAATAGGGTCAGAAACCAGCAACAACAGGCATAATAAAGGTGAGAAACGAGCAGAAAGAGGCAGATTAAAGGTCAGAAGAGAGCAGAAAGAGGCAGAATAAAGGTCAGCAGCAACGAGAAGAAAGAGGCAGAATAATGGGCAGGATGAGTAGAAAGAGGCAATCTAGAGATGAGAAGCGAGCAGCATGACGCAAAATCGAGGTCAGAAATGAGCAGCAAGATGCAGAATAAAGGTTAGGAGTAAGCAGAGAGAGACAAAATAGCAGGCAGAACAAGCAGAAAGAGGTAACATAAATGCAGAAGCGAGCAGAAAAGAGGCAGAAAAGCTAGCAGAAAATGAGCAGAGGAGGTACAAAACCAAAGGCGGCAAAGGGTAGCGGACTACAGGCAAGCTGGGCAGGAGGACCATCACAGGGAGAGCTGGTATTAGGACCTGCTCCCGAAAGCCCCCATACTTTTTTTACTGCACACCCACTGACAGACCCACTCATACACTCATGCACCCACTCACTGACCTACTCATGCACGTGCACACCCACTCACAGACACACTCAGAGACTCACACACCCACACACAGAGCCATTCAAGCAGTCATTCACCCACTCACAGACCTACTGAGAGATTCACACATACTCTCACAGGCCCACTCAGAGACTCATACACCCACTCACACACTCATGCACCCACTCACAGACCCACTCAGACACTCACCCACTCACTCGAAGATCCACTCATACACTCATGCATCCACTCACAGACCCACTCAGAGACTCTTGCACACTCTCACTGACCCACTCAGACACTCATCCACCCACTCTCAAAGGTTACATGTTACAGTTAGAAATAAAATGTAAAAAAAAACATTGAAATTCACTGGCAAACCAAAGGTTACATGAACGTTATAGTTAACAAATAAAATTGAAAAACCGTAGAAATTCACAGAAAAAAACTAAATTTACAGGGACGTTATAGTTAGGAAATAGAATTTTTTTTTAAAGTAGAAATTCACTGGAAAAACCAAAGGTTACAGGGACGTTATAGTTAGGCTCACATTTCACTCGTACAAAATCAGAAAATTCAGCAGTTATAGTTACCTGAGCTAACTATAACTTACGCCCTGCACTGCTTATGACCTCACATATTACATCACTCATGACATAGTCAGTGACATCACTGATGACTTCACTCATGTATATATGTAAGGGGATTTTTAGGGTTTAGGAGTTTAGGATGTGTGTGGGATTTTGTTGGCAATGGTATTTTAAGTGTTATTGGTGGGTATGGATTTTGGGTGGGGATATATATATATGTATATATATATATATGTATATATTATCTACTGGCGGTCGCCAGTAGATAGTTATAGTTAAGACCTATTTTCCATAGGAAATCCGCAACATTCTATTTGAAATAACTCTTGCGTCGGTTGACGAATCTTCGCGAAATTTTCAAACTTTATGGCCCGCTCCGGTCCGCTTCTACCCTGAAAGTTTCGGGGTGATTCGTCAAGCGGGGCCGAGAAAAAGGGGTCCCAAAACGTGTTTTCCCATTCATTTTCCCATAGGAAACTTTAGCCACGGCTACAGCCCGAACTGCTGAACGGAATTACACCAAATTTGGCAAAGAGGTAGTTCTTGGTTCAGAAAGAACCCTTTTGTTAAATGGTGTAAATCCGTTCAGTAGTTCCTGTGAAAATCAAAAGGAAAATCACATATATATCTATGGCCGCGTCGGATTCGCGCACCCTCCCGATCACGAGCTGAATGCTAATTGGCTGTCAACACTCCAAATCAGGAAGTGTTGGCAGCCATTTTGTCCTCGGTAGAACCGAGGGACAGAAACAAGTGCGCAAAGCGCAAAAAGGGGGCAGGGTAGAAACACCCTGACCTCTAGGCCTGCTTAGGGGTCCCACAAGGACCCCTAAGCAGAAAAAGCATTTTTAAAAAAAATCGGCGGGATGCGCTTAGGGTGCGCGGATCCCGCCGATAAAGTAAAATCGAAGCGCGGTCTCCCGCGCTCGATTGTATTTGCCCCGGGTGGCCCAAGTCCCGGGGCATGCGGGGGTGGGTTTATGTTTTATATGTGGGGCCTCTAAGGCCCCCCAAGCCCCGGGGACTGCCACCCCCTGGGGCTTTATAAAAAAAATGGTGCGGGAGGGCTCGCCTGCCCTCCCGCAGCCCCGGGGACCGCCACCCCCGGGGCTTCTTTTTTAATTTTTAATAACGTGTGGGGGCTCCAGCCCCCACATGCCCCGGGGACCACCACCTCCCGGGGCACTTAGAAAATAAATGTGGGGGTCCGTTACGGACCCCCAGAGCCCCGGGGACCACCACCTCCCCGGGGCTGTGCAATTCAAGGGAGGGGGGCCCCTCCTGGAGCCCTTGATGGCCCTGGGGACCGCCAGGGCTGGCTCCTGCAGTGTCCCGGGGTGCCAACCCCCGGGACACTGTAGTTTGCTATGGCAGGGCAGGAGCCTCGCGGCTCCCGTCCTGCCATAGCAAACTGCTTTGGATTTTGGAAGAGAGAGCAGGGAAACCTGCTCTCTCTTCCAAAATTCAAAGCATATTGCTTTTCCACACGGGGAGCTGCATCTTAGCAGCTCCCCATGTGGAAAAGCAATGCCGGCTCCCAAGGGACGCGGGAGCCGGCGGGACTGTGGGGGATAGGGGACCCCCACAGTCCCCAACGGAGAGGGCCAGCCCCGGGGGATGGGGTCCCCGGGACAAGTAGTGGCCCGGGAGGGAGCCACGCGGCCCCCTCCCCAAAAATAAAAATAAAAATTTGAAGAAAAAAAAACAGAAAGGCCGGCCCCGGGGCATGGGGTCCCCGGGGCCTTAAATGGCCTGAGGAGGGGGGCCACGCAGCCCCCTCCAAATATTTAAAATTTAAAAAAGAGGGCATGCCCCGGGGATGGGGTCCCGGGGCCAATATAGGCCCAGGGAAGGGGGCCACGCGGCCCCATTCCCGTTTTATTTTAATTTAAAAAATAATGAAAATCCTCATGCCCCGGGGGATGGGGTCCCCGGGGCCAAAGAGGCCAAGGGAAGGGGGGCCATGCAGCCCCCCTCCCATACAAAAATAAATAAATAAATAAATAAAAAAGACCGGCATTGTGCCGGAGGCCCCGCCCCACCCCTGGCGCGTTTGCAGATGGGGAACAATTCCCCTTGAATACTGGGGTCTCTGGGGCCAACTAGCCCACCAGGAACCTCCAGTATGCGCCAGGGGCTGCGTTGCAGAGAGGTGTACAGAGGCCACGCCCCTTTACACCTCTCTGCAACGCAGCTCTGTGGCACTTTTGGAGGTACATGGTGGGCTAGTTGGACTCCAGGGACCCTCAGGATTCAAGGGGACTTAATCCCCCAACTTAAAATGCGCCACGGGGCGCGTTTGCACAGTGGTGAAGGGAGGGGTGGGGCTTCAGGTGACATGTGTGCAAACAGGCCCCGTGGTGCATTTTTAGATGGGGAATTAAATCCTCTTCAATCCTGAGGGTCCTGGGACAACTAGCCCACCAGGTACCTCCAGTAGCGCCACGGAGCTGCGTTGCAGAGTGTTGTAAAAGGGGCGTGGCCTCTGTACACCTCTCTGCAACGCAGCCCCTGGCGCATACTGGAGGTTCCTGGTGGGCTAGTTGGCCCCTAGGGACCCTCAGGATTGAGGAGGAATTAATTCTCCAACTTAAAACGCGCCACAGGGCGTGTTTGCAGACATGTCACTTCAGGCCCCACCCCCTTCCTTCACCATTGTGCAAATATTCCTCTAAAATCAGACCTCAGACCTCAGTGCTGCATCTTTGAGCCCAGTACTGATCCTGAAAAGTAATTTTAACCGTACTTACCAGTAACTTGAATTTCCTTCCATAGGCTAACATTGACTGGTTTCACTTGGAAATTCTTCTAAGTGTGGAGTTTTGGAACTTTATAATATTCCTCTAAAATCAGCCGAACTACGAATTCCGATTTACTCACCTGTTATCAGGAGAGAACCCAGTGCTGCATCTTTTAGCCCAGCACTGACCCTGAAAAGTAATTCTAACCGTACTTACCAGTAACTTGTATTTCCTTCCATAGGAATCCATTGTCTGGTTTTCAGCAAAAAAGTTTCAAAGTGTCGATTCTGAGAAAGTATATTTTGTAATGTAATGTATAATGTAATTACAATGTAATTTAAAAAATAAAATATGTAAAAATAAATAGTTTAAAAAATGTAGTAAATCAGTATCAAAAAAATAAATATAACAATTAATACATTTAAAAATTGTCATTTACAAAACCTTTGAAATTCACTGAAAAAAACCATAGGTTTCAGACATGTTATAGTTAGGAATTAGCATTTAAAAAACCTTTGAAATTCACTGAAAAAACCATAGGTTTCAGGCACGTTATAGTTAGAAATTAGCATTTAAAAAACCTTACAAATTCACTGAAAAAACCATAGGTTTTAGGGACAGTTATAGTTAGTTGGACATTGTACTCGTACAAAACCTGTGAAATTCCCACGTTATAGTTAGTTCAGCTAACTATAACTCGCGCCCCCGCAATGCACTGCTGATAACGTCACATATTACATCACTCATGACATGGTCAGTGACATCACTGATGACATCTCAAATGACATCACTGATGACATCACTGATGACATCACTGTTGACATCATCCACGTGATAATCTGATGCACCTCCTCACACCCTAATATAACCTTTGATACACCCACTCTAAATTACAGACTGCCATTCGCAAAACCATAGACACTCCAACACCAATAACTACATACCCACTCACTGATTCTTAGGTCTACACACACATCCACTCACTGACCCGTACAGTCACTCATACTTACGGTCACTCAGTACAGGACTATCATATGCACTCATACTCTTATATAGACACTCAAACACCGCCACTCATCCATAGAGGTACTCACACACCTAGTCAGTCATGCAAATAATTAAACACACTGCCATTTACTCACCTATACAGTTATACACACACCAGCTCACTTACTCATACAAATACTAGCACATTCTTACACTCTTATACAATCACTGATACAAGCACACACTCATCCATACAGTCACTCTCACAATCACACACTCTCGCTTATAGCTATTTATATACTCCAACACACATATATACTGCCTTTCACATATGTAGTTACTCACACATGTACCACTGGGACATACATTCACTCACTAACACACTCTTACACACACTTACCCACCCATACAGTCTATCACAGATGCACTCTTGAAACCATCCACCCAGTGAATCACCCACTCACACATCTATGCACAGAGTCGCACACACCCCACCCACACAAACACTCAGGCACCCATACAGATACTCAGACAACCAATCAATAACTCATATAGACACTCATGTAGCTATTCACAAACCCATGCAGCCACTTACACAGCAATAGACAGACGGATACAGACATTCACCCAGTTTAGTCACTAACCCATGCATTCAGTAAGATACGTTTAATCAATCACTTATAGAGTTAGTCACGCACCTACTAAATCATCCATACAGACACTTATACACCCACTTATTCTTCAATACGCCTTTCCCTAAATATATTAAAAATATTTAAACTTTACAGAAACACACAGTCACTGGATGATGTCATCAGTGATGTCATTTGAGATGTCATCAGTGATGTCATCAGTGATGTCACTGACCATGTCATGAGTGATGTAATATGTGACGTCATCAGCAGTGCATTGCTGGGCGCGAGTTATAGTTAGCTGAACTAACTATAACGGGGAATTTCACGGGTTTTGTACGAGTGCAATGTCCAACTAACTATAACTGTCCCTAAAACCTGTGGTTTTTTCAGTGAATTTGTAAGGTTTTTTAAATGCTAATTTCTAACTATAACGTGCCTGAAACCTATGGTTTTTTCAGTGAATATATATATATATATATATATATATATATATATATATATATATATATATATATATATATATATATTTTAGGTATATATAAAAAAAGGATTATACTTAACTTTTCATTGTTTTTATCACACATATGCCTTCACCATGCCCTTTTTTATATGTATATATATATATATATATGCACACGCAATCCGCCACAAAATCCGACTTGTAGAAAGGACGGTACGGACCCAAATTCAGTGCAAAGAGTTTATTTTCTTCAACCACGCACTGCCGCCATGACGCGTTTCGGCCTCAGAAAGGCCTTGATCACATGACGCCATGAGGAGTGATCGTACATTTTTAAAGTGACAGTGCAGTAACCATGTGACCACGGGCTCATAATAGACATGGAAAAAGTATAATTGCAAATGCAATATGACATTAACCAGAGCATACATTGTTACTATTTATGTGCAAACCCCGCAATTAAATACGTTTTAAAAATTGCATATAAAAATCATACACACTTTAAAACAGATTTAAAAAGAGTTGTTGTTTCATCTGGGCCAATCACAAAGTGCCTTTGGCTGGGTGAGAGTGACAAATATTGTTTGTGCAAATTATGCTTGACTAATACATTCAAGATTCATACTCTTGTACATGTCTTATTATTAAAAAACACAGAACTAAATTACCAGTTAAGAATCATAATAAAAATACAAATGTATATGTACAGCTTCAAAAATTATTGCTGAGCCAAACATATTACGGTATCCATAGGCCAGGAAGTACTGTTGCCTATGTCCCGTATATATATATATATTAATAATATATAAATGTATATATACAAATATAATATAAAGGGCTTTTACTTACTGGTAAAAAACCTGAAATTTTTGTTGGAAAGGCATGCGTGGTAAAGGCATAGTCGTGGTAAAGGCTTGTGTGGTAATGGTATGCGTGGTTCCGTCATGCAACATTTTTTATGTTAAAAAACACCATTCGGCTACCAAAGCATTATCCCAAATCAAATTGATGTGTTTGGCGCTTGCTTCAATGTGGTTTGTCATTGCGTCTTTTTTTGCGTCTTTGAGTTGCTGGTGGTATTTGTTTAGGACTGGTCTTGAAAGAGGCTCGGCTGGCTTGTTTGGTGGCTCTGTAGGTCCTTAATTGTTTGTTGAAGGTGAATTGGTTGGTGGCATTGGTGATCCAGGTGGTGAAGTTCTGGACTGCTTATTCCAGGTCGGTTGCTGAGTCGGGCTGGGTAATGTTGAGGGCATCCATCCATTGGGTTGGTGTTACTTTGTTGCAGCCCCGGAAGGGGGCGGGCATTGGGAGGGCTGCAGTGGTGCATGCTGATCCTGCAATGGTGAAGTGGATGATGGAGTGGTTGGTCCAGGTGAGTACTGTGGAATGCTTGTATTTGACTCTGTCACTGGCCGTAAAATTTTACATTATTCAAATTTGACAAAAAGTTGCAAGATTTCACAGGTTTATATGATTTTTGCCTGCAGTAGACTAGTTTGAGAAGAAAATGTGTAGCGGAAACAATAAAAACCCTCAAACTAGTCTCCTGCCACTATCTTGCAAGACTTTTGAATGTGTATTATTCGCTTGTGTCTGTTTTTATTCCAAAAATACCATGAATTACAATTTGTGAAATTTTGCATAATTTCATGTCATTTTCATGAAATTTCACAAAACAGTTTGTGATTTGCCCAATAGGTCTGTGCCACCAGCACAGACAACTAATGTAGGTATTCCATCCTTTTCAGGAAGAGCCAATCTAAACTTGTCATAGGATATGCTGGACATTCTCACACCGTTGCACAAGTCCACTCACAATATATATGTCAGGGTATATTCAGTTCAGTTCATACTGTACCTTGAACATAAAGTGGAAAAAAACATAGGACTCACTATTTAGACTAATAAATATAATTTCGATAGGATGGGAATATTTGTTTTATTAAGAACCTATGTTGCACATAATTAAGGTTGCAGTTCTCTGCATAGAGAAACAAAAGCTCCGAAGCATTCCCGTCTGCAGTACCATCAATACTGATCACAGTCAAAAACGTAACAACAGATATTAAAGCAGGTCGACCCCACTCACTAACCCATGCACATGCCATGTATGATGATATAAACATCTGATAAATGAGATTAGATTTTTTCACTGTTTAATGTTACGTTTCAATCACGCAGATGCTTGCTCATAATATTTCAGCTATAGATCTGTCAATTTCTTGCCATACTTTGTGAAGTAATTAGGTCAATATTGCAAACACTTTGCAAAGGTTTTCTTTGCTGGCTAACAGGCAAAGATGGCACAACAATTTACTTAATAAAAGACAGAGAACGTATAGATCAGTTTTTTATGCAACACTTTAGCACAGTCCCCTTTTTTATTTATTAGTGTAGGTTTAGTACGATCATTGAAATATAACTTTACACACACATTCCTGTCTCCTTGATCTGCACATTGTGTGCATGTGTGTTTGTCTGAGTGTTTTTGTCTTTGAAAATCTAATTTAGAAATGTGTGGGTGATAAACCCTTTTAATGCAACATCTCATGCAGAACATAGCATTTAATGTGACAAGGCCATTGATATTAACAAACACAGAGGAAGACACAAACGCACTACACTGCGCTCATTTTGCATGCATTGGAATAAGACATTGCAGATGAAATATGCAGTTCCACGTTGGAAGGTGGTTTGACGTGCTACATACACAGTCATTTAGATGTCCGTTGTTTTTTTTCCCCAGCATTTCTCTTTTTCTGAATTAACTGGTGTGACGTTGTCTACTCCTACTCTCTAGAAACGGAGTGACTGATTAAAGGCAGCTCAATCCTACCGTTGGGTGACTGTGTTAGCAGTTATCAGGCCAAGCAACACGTTTAGCAATTCCTCATTATGTATAGAAAAAAGGAAAACTATGAAACATGGTAATCAGAGGAAAATGGAATACTGCTGCAAAAGACATGCATCTAAATAAACATGATCAAAATGGCCCATTGAGAGTTTCGTCATGATGGGTCGTCATTCGGTGAGAAAGGCACCAACACTCCAGCTCATATACAGGATAATGAGTGAATTAAAATGCGATTATCAGATCATTTAACTCCCTTGTAGCTATTTCTCAGTATTACTAATAGTGTTCAAATGAGAGGAAAAGTTTTGGAAACAAAGTCTTAACAAACAAGCATTTGCAATGGAATAGGTCTCGCATTTGCGAGAGTTTAAGCTATTGGCATTGTAAATGACAATGCCTTTTATTTATCTGTTTTGATCATTAACACATAAATAAAAGGCATTGTCATTTACAATGCCAATAGCTCAAACTCTTGTAAATGCGAAACCTATGCAAAGAAGCAGGCGCCATTGTCCCAGGCTGCTCGGAAAGTGAAAGCACGCATGGCGCTTTGAATGGTGCAAGAAAACATGTCGTGCCTGTAGTAGGAGAAACTCATTAAAGAAAATAGTGCTTACAGACGGAAAAAGATGTACCGTGTAACAACCGAACTAAAAGAGCCTGTCCTCATGGGAGGTTACAAATGAAGACAAAGCGGTACTAAGGAGGGACTACCAAGCCTATTAACGAATCAGGAGCCAGCATTTACAAAGGGCAATGACACAAGCCAATAACAAATATGGGCGGGGCTTCTATTCCATACTCCAATACAGCATGCCGCAGAGCAGCGCATGCGCTGCCCAGGCTCGACCATAAAGTGTTCTGGGACTTGAATTGTCCGGTCTCTAATGGTTCATGTGAACTGATTTTATAGTTCTATGCATACATATATATCTTTTAGCTTCTTGCTGCAGTCACATCGGACACTCCTGGCTTCTTCTAATGGCTAGGAGGGTCATAATGGCACAGACCCAGGGCCGTCTTAGCAGCATTATAGGCCCCCTGGCAAAGCAGTGCACTGGGCCCTGCCTACACAACCACTCACAGGGATAAAAATGTTTAAAGGAAAATTAGTGTTAAATTCTGGTCTGCATGGGGCCCCTATGCTCGTGGGGCCCCCGGGCAACTGTTCAGCAGGCCCATGCATTAAGATGGCACTGCGCACCCCTAACTAGCCGTCCCTATGGGAGGAGAGGAACATCCTCATTTGAGCTGCCCTGGCGTTGTGCCAGCCAGCCTGTTTCACTTGCCCGTCCTGCATTACCGAAGTGTATATGGTGGGAATTTGAAAATCTCCTGCCTTGCCCAATGATGGGGATTTGTTACATCATGGAGATTTGTTAAATCCCACCCATACCGCTGGAGCCCATGTGCCAGGATTATTTGATACCGCACTGCCTTGCACAGTAGCACACTGAATGATTGCTCGGTCACCCCCTATCGCCAAAGTGATGGTATTTGCTACACCGCCATCTTGCTCAAGGATGCCAGGCCTTTTAATGCCTTCTACACCCCCTTGTTCCAGCTCGTGAGGGGGTGGGCTGATTTAAAATACATAAAATAAAAATGAAGACGAGCGCCTGGATGCCATCTTCCTCATTTGAAAGAAACAGTGGGGCAGCTGTAGGGTTCCCCAGCAGTGGCGGCTCGCCGAGGGAGTGGTGTGGGGCGGTGAGGCGGGACGGGGGAGGGGCAGGGTGAGGGGGTAGTGAACTCGGACATACGACGGACAGAACTCAGAGGGAGTTCTGTCTGTCGTAAGTCCGATTCCACTACCCCCCCACCCTGCCCCTCCCCGGCCCCGCCTCACCGCCCCGCACCACTCCTCGGCGAGCCGCCACTGTTCCCCAGTGCTCTATGGTCTGCTACATGTTAAGGAACATGAAAGAACAGGGCATGTCCTATTCAAAAGGAGTTGTCCTATTCAAACAGAATAGCATGCAGTTCTCAGCTCTCACAGGCTTTTTTGACCATCATTTTTGTGCGGGTCAAGGAAAATTGGAAAAGCTTACAGATACCCATGTGCCCAGTTCACAACTGCGAACAGAACAAGGGGTCAGCTGTTATGATATTTAATGATATTTTGAATGTGTTACTCTCACCAAAGGATGCCACTATTTTGTGGGCTAGGGTGGAGTGGGAGGGAGGCTACAGACTTCAAATATCCCACCCAAAATTAAAATGTAAATTAAAGAATAGCTCTTATTTCTCTTTCATCTTGAGTCATACTTTGCACATGATATGATTCACAAACAAAAAAATCCATTGTGATTAATATGTATATGCCAGCACCTGCAAGCATCTTCTGCAGTTTTTCATAAGCCTTTGTCATTTTTAAGGCAATGCTTTAGTTCCTAATTTCCATATACAAGCGGGGCATTGCAATATCCTGTAAATGGCAACATTTGTTTGCCTGGGAAGCGACCAATGCTACATGGACAATTGGGACTGTTGTCATGTATCACATCCATTAATTACTCTATCCTTCACCACCACAGCCATTAAATCAGCTCTACCAATCTGTCCATCCCTTCATCCAAATACAAATTCATAAACTATTTCTTCTATCTTCCCATCCACCCACTACACATGCTGTAATCCTTCATTACATCAACATACTGTCTGTTTAGCCTTGTTTTCTACACTCATCTGTTGTTGAAGTCTGATGGTTATCTATACATGCACTGGTGTCACCTCTTTTTTGTTTTCCTCTGTGTACCTATTCAATCTATCATCCACTTCTTTCATCATCTCTCTAGATATCCTTCCAACCTATAGTTATCCATCTTTGGCAGTTTCCCTGAGATGAAGTCATGTAAGACAAAACAAACCCATTTATACAAACTTTGGGTCCGATTATGATGTCGGACGGACCGCCACCGATGGCCTGTCGGTGGCAGTCCGTCCGACATCTGGTGCCGCGGTCCGACCGGCACATTATGATGCAGGCGGTCGGAGGTGGTTGGTGGAGGGACCGACCGATGCTTACGACGGGCTGCACGTCGGACCGTCGATCGGAGTGTAATACCCTACAATAGGGGTGGTGCCTGCTCAGGCACTGCCGCAGGGATTACAATGTCCCTTTCAGACAGCCTTTCCATGGAGGTCCAAATGACATAGAAAGGCTGTCGGAAAGGGATTTTGGGTGCACCTAGCAGAGCCCCCGTCCCCCCAGGCCTCCTCTATGGGGCCCAGGGGCACCACGTGGTGCCTGGCACACGGTGCAGCGATGTTTCCAAATATGCCTTCTTGCTTTAAGGCTTGTGCTGCGGCCCTTTTTTGGACTGCAGCACAAGCCTCAATGCAAGAAGGCATGTTTCCTACACGGCGGTCGGATCATAATTTGGAGGTCTGGTCTGCAGCCTACTTGTTGGGAGGTCCCGATCCCGAAACGATGTCGGTCGGAAGCTCGTCTGACCAGCATCGTAATGAAGGCCTTTGTCTCAATATTGTTTTCACACTTCAAAACAATCTGGTAACAAGTTGTACAATTATTGCCAAAAACACATTGCAGCCACCTATGATGTGCCACATCACAAACTTATCCAGAACAGTGATATTTCTAGGATGACATCCGCAGGGACCCCATTCCTAACCATAATTGATCCCACTGTTAAATTGCCAGCGAGGACTCAGTAGCAGTGTTTGGGGGGCTGTCGGGCCATCACAAACTTTAAAATAGGTAAAAAAAGAAGTGAAGTAGTAGAAGGGCGTTATTCACTGAGATAGGAATCAATGGCTCAAGTGAGCTGACCTATTGCTCATATTGTATTGTATGGTAAGAAGCAAAATGTGAATGATAGTTAAACAGACTAATGGTTGAAGAGTGTTGGCTGAAAGCCCCTCTTAGTACGTATGCTAAAAAAATCAAAAGGTCTTGCTGAGTACAGACCTAAAAATAATGTCATGTTCCATTTATTTTACCTTCAATAACTGCTACCTCTATTGTTCCGCAAATTAACACATTGCAAGACAAATCTGACTTTATCCCGGATTTCCATCTCAGTTTTTCTCCTAAGATACTTACCTTCAAATTTCTCTTTCGTTCTCCACAATTCCAGCCTTCAATAAACTTCATTAGTTTAGTGTTGTGTCTATGAAATGTGCCCATATTGAGAACTTATTCTTCAAATATGGTGGCAAAGACTGACAAAAAATAACATTTTGCTTTACTTAGACTAGGTGTATTCCTGAAAAAGACTCCTCTTGTGCTATTTTACATGGCTATACTAATGAAGGATGATAATATGAATCCTGCTTTGCTATAACCATTACATTATGTACTCTCATTTATGATGCTGTCCATAGTAAGCCTCAGATTTCTTTGGCATGGACTGCATTGTCTCAACATGGAATGCTATTCTGGCCCTGGTCTGTCTGTATGTTAGTGTACCTTACGTATACGAGTACACGCTTATCAACATTAATTCTCATGTTACTCTTCTTCTCAAGGTCTTTTGCAATATTACCATACCATGTTCTTTGTTTACTACAATATGACTTTTTTTCATTACAACAAATGAATATAAATATTCTTACAATCAGCTCTCACTCACAACTTATAAATACAAAAGTATATTCAAAAGCAGGCTGAATTCTTTAAAGAAACTGAGGATGCTTTTAAAAATAAAAAACTTTCAGTTTTGGGAAACGTTAGTGAGAGCAGGCTGTGGTCTGGAGAACTACTCCCCCTGGAGCGGCCACCCGATGGCAAAAAAGAATGAGTCCAAAGGGAACTCTTTCCCATACGCAATTAGTCACCACTGCAACTTGGGATGTGGACACAGTTAAATGGTTTGTGCCTGGAAATTGGGTCACAAAATATTGACACAGGTTGCCAAATAGTTTTGAAGAAATGCCACAAAAAAATGCCCCTTCCAATTGTGATTTAGTAATGACTTCTAAAGCTATTTTTCAATTCAGGAACATTTTTCTGAATCACAAAATGGGGTTAGTACATATTTAAAAGGATTTTTGCTGTTGGAGACCTTGTATTTTACAGAATTGGTGGGTTTGCAAACACAAAAACCATTTTTACATCTGACCCGGGAATTCTAAACTATATCTGTAAGGCTACAACGGCTTTCTGCTTAATTTGATGAAAATATAGTGTTGACAGCCAAACAGGAAATTTTATTCAAAACAGGTCATCCTAGGTGATGTCAGCTGTCCATACACGTATCCAGAGAATTGCATAGTGGGAGACATTATTTGAGGAAATGCTTTATCCCTGCAAGATAATTGGAACGATATGACATAGGAAGGGAGCATTTTGCGCACAATCTATCAATCTATCTATCTATCTATCTATCTATCTATCTATCTATCTATCTATCTATCTATCTATCTATCTACAAGCACAAGAAAGTAAGGTATCTTATAGTCGCAATTTTGATCAAGTTACAATCTATTCGACAGTGTAGCAAAAGCACCTTAACTTTGTAAAAACTGCCCTCACCCACAACGTGTTGTGGCATGCTTCATCATAGGGCTGCTGCAATGCCTCAGCGCAGACCAACGCTTGAGGCGGAGCAATAGGGTGGGGTAGACAATACAAACAAATAGAAAAGGAAAAAAGGAACTTTAGTAACACGCAAGGAAATTTAGCATAGGGATCCGATAGTCCTGATGAATGCCGGTAGAGAAACATGTTGACCTCTATGCAGAACGGAGGGGTGTAGAGTGCATAATACACTCACTTCACCACCATCCGGGGTATAAATTACCTTTTTTAATCCTGACAAGGGAATCCAGGAATAAAATTGCTATTAGGATATCCCTTAGTTAGTTTTAAAATTCACTGTCTGCACCTTTTTTGGATCCTTTTTTCCTTTTCTATTTGTTTGTATTGTCTACCCCATCCTATTGCTCCGCCTCAAGCGTTGGTCTGCGTTGAGGCATTGCAGCAGCCCTATGATGAAGCATGCCACAACACGTTGTGGGTGAGGGCAGTTTTTACAAAGTTAAGGTGCTTTTGCTATAACGTTGAATAGATTGAAACTTGATAAAAATTGCGACTATAAGATACCTTACTTTCTTGTGTGTGTAGATATTGACTTTGAGAAGGGTAAAGTAAGGTGAATTCCTTCTCCCCCTTACCTTGTGTGAAGTCTATCTATCTATCTAGTCAGAACATTTACCTCATTTTAACATTATTTCCTGTGGGGTGATATATTAAGTCCCTGTTGCCATCATTTTCTATAGGAGAGTGTTGCAGTACGTAGGACTGGCCATCTGTGGTGCTAAATGTACTCCAAAGCTGTACTGGAGTACGTTTACTAATCTTTTGTGACCTTTAGGGTTGTAGTAACTTTAGAACTGTAGTCTGTGAATAGCAATGGTCTTACTCTTTTGTGGGTGGGTGTATGCATCAGCATGTCACTCCTGCTGCATAAACCCCTTCTTAAATATTCCAAATTTGCTCCCATTTAGGACTATTCCCCATTTTCAAGCCACTTCCCAGATCCCTCACACATTTACTATAAAAAGTGCACCTATGTGTGCATAGTACTCCACCACGTTGGCAGAGATCTCTGGAGAGAAGCAATACTAAAGGCAGAGCCGAAGGTCTCCGTTCACATATTTTGAATAGCATTTTGTAGTAGTTGAGTTGGTGTTCCAACCAGTGGTTTCCTAAGCTTGCATTTTCTCCCTACTACATCGTTATTCTGGAGCTGGGGTGGGACTCTGTCCCCCAGCCTGCATAGGGGCTGTGAGGAGGGGCCAGGAGAGGCCTGACGCGCTCTAAAGCGCCGGAGCAGGCCCGCAGTGCGGGTGTTTTAATCAGCAGTATCCTAAGCCCACATTGGCTCCCTACTACATCATTACCCTAGAGCTGGGGTGGGACTCTGCCCCCCCCCAACCTGCACAGGGGTTGTAAGGAGGGGCCAGGAGAGGCCCAGCGCGCTCTAAAGCCCCGGAGCAGTCCCGCTGCATTGGACACATGCGGGACATGCCCCTGCCTGTCTTAGCCCGTCATAGACCGTCAAAGGCCAGGCTTACTCTCTTGGCTCCTTGGCTCCTGCCCATTGCTGCACGTCGGAAGGCCTGCCTGCTTCCTCATAAGGTATTGTGTGTTTAGCCATCTCTCCCTCCTACTGTGATCGATATGGGGTAAAGAAAGTCATTCCTATGGCCACAATGGGTTCCCTATTACACTCATGCATAACAATTGACAGTTTCTTTGTGCGGGCTGCGGATCGTGTCTCAAATGAGATAAAGTTGGCGGAGCGGCGCCTTTCTCCTATGACTATGCAGGGGACAGTATTGGTGACAGTGGCTCTGCTGATGCTGGCCTGGTAGAGGGCATTGATCCAAATAATAGCACCATAACTTCTGTTTGTTCGCCTGACCCCGGGCCGGCAGCTAAATGAAGGAAAAGAATGCAGAAATCAAAGCTGTCTTATTCCAAGCAGACACCAGTGACACGAGGGCAGTCTGACTATGCAAGTCTACCACCCTTGGTTGTTGATGCCTGGGACATTATAAATGGGTGTCTCAGCGAACTTCTGGATGATAAATTGCGTTCAGTGTATGATCGGCTCGATGCCATTGAGGCAAACCTAAGCAAATTGGTAAAATCTGGGGAGGAAGGTCCTTTGAGTTCACAGAAGACTCAGCTACCTATAGCAGCTGGTAAAATCCCATTGTCAACCCCTATAATACCTGTTTTGCAACCTCCAACTATCAACAGGGGATTAGGGGAAAGTGATGGTGCATATATTCAAACTTTGACTACAACTTCAGGAGCAGCTCCCAATTTGATAACTCAGGGGAACGGGAGGTCTGGCCCCTTTGACACGTCTTGAAAGCCTGGCTTACACTAAGCGCATAAGCTCAGATTCTCTTCCTGTGATTGACCGTCCCCCTGCTTCCTGCCCCTACATAGGGGTCGATTCCGATTCGGGCCGGAAAAAGCACCGACCGACTCGGATCCGGAAATAATACCGACCGACACGTACCCGTGGCGCACGACACGCCAAGTACGATGCAAGGCGCGAAAAATCCGACCGACACGTACCTAAACCAAGTCGACCGACCGAGCCGCACGGAAAACAGCAATCCGGCCGGAAAAACACGCGAATCCAACCGACCGACAGGCACCCGGAACAAATCCGACCGAAACGTACACGCGAACTCCAAACTGCAAAGTACGATGCAAGGCGCGAAAACCACGAGCGAGTCGGACGGAGGCCAAGCCGTACGACCGACACGCATACAAAACCGAGCCGAAGCAACACAAAACACCGCGACCGACGCGTACGCAGCATAGAAAACTGCACAAACACAGCGTGAACGAAACGGAGAACACCGTACAAGACTAATGCAGGGTCCGACTCGGTCACAAGAACGTTTCCAACATGCACAAACAGCACAAAGGAAAAATCACCCAAAAAAAGGCCAAACAAGCAATTACCAAGCCAATAAATACTGGGGGGTGGGGACAGAGAACAAAGACACACCCACAACTCCACCTATATAAAGGACACAAATCACAACCATGAGCCTTTGCAAATGCCATTCCACTGCCAGCACCCAAGAGAAAGCAACCACACACCCACAGCTCATCCCTCACACAAGCCACACACCATCAGCACACCAACAAATACCTACCTCACATACACCCAGCAAAACACACACTCACACACCCTCACCTGCACACCAACACACACATCACCCACCATCACCACCCATCACCATGCCCCCCAAGAAGAATCCCAAGTTCCTAGATAGTGAATTGGAAGTCATGGTAGACGAGATCCTCAGGGTGGAGCCACAGCTGTTTGGCACACTGGTCCAACAGACCCCGATGTCGCAGAAAACCAAGATGTGGGAGAGGATCATCAACAGGGTGAACGGACAATCACCATGTCGGCGCACAAAGACCGACATCCAGAACAGGTGGTATGACGTGCGCAGGAGGGTACGGGACATGCTGAAGAAAGACTACATCAACAGCCAACACACCGGCAGTGGCCCTCCTGCCAAGCCAATATACCTCAGGCCCTGGGAGGAGAAGGTGCGGGCCATCCTTCCGCCAGTGAGCGTATATGGACTAGAGGACATCCCAGAGCCTGGTGAGTACACAACAAATGTACACAATATACTGCCACAAAACACACACATCACTGTCAAGGGGAGAGTCAAACCATGCACTCATAGCAATTACACAGCAACCAGAACAGAATCATCCCAAAATGTGTATGTCAGTCAGATAAACACAACACATGCCATCCAAAAAGTCACATCCAACTGTGCCAACACATGTACAAACACAACTACAACTACAGCTAGGCAGTGGCACAAATAGAACTAACAAACACATCCAGACATGTAGCCACCACAACAACACCAACACACAGTGAAGACCACTCTAAGGAAGGAATTCTGTGTATGCTGGCCAAGTCAGTGTAGCCAATAGCATCATGGGAGTCGCAGTCACACATATTGCCCCCCACAACTGTCCCATCAACACCACCATGAACCATGCGCACATCACAGGGAGTGGAGAAGGACTCACAAGATGGCTGACACTGGCTACTGCTGTGGGGAGCACAAGGCCCTGCTGGCAACTGTGCAACAACCAACAGCAGGACACCACTGACTGACATCCTGAGAGACAACTTACACTCCCTGCAATGCAAGCACGTTCCATGGTGGGATATCTGGCTAGCTGGGTGGGAAGGGGGACTTGCAGCACTGACCATAGTCACAAGCACCTCCCCTCACACACCCCCCAACACAAACTCCACAGAACCCACCTGGTAGAATGCAATGCCCCCCATCCTAACACAAGATCCCACAAAGAACCACAACCCTGGGTTATGTTGTGTGAAGCACAGGGACACTCTTGTGACTCCTAGCCAAACAACTGCCAGGACAACACTCCCAGCCATCCTGTCAGCACAGCCAGCCCACCCCACAGGGAAGCAGAGTCAAAAGTAAGGAAGCATGGGCATGCTGGGAAGGGGGGTGGAGGCAATAGCATGATGGGAGTCGTAGTCACTGATATTGGTCACCCCCACAACTGTCCCATCAACACCACCCTGAACCATGCTCACATCACAGGAAGTGGAGAAGGACTCACAAGATGGCTGACACTGGCTACTGCTGTGGGGAGCACAAGGCCCTGTTGGCAACTGTGCACCAACAAACAGCAGGACACCACTGACTGACATCCTGAGAGACAACTTACACTCCCTGCAATGCAAGCACGTTCCATGGTGGGATATCTGGCTAGCTGGGTGGGAAGGGGGACTTGCAGCACTGACCATAGTCACAAGCACCTCCCCTCACACACCCCCCAACACAAACTCCACAGAACCCACCTGGTAGAATGCAATGCCCCCCATCCTAACACAAGATCCCACAAAGAACCACCACCCTGGGTTATGTAGTGTGAAGCACAGGGACACTCTTGGGACTTCTAGCCAAACAACTGCCAGGACAACACTCCCAGCCATCCTGTCAGCACAGCCAGCCCACCCCACAGGGAAGCAGAGTCAAAAGGAAGGAAGCATGGGCATGCTGGGAAGGGGGAGGAGGCAATAGCATGATGGGAGTCGTAGTCACAGCTCTACATCCCCCACCACATGGCCCAGCAAGCTCACACTCACGCATGCACATCCCACAGAGAGTGGAAAGGCCCATCAAAGATGTCTGACACTGTTGCTGTGTCGTGGGGAGCACAAGGGCATGCTGGGTACTGCACACCAACCAACAGCAGGACACCACTGTCAGCCATCTTGCCATTGCTCTCACACCCACACACACTGAACTCCACACAAAAGCAAGTAAGTATGGGAATGCTGGGAAGTGGGGTGGAGGCAATGGCATGATGGGAGTCGTAGTCACTGATATTGGTCACCCCCACAACTGTCCCATCAACACCACCCTGAACCATGCTCACATCACAGGAAGTGGAGAAGGACTCACAAGATGGCTGACACTGGCTACTGCTGTGGGGAGCACAAGGCCCTGCTGGCAACTGTGCACCAACAAACAGCAGGACACCACTGACTGACATCCTGAGAGACAACTTACACTCCCTGCA
The DNA here is from genome assembly GCA_963921515.1 of Calotriton arnoldi. Classification (NCBI taxonomy): domain Eukaryota; kingdom Metazoa; phylum Chordata; class Amphibia; order Caudata; family Salamandridae; genus Calotriton; species Calotriton arnoldi. Next base: position 207,215 of record CAWUFW010015488.1, on the reverse strand, counting down.
ATGCAAGCACGTTCCATGGTGGGATAACTGACTGGCTGGGTGGGTGGGAAGGAGGGCCGGCTGTCAACCAAACACAACCAATGCAGACCATGTTCACACCCCAGAAAATACATAGACATGCCCAAATAATGCAGGACAATGTGCCACACCAATATCAACCCCTGACTGTGACGACTTAGGACAATGCAATGTACAGGCCCGCACCCAGAGGCACAGTCACAACTGTCATGTGTGTCAACCATTGATGCCTGCAGAAACATAACACACATTGTTTGTGTCTCCCAAAAACAGGTGATGATGGGGACACAGCAGCAGACGCTGAGGAGTCCCAGTCCCAGGCTCAAGAGGATGCCGAGCTCACTGGCGTCGTACAGCCTCTGTCCTCCTCGGACGATGAAGAACAACCTGGCACATCCGGTGCAAGTCAACATGCAGCACCAGCAGGACCACCAGCTGCAGCACCAGCAGGACCACCAGCTGCACCCCCTGCACCCACCCCTCCAACGACTGTCACCACGAATACCATCCCTGCTGACATGGACAGAACAAGGAGCAACACCAGCACAGGGACCCTGGACCAACCTGGGGCCATGGACACCACCACCACCACTAACCCCCAAGGTGGACCAGGGTTATCTGTGCGTGCCACTGCACACACTGCACATGTCAGCAGGGGTGGTGGGAGGGGTGGGAGACAGAGGTCGCTGCTTGCAGACGTTGCTGGTGTGCATGATGACCCACAACTGGTACGCATAGCTGATGCGTACCAGTCCAGCACCGGAGAGCTCAGCCAGGTAGTGGGGCTCCTCAGAGACATGAAACAGCAGCAGGCTGCCCATCATGCCCGCTTGGACTCCCACATGTCCCACGTGGAGTCACACATGTCCCGTGTGGACTCACACATGTCCCGCGTGGAGTCCAAGTGGGATGCACTGCATGAGATGACGGCGGTGCACAGGGACATTTTACAATGCCTCCGCCAGATGAACAGCAACCAGTCCACACCTCCCTGTGTGCCAACAACATCTGGTGCCGAACAAACTGCAACTGCCACAGGGAGGGAGGAGGACTCTGGCGGAGAGTCCCCTGCACCGCAGCAGCCTGTACTTGAGGGCCCCCCCCAAGAAGAGGGGTCGTCCGAGGAGGGAAAAGTGAGAGGCCGATGGCCAAGCGCAACTCCCAGGAAGCCTGAACCTGTTCTGGATGTTCGCCTTTGTGCACAGACTGTTCACCCTGTTGGCGGCAACACTACTCCCACACATTGCATGGGGAGTACAAGTTGGACCAATGTGTCAGACAACTGTGGCCCCGATACTGGGGATCCTGTCTACCAGGACTTTCAATTCACCTAGGAACTTGGGATTGCAAGATTTATGTACAGCACTACCCATCCTATGCACTATTCACACAAATGTATCACAATAAACACACTTATACACCATACTTGCCTCTGTCGTGATTCCAACGTGGGTGCTGTTATGGGGATGATGAACTGCAAAATTACACTGTGTATGCGAACTGCAACAGCAAGGACAACACAGGCATGTGAGTACAGGCAACGTGACACACATGAGGGAGACACACCACCAGGGCTACACAACACATACACACCTAGGCCATCTGACTCATTGCCTACACTGATGTTGCCAGGGAAGACGGTGCAATGCACAGACACCACACCCATTCCCAGTTGTAGTCAAGTAGCCCACAGGTGCAGTAAGCAAATGGCAGTCAAATGTGTGACCACAGACAACGCACATCACAAAGTGGAGCACAGGTTTATTACACAGTTGCAACATGCCGTAACCACTTCAGATGCAAGGTAATCCCACCTGGCAGCGGGCACACAGTCAACAACTGTAGACGGAAGGAAGTCCATGGGTGTGGCGCACATCACCTGTAGGGACACAACAGCTACCAGCCTGGATGTGCAATCACGTCGTCGGTGGACACAGTTGACCAAACAAATCTGAAAGTACCCTGTGAAGGACAGAAATGACACACAGTCAAAAGCAATGGAGTACAGGACAGAACAGCAAAACTCATGCACAATACATGTTACAAGATACCCACCCAGAACCAAGTTAGCATGTCAACACTGTTGGGGAGTACAGCCCACCTGTCACCACACATCGCAACACACATCCAGTCAAGTAGCCCATGGACACACTCCAACAGCACCAGAGCACCACCCACACATCATGCCAACTCACATCATTGACATGACACCTCAGGATACTCACATTAAGCTAAAGAAGTTGGTGATGAGCTGTGTGCGGACATCACCATCACTATCACCATCATCATCATCATCGTCACTGGCATCGTGGTCCAGGCCAGGATCCTCCACAGGTGGCGGATGTTGGTCATTGTCATCCTGGATGAGAGGCAACTCCTTCCGCACTGCCAGGTTGTGGAGCATGCAGCAGACGATGATAATCTTGCACACTTTCGCAGGGGCATATGGGAGGGACCCTCCGGTCTTGTCCAGGCAGCGGAAGCGGCTCTTCAGGAGACCAAAGGTCCGCTCAATCACTCTCCTGGTCCGACCATGTGCCTCATTGTAGCGCATCTGGGCTGGTGTCACAGGGTTCCTGAGGGGTGTCAGCAACCACGGCATGTTGGGGTATCCCGAGTCACCTACGGACAGACAAGTGCACATTAGCTGACTTGGAAAAGTGGGCGGAATACTACAGATCAGATCACACACAATGGCACAAAGTCAGTACACACCGACAAGCCAGGCACGCTGGTTCTGCATCTGTGCCATCATCCTGGGGATGCGACTACTCCTCATCACAAAGGCATCGTGTGCTGAACCAGGGAAACGGGCACACACGTGTGTGATGGTCATATCTGCAAGACACACCACCAGTGCATTGACCGAGTGGTAGTGCTTGCGGTTCCTGTAGGCCTGCTCCTGGGCCTGTGGTGGTACCAAAGCCACATGTGTCCCATCAATGGAGCCAATGACATGCGGCATCCTCCCCAGGGCATAAAAGTCACTCTTCACGTCAGTGAGTCGTCGCAGTCTAGGGAAATAGATGTACCGGTTCAGGAAGAGCAACATTGCCGCCAAAACATCGCGGAGCACACGGCTGAACATGGTCTGTGACATCCCACCAGCAGTCGCCACAGTATGTTGGAAGGTACCAGTGGCAAAGAAGTGTAGGGCTGCCATCACCTTCACCTTGGGGGTCAGCGCTGTAGGATACGGCCGGCCAGGCTGCAAATGTGGGGACAACTGCACTGCCAAATCCTCAATCAGCTGCCTGGTGAAGCGGTACCGTCGGATGCTGTCCCGTTCCACCATCGTTGCCAGGTCTGGGAATGGTCGATGGACAGCAGGAGCCCTGCAGTGCAGAGGAGAAGTAAGCAAGATTGTCAGTCACCCCACATATGCGGCATTGAACACACTCAAGATCCCAACATACATCATTATGAGGCACAACTACATGAAGTGTGCAGTACCGGAAGGACATGTATGGTACATACATGGCCAACATCTGTCAACACGGTCCAACAGGTGGCATCAATTAGTCCCAGGTTGGCCCATTGGATATCATGAGGCCGTGTCACAGTTCCCATCTCCTGCTGCCGTGTCACAATAACCCCCACAGTGACATGTGAGGACAGATGTGCCCCAGGCACCACAGCTCAACGACAGGTACATTCCCAGGGACCCTGTAATGCCACATGGACACTGGCATTACATGGAGTATCATGTATACACCACAGCAAAACAACCATGACCCCCACAGGTAGTGGCCCCACTTGCCACGGCAGGACAGACATGGACGTCTGTGACACACACACGCACAACATCAGAGTCCATGCACACACAACGTGGATGTGGAGACTGTCTCCCATTGTGCACATGAAATCAGAGACATTGTAAACACTACATGCACAAAGACTGTGGAGGACCATCACTATTGTGCCACTGGGACACCCTGGCTCAAACATACCGTCCCACATGGGACTCACGGGGTATGTGACATGACATACACATACACCACTGTGAAATGTGACCATGGCACATGCACAGATATGAACAGTTGCACATCACAGTGGTCATGTACACGTAACACCCAGGATCCTGTCCCCATGAACACGTGCACAGCCTGGGGGTGGCTGCCCACAGGTGACACCCACAGGACAACATGTACACCAACATACACACAATAGGAAATGCAGCCTTACATGCCTTATGATAAAGTTTGGACAGGCTGTCGTGATGTAGGTGTGCCCCTCACTCCTGGGAGCTATCTGTGGCTGGCATATGTCCATCTGAGACAGGCATGCTGACATATGCCAGTCACATGTACAGTGATGCGTTGTACTGCAATGGACCGATCGGTGCCTCCGGCCGGCCCATTGCATTCAATGTGTGCGGGTACGCGTTGTACCCCTGTGCGCGTTGTACTGCAATGGACCGATCGGTGCCTCCGGCCGGCCCATTGCATTCAATGTGTGCGGGTACGCGTTGTACCCCTGTGCGCGTTGAACTGCAATGGACCGATCGGTGCCTCCGGCCGGCCCATTGCATTCAATGTGTGCGGGTACGCGTTGTACCCCTGTGCGCGTTGTACTGCAATGGACCGATCGGTGCCTCCGGCCGGCCCATTGCATTCAATGTGTGCGGGTACGCGTTGTACCCCTGTGCGCGTTGTACTGCAATGGACCGATCGGTGCCTCCGGCCGGCCCATTGCATTCAATGTGTGCGGGTACGCGTTGTACCCCTGTGCGCGTTGTACTGCAATGGACCGATCGGTGCCTCCGGCCGGCCCATTGCATTCAATGTGTGTGGGTACGCGTTGTACCCCTGTGCGCGTTGTACTGCAATGGACCGATCGGTGCCTCCGGCCGGCCCATTGCATTCAATGTGTGCGGGTACGCGTTGTACCCCTGTGCGCGTTGTACTGCAATGGACCGATCGGTGCCTCCGGCCGGCCCATTGCATTCAATGTGTGCGGGTACGCGTTGTACCCCTGTGCGCGTTGAACTGCAATGGACCGATCGGTGCCTCCGGCCGGCCCATTGCATTCAATGTGTGCGGGTACGCGTTGTACCCCTGTGCGCGTTGTACCGCAATGGACCGATCAGTGCGCACCCATTGACAATGGGCTTGCCTGGCAACGGACGCGTTTTCGAATTTCGAGCGAGTCGGTTGCTGTAAATTCAGTTGGTCACCCACAACAATGTTGCAAAATCATGTATGTCATGAAGTTGAAGATTTGAAGGATGCTGTGGGCGTGTTTTGGTGCTGCTATTCCATGGATTGGCCAGATTCAGAAGATGCAAACGACTTGGACCTATCACTTTGGACACAAGGGACAGTATCTGCCTCTCCAGCACATATATATTGCTGGCTATTCCCCTGAGAGCTCACTTGCCTGCACTACATGCTCCAGGACGACATCTGCCACTGCACTGCTGCTGTCTCTGCCCCTCTGGACCCTGCAATGGCACGTACTGTGGAGAGAGCCCCAGCCTTCAGCCTTGAAGAGAACCAGGCCCTGCTGGACAGCCTACTTCCACAGTACAGCAAGCTGTATGGGACACCAGGGGAGCAGGTGAGTGTTCTGTGCACTGCCTTTCTGAATGTGCATTTTGTGTGACTAGCAAGGCTGAGAGTCTGCACGCCACTGGCTAGCAGGCTCACTGAGTAGTTGTCACCCCCATAGTGTGTAGTGACTTGCACTGGACAGGTATGGTGCAGTGACAGTGCATTTGAACATGGTTTTACTTCCCATGCAATGATACCATGTAGTGACGTCTGGCAAACTGTCCATGGTCAGCTTTGCACTGCCTGTGTACATCATGTGCCCCTGTGATTGAGACATGTATATACAACTGTGTCATGCACGGATATGTTGCATGTGTGGTAATGGCCTTTTCACTTTGTCATCCTGACAGGTTAATGCCCATCGGAAGCAGGAAATCTGGAAGGACATCGTCCGGGCTGTCCGGTCCGTGGGGGTCTACAAGCGCCGGATCCGCAACTGCCAGAAGAGGTGGCAGGACCTTCGGGGCTGGACCCGGAGGATTGCACGGGTCCAGCTGAAGCTGTCGCCTCCTCGCAGGAGGGCGGAACACGGACCCTGACCCCCACATGCTCCAGATCCTGGCGGTGGTGTTTCCAGACCTGGATGGGCAGCTGAAGGCCAGACAGCAGCAAGGAGGGGGTGAGTCAAAGACTGCACTGTGAACTCTGTATTACATGCTTTGTGCCCTCCTCTGGCCTGGTTCAACTGCCACAGTGCAGCAGTCATGTTGTCCAGGAGCCATGTCCCTCTATTGTGCACTGCCCACTGCTCATCTGATACCCAGGTGTGGCCCTTACATTCAGGGAATTGTGTCACTTGGGACTGTGTCCTTGCAGTTTGCTTCACTAAAGGTGGGGGACAGCATCTGTTTCCCTAACTCTGTTGTGGGCATCATGGGTGGGTCCATTGTTCACACAACGCCTGGGTTTGGACATGTGATCTGCGTGTTGCTTTGATATGCGGTCCACTTGCTGAGCTGAGCCACCACATGTGCCTGGGGTATGTGGCACACGCCCATGCAGCGGGTGGGAACAATGTTTGGGCCCCAGGAGTGTGCAGATTACGTGTGTCACACATACATGGCCAGCTATCCACTGTCCAGGGCACATCCCTCATTCATGTGGAGCAGGACAGTCATGCCTACTCCAGGCCATGCAATGCACTCTGTACTCCCACTCCCGTGTATCAGCTGACACATTGTGCACAGTGATTTGACCCCTCAGGTGTCTGCCTCTGTGTCAGTGTGCTGTGGATTAGTTGCCAGGACTGCTGGGGTGTTTCTTGGTAGGGGCTCAGCATGCCCCTGGAGATGTGACCATAGGAGACGATACTTGTGTGTCACATAGGTGTTTGATCAGCTGCCCGTGCAGACTGGGGTATGCGAATGTGAAGTTCAGGCAGCTGTTCCCCATTCACAGCAAATTGTGAGGGGCTCAGGTTCCAAGGGTAGTGTCACAGGTCTCCCATATGTCCAATAGGTGTGACCTGGACAGATGAGGGTTAAGATGATGTGTTGTGTGGGGGATGTACATGTGCACTTGTGCAGCTCCAGGACTTGCATTCCCCATGACCTACTATTGTGACACAGTGCATAGTGTTGTTGTCTGGCTGCCAAGTCATACATCACTGAGACAGTGATGTATGACTTAGCAGTCATGCCTCTGCCATGGCATGTGTCAACTTATTGGTGGTCCTGCAGGGGAGTGACATGTGCTACATGCACACCATAGTGGCGCTGGCTATCAGGACATGGGTGCATCATGGTGTCTGTCGCTGGTATGCATCACATGCATTTCCTATTTGACTCTGGGCATCCCTTTCATCCGGAAACCTGTACTGACTCAGTGGCAAGAGCTGTGATGTGTGCATGTCCACATGCCACACCGTGTCCTCTGCACTGTCCAACTACTGTGTACTTGGTGCATGTGTCCACACTGGGGTGTTGCAATCCAACAGACACCAGACAGATGGGTGCAAGGCCATGTGGGATGTGAGTGCCATGCTTGGCATCAGACTGACAATTGGCTTCTCCTGTTCAGTTAGGGCACTTTTAGCAATGTACAACTAATGATGCCAGGGCTTGCTCTGTAATGTGCTGTGCTCACAGTGGTGTGTGCGTTTGGTGCAGGTGACTGATGTCTGTCTGTTTCCCCATTGTTTGCAGATACATCCACGGCCACGGAAGGGGACAGCTCCACGGACCAGGAGGAGCCAGAGAGCCAGACTGGGTCAGCAGCCGAGGAGTGGTCGGAGGGACCCAGTGGCACGGAGGGCGAGAGGAGCCACACCGAGGAGTCCTCAGCACCATCCACCTCAGCTGAGGACCAGAGCAACTCGGAGGATGACTCCCTTGTGGAGGCGGGTGTCAGCAGCCACCACACGCCAGCTAGTGTTGCTGTCCCCGCCACCACCAGCACCACCACCGCCCTCCCATCGGCTCCCATTCCCCAGGTCCGTGGAGGCTCCCATGTTCGGGAGCGTGTCTCCTTTGGCCCAGGCACCGCACCCCCTGCCCCTGTGTCCCCTGCTGCCCTGAGTGAGGAGTCTGTGTACCTCCTTCGCCAGCTCCATGTAGGGCAGACAGCCATGCTGAGTGTCCTCCATGCGCACACCGCACTGTTGACTCAGCTGGTGTCGTTCATGGAGGGCATCTCATCGGGCATGTCTGACCTACAGAGGGGCAACAGGTCCATGGACTCCTCCCTGACGGCAGCAGTGTCCCTCCTCAGACAGTCCCTCACCCCTCCTGCCTCTGCTCCATCCACACTCCCCAGCACCTTACCCGTCCCAAGCACACACACACCGGCACAGGCACACACCAGCACACACACGTCCAGCACACAGACACACACGCCACAAACTAAACGCACACGCACGCACAGTCAGGGGACTGAAACCAGACTCACAGGGGATGGGGCCCTGGTACACACACACGCATCCACGGGCACTGCGCAGTCCTCAGTTGCCTCTCCCTCCAAAGCACCCTCCCTTGCCTCACCTGCAACCCCAAAGACCCAGCGCCTCTTCCTCAGTGACCTCGGCCTCTTCCCCTCCGATCCAGCTGCCCCAGCATCCAGGGGGAAGAGGAAGCCCCCACACGGAGCAGAGTGCCCCTCGCCCCCGGACACCCTCCCCCAGGCGCAGACAGACTGAGGCCCCCACCCGCAAGTCCGCCCGGAGTGCTAAGAGCAAGACCCCGCCGCCGCCCTGCAGCTCAAGCACCAGGTCTCCTTCCTCCATCCCTCAGGCCCCCACTCCACAGGTGCCCCCACCACACCCTGCCCCAGGTTCCCCCACCCACAGATATACCATCCCCAAGAGGCTCCGGCCTTCTCCCCCTGCCACTTGCTCTCCCGGAACAACACCCCCGCTGCGCTTGTCTGTGCCACTGATGTGGTGAGGGTGTCCTCCCCCTCTGTCCAGCCCACCTTGCCTGTTCCCCATTCTCCTCCCCTGGTGGTAGGCACTGCAGTGGAGTCCACTACCACCCTGTCTGACTTGGGCACTGCAGTGGCGGACCTGTCCACTCCATCTGCAGGGTCCACTGCAGTCGTGCCGGCACCCACAACATCTGAGCCATGCCCCCCAGTTGTGCCGGCACACACCATGTCAGACACCTCCACTGCAGTTGTCAGTGGCTCTCCAGCACCCACCACCCCTTCCCTGCTTCCTCCTGGTGAGCCCTGATCCTGTCCCTGCGGTGCCTGGCCTACCCCCTCGGTTGCCCCTCCTAGTGGATTGTCCCTGGTTTTGTGCAGGCATGTGTAGGGTGGCATCTGCCACTGTCACCCACTTGTGACTTTGTTGATGGACTGGCCATTGGCCTTTGTTTATGTTCTACCGGACTTCTACTTTTAATGCCACATATGCTGAATAAAGCAACTTTCTGTTCTCTAGTGCTTTTGCTTCTGATGTACATGATGTTGATGATGCTAACCATGCCCTTGCTGCAGTGATGGTGATATTTGGTCTCATGATAATGAAGTGTTACTGTGCAGGAACCCATGTGGTCCAGGGGGAATGTGTCCTATCCTGTGGTGTATCCATGTCATCCATAGCAGCATCTGAGGGTGTCATGTGTTCAGTATTTGGCAATGGGATTTCCTACTTAGATTGGCAATTTCACATCTGTGGCTTCCACCCCTGCACATCTGTTGTGCCTGCCATTGTTCTATTCGTCTACTTCCCTGACCGTGTGGCCATCTCCACTGGACATGCAGGTTTGGGCATCAATGGGGAAGGACTCATCTGTGTTGTCAGTGCAACATTGCTATACAAGTGTGTTGGATCTGTGCTGATTATTCCGTTGGCACTTCCATGACCAGGCTGATGTGACGGGAGCCCTCATTTGGTGCTAATTGTTGATTGTGTGACCAAGTGCTCAGCTGACATGGTGGGGCCCTACTGAGGCAACATATGGCACAGCTGTCCTCACACAGGAGTGGAGTCCCCTCATGGCAGTGTGTACTCCTGTGACATTGCCTGCGCCCAAGGTATGTGTTGTATGTGCATGTCTGTGTGTTCACTTCCGTTTAGCTGTGCATGCTGTGATCCCTAGTGTTGTACCTGTTTGTGATGCTAGCTGAGTTGAGCTATGTTCCCCCAAAGTCTTCTCCCTGGGTTCTCTGTGATGTGGGTGCATGGCACATTACTGGTCATCAGGGTGTCACCCATAGGTGTGCTTGCTGTCAGGGCTGAGTTTGTGTGCAGACGCAGCTGGGTCACAGTCAGGTTTCCCCTTGGCACTTGTTGTTTGCCCCTGTCATGTGATTTCCAGTTTGTGTTATCTTTCAGTGATTGTGACACGTTGTGTGTGTGACTGCTGGCACTCCTCAGGGTCCGGGCTGCAATGTTGGTTGTTGTCTATGTGTGTTCTTTGTGGGTGACCTTGGCTTCTTCATTGGTGTGTGACTGTGGCTGTGATCCCATTGGTTGGTGTGGTATTGCCGTCATGTCCATGTACGGCGTAGTGTGCAGTGTGTCAGACATTCAGGAGTCTTGTTGAGTGTCCATGTGTGATGTGTTTCTGCACCTTGGTTCCCACCCACCACCCTGGAATAGTCATGGGTGCATGTGCAATGTCACCAGTGCATGTGTGCTTCACTGCTGCACATTGTTGGAGGTCGAGGGTGTGGTGTTGAGTGTGTGCAGATGAGAGTTGTTGCCCGGCTAGGCCCCTGCCTCCATGTTGGCCTTGGCTCACTGGCCATGCTGTTTGATTTGTGCTTGTGTAGGTGTGATGGTAGTTAGTTGCTCAGTACACATGACTGTGGTTCACAGTGTGAACCACATTTAGCTTTGTCATCACAGTGGGATTGTAATGCAGCCCAGGGTCACCACATTGTGGGGGCCCTGGGGGTGGTGCTGTGGTGTGTCTGTGTCTTGCTGTGTCAGTTGCTGTCCCTACGTGCCTGTGTGACATGTGTGATTTGTGCTCCCTCTCATCTGACAATGCCTGCTTGCCCACATAGGGAATTTGGATCCATGAGTTACCTTTGTGTGGCACTGTATGCACATCTGTATGATTGGTATTCATGTCTCCTCATGTGTTGTGTGGTTGCCTGGGGACACTGGCACCCCCACCCTCACCTGTTGTGTATGATGTGCAGGGTGGGTCTGCCTGTTTGTGTTTGTGCATCTGCACCACTGCATTGGCATATCTTGGGTGTGCCATTGGCTGTATGTAGTTTGGCGGGTTTCCCCTGCTGTCCCTGGGACTCCTAGGTCATCGGTCAGCACAATGATCATGGTTTGTGTGTCCCATTGCTGCCATGGTATGGTATCTGTTCACCTCACATCTGCAGTCTCCACAGGGTATCTGCATGTGTGTGCCCATTGGTGCAAATATGTGGGTCTGCATTCGGATGGTCACTTCTGTCATTGTGTCATTGATGATTGTTGACGGTGTCAGCCCCCATGGGTGTTGTTTGTCTGCACATGGCCAAAGTTATGTCTTATTTGCACTGCAGGATTTGGCTCCCCCAATTTATGTTGCAATGGGACACATACACTACTTTGCCACTGATGTGTTTGTTGTTCTGTGACCAGGAATCATCCATGCAGTTTGGCAGTTGCACCTCTTACTTTGTCAACACTTACCTTTTGGTCACTGTGATGATGGGGGTTTGGACCCCATTGCCACAATGTTCAAAATGTGCTGCAGCTATGGACCCCACACTTACCTTTTGGTCACTGTGATGATGGGGGTTTGGACCTCATTGCCACAATGTTCAAAATGTGCAGCAGCTGCTGCACCCCACACTTACCTTTTGGTCACTGTGATGATGGGGGTTTGGACCCCATTGCCACAATGTTCAAAATGTGCTGCAGCTATGGACCCCACACTTACCTTTTGGTCACTGTGATGATGGGGGTTTGGACCCCATTGCCACAATGTTCAAAATGTGCTGCAGCTATGGACCCCACACTTACCTTTTGGTCACTGTGATGATGGGGGTTTGGACCCCATTGCCACAATGTTCAAAATGTGCTGCAGCTATGGACCCCACACTTACATTTTGGTCACTGTGATGATGGGGGTTTGGACCACATTGCCACAATGGTCATGGCCTGCTTGCATTGTGGGTGCCACACACATATTTGTGTGGCACATGTGCTAGGGGGTCACATTGTATGTTCAAAGTCATGTTCGGTGTTGTAGGCATTTGACACAGTCTACACACGCTTGTCATGGTGTTGGGGGGATGTCTTCTTCTTGCATTCCCTAGGTTGTGGTGTGCTGGTTGTGTCATGCATTGTCCATCCTATGGGTGGGGGTGGTAGTGGTGGTAGGCATCCTGCCCCCCCCTGGCTACGGGTGGTAGTAGTGGTAGGCATCCAGCCCACCCTGGGTGAGGGTGGTAGTAGTGGTAGGCATCCTGCCCCCCCTGGGTGAGGGTGGTAGTGGTGGTAGGCATCCTGCCCCCCTGGGTGAGGGTGGTAGTAGTGGTAGGCATCCTGCCCCCCTGGCTTAGGGTGGTAGTAGTGGTAGGCATCCTGCCCCCTGGGTGAGGGTGGTAGTAGTGGTAGGCATCCTGCCCCCCTGGCTAAGGGTGGTAGTAGTGGTAGGCATCCTGCCCCCTGGGTGAGGGTGGTAGTGGTGGTAGGCATCCTGCCCCCCTGGGTGAGGGTGGTAGTAGTGGTAGGCATCCTGCCCCCCTGGGTGAGGGTGGTAGTGGTGGTAGGCATCCTGCCCCCCTGGGTGAGGGTGGTAGTAGTGGTAGGCATCCTGCCCCCCTGGGTGAGGGTGGTAGTAGTGGCAGGCATCCAGCCCCCCCTGGCTAAGGGTGGTAGTAGTGGTAGGCATCCTGCCCCCCCTGGGTGAGGGTGGTAGTAGTGGTAGGCATCCTGCCCCTTCTGGCTAAGGGTGGTAGTAGTGGTAGGCATCCTGCCCCCTGGGTGAGGGTGGTAGTGGTGGTAGGCATCCTGCCCCCCTGGGTGAGGGTGGTAGTAGTGGTAGGCATCCTGCCCCCCTGGGTGAGGGTGGTAGTAGTGGTAGGCATCCTGCCCCCCTGGCTGAGGGTGGTAGTAGTGGTAGGCATCCTGCCCCCTGGGTGAGGGTGGTAGTAGTGGTAGGCATCCTGCCCCCCTGGCTGAGGGTGGTAGTAGTGGTAGGCATCCTGCCCCCCTGGGTGAGGGTGGTAGTAGTGGTAGGCATCCTGCCCCCTGGCTAAGGGTGGTAGTAGTGGTAGGCATCCTGCCCCCCTGGGTGAGGGTGGTAGTAGTGGTAGGCATCCTGCCCCCTGGCTAAGGGTGGTAGTAGTGGTAGGCATCCTGCCCCCCTGGGTGAGGGTGGTAGTAGTGGTAGGCATCCTGCCCCCCTGGGTGAGGGTGGTAGTAGTGGTAGGCATCCTGCCCCCCTGGGTGAGGGTGGTAGTAGTGGTAGGCATCCTGCCCCCCTGGCTAAGGGTGGTAGTAGTGGTAGGCATCCTGCCCCCCTGGGTGAGGGTGGTAGTAGTGGTAGGCATCCTGCCCCCCTGGCTAAGGGTGGTAGTAGTGGTAGGCATCCTGCCCCCTGGGTGAGGGTGGTAGTAGTGGTAGGCATCCTGCCCCCCTGGCTGAGGGTGGTAGTAGTGGTAGGCATCCTGCCCCCCTGGGTGAGGGTGGTAGTAGTGGTAGGCATCCTGCCCCCTGGGTGAGGGTGGTAGTAGTGGTAGGCATCCTGCCCCCCTGGGTGAGGGTGGTAGTAGTGGTAGGCATCCTGCCCCCCTGGCTGAGGGTGGTAGTAGTGGTAGGCATGCTGCCCCCTGGCTAAGGGTGGTAGTAGTGGTAGGCATCCAGCCCCCCTGGGTGAGGGTGGTAGTAGTGGTAGGCATCCTGCCCCCCTGGCTAAGGGTGGTAGTAGTGGTAGGCATCCTGCCCCCCTGGGTGAGGGTGGTAGTAGTGGTAGGCATCCTGCCCCCCCTGGGTGAGGGTGGTAGTAGTGGGGGTGGTAGTAGTGGAAGGCATCCTGCCCCCCCTGGGTGAGGGTTGTAGTAGTGGTAGGCATCCTGCCCCCCCTGGGTGAGGGTGGTAGTGGTGGTAGGCATCCTGCCCCCCATGGGTGAGGGTGGTAGTAGTGGTAGGCATCCTGCCCCCCCTGGGTGAGGGTGGTAGTAGTGGTAGGCATCCTGCCCCCCCTGGCTAAGGGTGGTAGTAGTGGTAGGCATGCTGCCCCCCCTGGCTAAGGGTGGTAGTAGTGGTAGGCAACCTGCCCCCCCTGGGTGAGGGTGGTAGTGGTGGTAGGCATCCTGCCCCCCCTGGGTGAGGGTGGTAGTAGTGGTAGGCATCCTGCCCCCCCTGGGTGAGGGTGGTAGTAGTGGTAGGCATCCTGCCCCCCCTGGCTAAGGGTGGTAGTAGTGGTTGGCATGCTGCCCCCCCTGGCTAAGGGTGGTAGTAGTGGTAAGCATCCTGCCCCCCTGGGTGAGGGTGGTAGTAGTGGTAGGCATCCTGCCCCCCCTGGCTAAGGGTGGTAGTAGTGGTAGGCATCCTGCCCCCCTGGGTGAGGGTGGTAGTAGTGGTAGGCATCCTGCCCCCTGGCTAAGGGTGGTAGTAGTGGTAGGCATCCTGCCCCCCTGGGTGAGGGAGGTAGTGGTGGTAGGCATCCTGCCCCCCTGGCTAAGGGTGGTAGTAGTGGTAGGCATCCTGCCCCCTGGGTGAGGGTGGTAGTAGTGGTAGGCATCCTGCCCCCCTGGGTGAGGGTGGTAGTAGTGGTAGGCATCCTGCCCCCTGGCTAAGGGTGGTAGTAGTGGTAGGCATCCTGCCCCCCTGGGTGAGGGTGGTAGTAGTGGTAGGCATCCTGCCCCCTGGCTAAGGGTGGTAGTAGTGGTAGGCATCTTGCCCCCCTGGGTGAGGGTGGTAGTGGTGGTAGGCATCCTGCCCCCTGGCTAAGGGTGGTAGTAGTGGTAGAGCATCCTGCCCCCTGGGTGAGGGTGGTAGTAGTGGTAGGCATCCTGCCCCCCTGGGTGAGGGTGGTAGTAGTGGTAGGCATCCTGCCCCCCTGGTTGAGGGTGGTGGTGCGCATTCAGGCCCCTGTGTGCATATGTGGCATTGGTGATGGGCATCCCGCCCCTATGGTGCTGCTGTTGCTGGTGTAAGTATATTCTGCATCCCTCTGTGTGTGTGTGATGTGTCGTGTACGTGTTGTATGTGTTTCGTGGTTGGTGTCTGGCTTACCTTCTGCGCCGTACGCGTCCGTGCCTGTTCCGGTAGTAAATGTAGAATATTGGTATGATCGGGACGAAGGAATTCATGGTTGGTTCGTGTCGTTCGTCCTTCTCGTTGCTTCACGTCGTCCTCGTCGCTTCGCCTCGTCCTCGTCGCTTCGCCTCGTCCTCGTCGCTGCCGTGTTCGTCTCGGAGCCGTGGATCGTGTTGTGGCGCGAATCGGAGCTTATGTGAGCCTCTCCTGGATGCTTTGGCGTGCCGTGCGTAGCGGCGGGTTCGGCGCGTACGGAAGCGCATCGTACTTGTCCGGCCGGACGGGGCTGCATTTTCCTTCCGTGCGACTCGATTCGGCGTTTCCGGATTCGCCTCGGTCGGGGAACAGGACCTGGTGTGGGTGAGTACGGCTCGGCCAGATTCTTTGCTGTTGTGCGCATCGTACTTACTCGTTCGGTGTGCTGTACGGATCGGTCGGGAAACAGGCTTTCGCATGGCTTTTTTCCCGACCGAATGGTGTTGGGTACGCCTCCGACCGAGATCGGAATCGGCCCCATAATTGTTTTAGCCAACATACCCAGTCTGTCTGCTGGCTCCCCTAAATCAACTTGGGCTCTCAAAAACAAAATGATTTACTAGCTGAACAATAAGGTGAGGCGTCAGTGGGACATTTATAATGAGATTCTTTTTGTGCGTAGTGTAGGGGGCAATGGACCCCTAGAGAGGCAATACCTTGGTGATACTATAATCATAAATGTTCGCAATCCCATGGTTGCTAATGAAGTCCTGGCACAAGCAAATGCTGGCATGATAAAATCAACTCTTATAAGGATTTGCAACTGGGCATCTTTTATAAGCATCAAGCACCAGTTACCTCAAAGAACAATAGGGTCAATGCTCCTAATCAAACTCTTAACAGACCTAAATCCAATTTTTATCCACCTCTTAAAAACAGGTTAATGGCCCTCTCTGGTTTAGAAGACAATGAATGATGTCATGAAAAGGAGAGCGATCGCGCTGCTGTCATGGCAAACCTTGGGGCCAATATCCATCTGTCCCATAGCCTTTCATGTGAGCAAGGTATGCAGTTTATTTCCTGGAACATAGCGGGGATCTGTGAGAAACTTGATAGTGAGGACTGGTTGACAATTATTCAGAATTTTGATATAATATGTTGCCAGGAGACCACGGCCTCTGACTCTATTACTATAAATGGGTTTAAATCGTATTATTCTCACACAACTCCGTCTGCTGCTGAAAGACGAAGAGGGTTTTGGCCACTTTTGTGTCATGGACTATTAGAAACCTGAAGGTCAAAGTCTTAGTATCTAGACCATGTTACCAAATTTTAAAATCTCCGATTGCCAAAATTGTTCAATATAGTTTTAATAATCTTTTATTTTAAATTTTTCTCTGCACATCCTGTAAGGATTCATCCGAGAGCTGTGGAAGTCAGTTTAAGAATTTGTGCATATACAGAGAAATCACACAATTGTATGGGCAGGCAATTTTAATATTGCTAAATGCACTCATAGTGGGAACCGTATAGGCGGGTTTTCTAATGACCAAGGGGCTGACACTAGCCACTTTATACATTCGACCCATTGTGAAGCCTTAAAGCAGATCGTCTTAACAATTAATTTGACACTTTCCTCAGATGTTCATGGCCAGGGCAATGTAAAACCTCCCACTTTCATAGGAAGAGGTAAGGGCAGTACAATAGATTTTGTTCTCTTACCGACAGATTTGGTTCGGAACTCTGTGAGTCCTTCCTCACAGCAATCACAACCCTATTATTATGCGTGTTTTAAGTTCTCTCCATTTTGGTTCATTAGGCAAGACTAGACCCTCGGTCAGTTACTCCGCAAATAAAGGGGTTTGATTAAACTGATGCAATGGCGACCCAAATAAATTTTTTAACGAGTTGGTAAATAAGACCTTTAATGACAGTTCTTGCTGTCTCTCTCCAGATGCTGACCCTAACAAAATCCAGGACAGCGTCATGTAAATTTGTGGATTTATTTTACGCAGACTTTATACAAACAAGTCATCAAAAGAGCATCCAGCTCATCCATGGTTTAGTCCCAATTGTACCGCAGCACTTAAAGCCCTAAAAATGGCCACTAATAAGACCCCAAGTAGTACTTCTAAAATTAGGGAAGCGAAAGGCAATTACAAGTGATCCATTGAGAAAAGGAAGCAGGAAATTAGATCTAAGGCATGGGAGGATCTGGAAAAAGCGACTGGTTTGAAAGACAAGAGACTTTTCTGGGAAATAGTAAACCGGCCTCTCTTCTCGGACAGTTCAGTCGCCAATATTGAGTACCATATTTCTGAGTAGGAATGGATTGATCACTTCTCTCATTTTCAATCCAGACACTGTGGGGAGTAAAAAGGATATTAGGGTAGATTCCCATCTTATCAATGAGCGCTGGAAAGCTGAACTCGTAAATCTAGCGTCTATCACTAAAGCTATTTTGAGCATCCGCTAGTGGGAAGGCGCCAGGCCCCGATGGGGTTCCAATAGGTATGTTCAGGCACAATGTAGATTTTTGGGCTCCATTAGTTACAAATGTCTTGAGAGCAGTAGTCAGGGGTGATCTTATTGACTCTTGGATAGAAGCTATCATAGTACCAATTTACAAAAAATGTGACAGCAATATACCCGCATGCTTCCGCCCGATCTCATTAATAGATTCCACAGCAAAGATTCCAGGGTGGGGCATCTTGGGTAAACTGGAGGACTGGGGAGAGGCCAATTCCTTTTTTAAAACAGTCCAATATGGTTTCCAACCTGGTTTAGGGACTGTGGAGCAAGCTCCCAATCTATCCCTAATTCTGGGGACATATGTCAAAGCCAGGAGAGGTGCCATGCATATGCCTTTCATGGACCTCTCCTGTGCTTTTGAATTAGTAGACAGGGTAATGCTGTGGGAAGTGATGGAGCAGGCGGGAGTCGATCCCCTTTTGTTGGACCTAGTAAGGAGATTCCACTCAGACACAACAACAAAAGCGCGCTACACACAGCATGGGGATTGTGCACACCCAATAAAGGTTATTAGCGAGGTTAGGCAGGGTTGCATGTTAGCCCCCTTTCTGTTTTTATTTTATATTAATTCTCTAGGCACCTTTTTAGGGTTGTGTAGAACAGATGTTCCCAGACTGAGCCCCCGAGCACTCCCGGTCCTGCTTTATGCGGAGGACATGGTCCTTTTAGCTTTAGCAGCCAATGACCTTCAGAATCTTTTACATGGTTTTAACAATTTTATGGAAAAACTAAATCTTAAGGTGAACCAGCAAAAATCATTTATAATGACTCGTGGCCCTAAATGTACTACGTCCAAAACTTCACATATTGGGGGGACATTGATAGAAAAAGTGCCTTTTTACTATTACTTAGGTATCTTGTTAGACGCTAATGGGACATGGGACAGGTTAATTAACCAGAGAATGCAAACGATGGGGGCAGCCTGTGAAATCATTTTTAGATTTGCTAAAAGGTTATGCAATAAACCGATTAAGGAGATGATCCAGCTCTATAAGAGCAAGTGTCTTTCAGCTGGCCCATATGAAGCGGGAGCCTGGGGCCACGTTAACCCTGGGAAATTACAGGTAGCCAAAAATAATTTTTTGTGTAGGCTTCTAGCTGTTCCCAAAGCTACCTCGAGCCTTATCTCGCATTTGGAATTAGGTACGGGCTTTATGGAGGATCAAGTTGGTATGGCCCTTTTATTATTATAGCTGAAGTTATGGAGTACTCCTAAGGCAGGGTTTTCAAAGCAGGTGTTGGAAGAATGCCTAAATTTAGATAATATCACCACCATTCCATGGCTGGCATAGGTTAAAAACACTTTTTATAGTCTGGGATAGAGGCACCTCTTTGATTCGTCTGAAAGTATTGGCCAACAAACTAAAGAAATAGTTAAACATAAATTTGGATCATATAGAGAGGAGATTAGAATTGAGAGGTCTCTTGACATAGGCTCAGTTATTAGCTACATGCAAATTTTTACCACTTCAGACATGGAACCTTATTTATCCTGGATCATGAATCCTGAGTATAGATTTTATGTGACCAGGTTGAGATTCAACATGGCCCATTTTTTAGTGCCCTTTCCTCTAGGAGGCATTTGGTTTGCCTCTCTTCTATGCTACTCATGTGATGCTGTGTCCGCCCAATCCACAGTGCACTTTATGCGCTTTTGCACTCTGTACTGCACTTTAAGAGTGCCTTTCTTACATCCAATTCTTTTGCGCAAGCACTTTACCTCCTATATAGAAGGGCTGGTATATTTGCAAAGTTTAGCTTCGCCTGAAATTTGTTTTACCATACTCAGTTATTTTATTGTTGCTATGAAGTTAAAGAAAAATGATGCACCTTAATATTATATGTGAAGACCTTTTCATTATGGTGTTTTAAATTAATTGTTATTTATTAATGTTTTATCTTATTCTCGCTGAGACTATTGTGAATGTATTTTATACTTTGTGCTTTTATGGTCAGACTTTTTCGCTGAATAAAGATAATTTTGACTTTGACTTTGAGAAGTACTGCAACTTCACATACTGCAAAATGATATTTGTGACTAGGACCCATGATTTTATCTCTGAAGAAAGCAATTGGGCCTTTTTTCTTAATACGGTAGCCCTTTAAATAACTCTGTTTCAAAAGATTATTTCCAAATATTTGACATTTAAACAACAACCTAGCCAAACAAAAAGTCACACCCATGACAGTCAGTGCCGCTATTAGGCACTGATCCATTAAGTGCCAAAGTTCTATATAAAGCAGTGCTTCCCACACTTTTTAGAACCACGACCCAAATCTTTTGAACAAACTTTCATGATCCACCAGCTGTTAATGGACATGAGGCAGGGAGATAAATCTATATAGCACACAAACAATAATATGTGAAAATCGGACTTCCTGTGAATATTTATCATTTGTGCATCACAATTTTGATTTATTCTGATGCTATTAAAATATGTGTTTTACCACACTTAAAAATTACAAAAAATGATGGGGTTCATTTTTGCTTTTCTAACTGCTTAATGCTTTCCTAACTGTGGATTTACAAGTATTTGCAAAAATCACATCCCACAGCCTTTCCTTTCACACTCCCTGTACTCCAGCAAGACTGTCACATAATTCACTTTAAAAACTCCTCTCACTCTGCCATCAGATGATCAGAGAAAGAAAAGAAACCGTCAATCCCCATATTAAAAGTATAAGCAGTAATGTCTCAGAAGACACCGCCTGGCATTTGACATCTCTTTGAAGAGCAAAATGAGACAATAAACAGAATTTAAAGTAATCCTTATTTATAGCTCGGACTTACCCGATCCACCAACAATTGGCTCACGACCCACAGTTTGGGAAACGCTGGTAGTAAGTACAATATTACGTGGGATAAATTACCCCTTGTCGGACATTATAAGGATTTGGTAAGTCACCAAAGAGTTTCATGAACATATAGAGGAACGAGGCAGCATTCCTTTATGGGTCATGGAACCCTGGGGTGACTTGCAAAATCCTTTTAACGTAAGGGGGAGGTTATTTTATTTGTTATAATAAATGTTACATCTTCATCCTTTACCACAAACCGCTCAAATCTAAGGTGGATTGCTCCTTCATATTGATGTGCTAGTATGGTTGCATTAAGAACAAAAGAAGAATATGTATTAAATCAA
The DNA here is from genome assembly GCA_963921515.1 of Calotriton arnoldi. NCBI lineage: Eukaryota > Metazoa > Chordata > Amphibia > Caudata > Salamandridae > Calotriton > Calotriton arnoldi. The sequence goes on along the minus strand of CAWUFW010015488.1, from coordinate 186,336 downwards.
GAATAATAAAAAGGCAGTTAGTAATTTGTTGCACAACGATATTGAATCAGTTTAATATAAATCAGCTTAAAATATACTATAGCTCAGAATTTATAGAAACATGCAGAGATATCCTATCTGTCACGTTATGACCAATGCCAAAAATTAACATATTGCAATAAATACTTTTTTCTGTATATTTCAGAAAAACGAAAAGTCAGTTCTCAATTTTCTTATATAAACTGCAGCTGTAATTATGCTTTGCAACCTGCTTTCATCTTTGCTGCTTGCTCTAACAGGCGTTGCGACGTCACAACACAACTTCAATAACTGACAGGTGAGCATCTACAGGTGACTACAGACAAAGGTGTCACAACTCTAAAAATAAATGTAGAAATTGGCTTTTATACAGGGATTGCAGCCCCCCGGTGTTATAATGAACTAACAACAGACTATCAGATGATGTTATTGAAAACAGATCCTTACAAGTTCCATTTTACATTCACCGAAAAAAGGAGATAACAAGAGCCAGAATGAAAGAGAGAGATTTATGTTTTATGGTGGATATTTTTTCCAGCTACATTGGCATTACTTCTGTTCTGTAATAAAAGGTTCATATTTATTGCATTGTTGCGCTTAAACTCCTCTCTATATAAACCCTTTGGATTAACCCTTTGGAAATGCTGTTTCAAAGTGATAGATGTTCATATGTCGACGTCATAAATGATTATTAATCAGGTTGTACAACACCAAATCTCTAGGCAGACGAAAAACCAATCGCATTTTGGTTCTTTCATTCACAACCATATGATGAAAAGCTTCACTCCTTGTCTTTTAGAGTACAAGTACTCAATAGTAGCAATGAAGAAAATACAATATGACGTAATCAGAAAATGCTTTTCAAAACGGGTGTTTATAGGTGGGTTTAAGTTCACATCTAGATATTTACTGAGGTAAATAGAAAAAGACAGTAAGCGAAAGAGATCGAGACAAAGCAAAAGAAAAAGAAAGAGTGAGACAACGATAGAGAGACAGAGAAAGGGAGAGAAAGCAAGCTAGACTATTATATATTTTTTGGTGTAATTTTCTATTCAAAATATTTTTCCCAGAGATAAGAACAACCCTAAAATACCGTCTATTTACTACAAGCATTATATTTGTTATGCTTAACTTTCTCTCTTAATAAAACATTTCGAAATGTTGTTTCAATATGATCGCCATTCATATGCCCGAATCTTGAAAGGTTACTCTGTGATTATATTAAGTAGACTTTTAACCAAGTTACCTACAATGTCCTTTGTGAGTTTAGACCCACTACATTCAGATGCTCTACACTACAAAGGCCCCCTGTTCAAGTCGAATATAGTTATAACATACCATCTGAAAATGTTAATCAATCAGAGGCCGTATTACAGAATGTGCCCCAGGGGCAAGCAACAGGCATGTGCGTGCGGGGGCACGTTGGTATTTCAGAAGGGGCCCCTTCTGTAATACTGAAAGCACATATAGCGGCAGCGCTTTTTCAAGAGGGCATTACCTCATTTGCATGGGGGCGTGGCCCCATGCAAATGAAGGAATCCGTTTGCCTTTGCACCCGTTATAGGTAGATTCAACCTTCCACTTACAAATACTAAAGTAGGAAATGGAAATAGAGAGAGAACTAGGAACTGACAGAGAGCGATTGTGTTCTTATTCGGGGGTATGATTTGTTGCGAGGAGTTTTTACAACAGATATTGGGAACAATACATCATCTGCTATTTCATAAAGTTTCATAGACATGATGCTTAATCTTCTCTCAGAATAAAACCATTCTCAATTAATTCTGCTGTCTGTCATGGCTGCATGGAGTGGTGGCAACAAAGGAGCATTTAATGTTTTTGTGCCAATCATATATAGGTCTGAGTAAAAAAAGGGAGTCAGCAATTTTTGATGTAGCTAGCTATATGATGTTAAAGTGGCAGTCGCTTGAACCATAGTGGGCTTAAAAGGTGTGCACCTTGGAGGTATTAGGGGTTATTAGAACTTTGGAATGTTGGGAGCTCCAGTGAAAGACATTGAAGTGGCTCAGGGCTCATAATGGCCAGTATAGGCCTTGTGCTCTAACATTCCAATTTTTGTTTCTGTTTGGCCCTTTTTAATTTAGAACATTCTGTTCTCAATGGGTGTAATGTTCTAAGTGCATTATAGCCCTTCTGTGCCGGTCTATACTTGTTGTTAAAGTCCCTCTCCCTTGGTAGAGGATTCATGGCATTTAGATTGTATAGCCCTGGGCAGTAGGCTATACGGCTATATCGGGTAGCTTTACATAGAACTTGTTTGCATTACATTACAAAAGAAAGGAATTACATTATATTACATCACCATGTACGATGGCTGAAAAGATGCTTGGTTATAAGGAGGGTAGTGGTCGGCATAGACCTATAATGGCAATTATGTTAGTTGCTGCCCGGTTGGCGATCGCTAGAGCATGGATCTCTCCCAAACCTCCCACTATGATGGAATGGTGGTTAATTGTCAAAGAAACTGGGGAAAGAGAGAAGGCTTTAGCTAAAGTAAGGGGTATCCATGCCCTGGAAAAATACGGGTCTATTTGGGGCTGCTTAGAGGATTCATAGGCCAATTTTTTTTGTTGGGATGCTGATGGCGTTGTTTTTTTCTGGTCTTTCAGATATCTGTTTGTCTATAACCATTTCTAAAGGTATACCTATATTTTATCGATTATTATATTTACATTTTGTTGCTATTACCTTAGTATTATCTCCACCTTTTTTCTTACTGTTTTTTTTTGTTGTTTTTTTTTCTTATAATGTATTTTGTGGATCTGAATTTTTTCTGATTGTACTTCTTTTTGACAATAAAAAATGTAAAAATAAAAAAAAAACATTATATTACATCACAACAGACAAGAACAACATTCTCCCTATCTACACTATCTTCAGCATAGCCATTGCTCAAGAGGGTATTTGGATCTGCTGTGTTGATAACTTGACTGACAGCGTAATTAATCCTAGGAATTGGACTGGTGATGACAAAATACATTTACGTTTCTGCAGTCTTCTGCTGCAATTCTATACTCACACTGTTTACCATTATCTTCATAGCATTGGCACTATTCAGTATCTATGGAGTTCACTCTAAATTAAAGCTTAGGCATTTCACTGTTGTTGTAAATGCATGAGGTGCAATTCTGAAGACACTTACGAGTATGAGGAGTAGTTCTCCTGCAACACTATTTCAAATTCTCATAAATGCAATTCACAAAGGTTTGGGTGGAGAATTCTGCCTATGCTACCCTATCTCCCATGTGAAGATTTTTCTGCCTTGGCTGTGCAGGTCTCTGCACACATACATCTACTTCTTGGCCGCAATTGATGAATTGATAAGGGGCAGTGGTTGGACAATGGACATTCCACTACAAAATGGAAGAGTAAAGGGAAGAATCAAGGAATGGCACAGAGAGGTAGATGCAAATGGAATAACCCTCATACAAAAGGATCAGTTGTAGTTCACAAAAGGTACACACACACACTTGCACAAGTAACACTACAACCCAAGCAGACTCAAACCTGCTTCAACTCAGCCATGAAGTAAGTCACACACCATACATTGCCACTCACAGGTGCTGCAATCGAGTCACACACAAATCAGTGGAGGCAGGGAATAACCTATATAAGCCAAAACAAAACCGAAGTAATTCTACATATTGCAGGCACATGACTCTTCTCACATTATTTACAATTCTGTACACGCTGAAAGACACATCAGAACACATTGCATGTCTCAAACAGACAAACACAACTCCACCCCCACACCACACACACATATCCACACCCCCCGCACACAGCACTACCAACACACAAAAAATAAAATGTCCCTCATCCGAAATACTAAATAAAATACACCCCAACAATGAATTACCGAATAATCACAGACTAAACATTTTCCATATAGATGCATGCAGTCACCCCCATTACGTGTGTTTGGATAATTGCACTGCACACATGTATATCTATAATACCTACATACATTCGACATACATTTTTAACGAAACAAACGTTTCTTAGTAGGACTTGAGGCCTGTAAGTGATGTGTGGCACAATAGGTTGCCACCCATGCTCCAGGCATGCAGTATGTACTCTTTGCTTTTCCTCCTTTGGCAAATTTTTATACCCATGCTACAGAGATCAACGCAAAGAGAGGTGTTCTTTGCCAGTCACACACAATTAGCTATTATGTACCGAAAGTGAGCACACAACCTTTCCTAATCCATCCTTCAAGGAGGGATGAATGCACCTCCATGCTACTACTGCTAATTTATTGAGTCCCTCCAAAATGTCCGAGAAGACGGAGGTCCCTCAATACCATCTCAGAGAAATTGAAGCAGATTGGGCATGGAGTACTCCAACATTTCCCTCAGATGCATGAAGGGCCTAGTAGGCTGCTGGTGATAAAAGCATGCCTGGTCTTATGGGAGGACTTCCAGGTGTTATAATGCAGTATGTGTTACAGCTCGCAGAGGCTGGGAGTTTCACTGATACAATCTTCATATTTTTCCTTTAAGGTACTGCCCATTTCTTTTGATATATTCATTTATTCAAATGTATGTTCTTTTTTATTATAAATGCATAGTAGTAAGAACAGTACAATTATTGTTTCATTGCAGTGTGCTCAAATACATTGTTTAATTTTTGTTTCTGTATAATCTTATTGCTTGATTTTCCAGTTACTTTTTCTAAACAGTAAACATGGTTTCACAAAAACATAAGGAGGTGAAAGGGCATTAGTGAGCATAAGTGTATTGCTTTTTTCAATAACATTCTACAAAGTCTAATTAGAGTATAAAAGCTGCTTTAGAATGTTATTAGGAGTCTTTGCTTTCAGGACAATACAAGCTAAGGGTCGTGCAGATGAAACACCTTTCACTTTCTGAAACCTGAAGAAAGGAACATTGAGTCTATAGATGGATTTATCAGCCTGCCTGGAGACACCATAGCTTCTGAGAGCAGAGACAGAAACAATCTGTCTTTTTACGGAAAAATACCTCTATTGTTCCACCAAGATATGTGGGTGAGAGCAAGGCCATCTAAGAAACTTTCAAAGGCTCCTTTTGGTGCTGACTGAGTAGCTTAGTTAGGGAAAGGAAGGGAGGGGTTGGAAAACCGATGCAAAGAAATTCTGAATTGCTATGGCAATATTTGTACTTGTCTGTTAGCGCATATCGTTGCCACAATCGTGTTTGTTTTTACAGCAACCCACTATATATATTATGTGCACTAGGATAGGTATTAGATGTTAATAAAGTAATAAAAGTATATTCCTAGTGTGAATTCCTAGATGCATCTATTCATAGTAAAAAAGAGGTTTGAAGTCCACTAATAACAAATACTCCTGTGAGTTACACAGGACTGACCATAGCCTTTAATTGCATCTTCCTCAGGTAAAGCTCAGTGGGATGTGTGGGTTACATTCCATTGGGTTTTCTGTCTCAAGATGGGATGTTGACTAAGTCTGTGCTGCCAGAAGGTCTAAAAATCCTAATCTTCGGCCATATTCTTGAAAGTTTCCAGAAAATGTATCATCTCAAGACCATGAATGACCTCTGGAGTCACCCTCTGAGGGGGGGGGAGGGGGGAGGGGTTAACTCACATGGTTTGCTGTAGCATAATTGCATGAAATTACAGTAAAATTACTTGAGATTACGTGAAATTATGCAAGAAGCGTAACTCTGGATTAAGGGCTATTTTCTTAGCACAAAATGCACCCTAGCATCCAAAATGAAGCAGATGATGCATTTTGCACTAAGAAAATAGTACTAAATGCAACAGAACCGGCACCACAGAAGCCACTCCTGGTCTGTTCCAATGCTCTTGCGTAGGCACTTTTTGCCCCAAATTACACAATGGGGTGTAATTGCGTACATTTTGGTAATTTCACTTCACAAGAGTAATGCGAAATTACCAAATTTACTCTGATTGGTCTTAGTAATTAAAATTTCACCCAGGCCAACTCCAGCGTTGGGTTTTTCTGAACAGATGGGACATCCTGGGAAGAGTATCTTGACCCACAACAATCACTCCTGGCTAGGTCCGCTGGGTCTCATAAAAACCCATCAGACCCTCCATTGTCAGCTGGAAGCAGTAGTATGGGAGTAAGAATCATACATAAGTTTTAAACTCCCATTCTTGTAGATTGGAAGCATGGTTGTGTCCTGTGTTGTTGAGTTACGTTTGTCATATCCATGCTAACATAAAGCCAGTGCATCATGTTAACACATGAGTGTCAAAATAACCAAGAAAATTTCACTTGACATGCAATGTGTACTTCAGCTTGTCTAAAACCATTGTGTGAAGTGCTAACCCATTCAAGTTGGTACAGAGGAGACAGGCACTAGCCAAGTAGGTCTTCAGAGGAACAGTGTTCCAAAGTCATCATCAACGATCCTTATGATAGTTTATGGGAACTTTTTCAGGAATCCTAGGCAGTCAGAGGTAATTGAAGTCTGACTGGGTGAATCAAGATTGCTTATCCTTGGTGGCCTGCTGCTTAACCATACTGATGAAGAACCCAAATCTGGTCACCAAGTAGGCTTCTTTCAGGGTAGTTGGGGCGAGCAGTCCAAGTCCAGTACACTAGAAGGTGGTGTGGAGTTAGAGATCCAGAACTCAATAAACAGCAAATAATCATGGATGAATCACAGTGTGGCCACTACTTTAGTTTGTTACAAAGAAAAGTACTATATTATTTCACACAAAACTACAAACTACTGACCCTAAATCACAGTGGGGATTTCCTAGGGATTAATAATGGAACCAGTACCAACGGTAACCTCAGTGACAGTCTTGATTGGTAAAGCACATTGCCCCCTTGCCCTGGAAGGGGGCGGTGGGTCTCAGTGGTACCAGATGCAGATCTTATAATGCAGGTTGATCACAGTCACTTGTTCATTCCCAGTAGCTCACTTGTTTCCCATTCAATGTCACAGTACCTTTTCTGTTATACAATGTTCTAGGGAGCAAGCCGTGCCTGGGTGCATCTCTATGTCAGTGAGGGCAATCTTACCCTGATGGTGTGCTCTTACATGGCCCATTGAGCAGAGATGATTCTGCCTCTGCCTCAGACCAACTGAAGCATGCCTCCTTCTTGCTAAGCACTGGAACCTGCCATAAGTAAGTAGTGGCATCACCGGCAGTAATGAAGAGAAGGATGCAGCATGGTTGTTGTTCTGTTCTTGCAGTCCTGGTGGTCTTGCAGCTTGGTTTCTTTATCGCATCCATTAACATACCTCAGCCAAACAAGGTAGGTTGCCATCCTGGGACACTAGAGTGATGTGCTTCTGCTGGTGCAGTCTCTTCACAATACTTGTGAGTGCTTGATTATTTCTCAACAACTGACAGCGGTTGCCTTTTCCTAACATCCATCTGATTCAAGTAACTAGAGGCTTGGGAACTGAATTAACTGCTCTGAATTCCCTGATTGCCTCCGATTCAGGGCACCAATGTAGTTTCAGACTTGATTCATGCAACCTAGGCTGCTTCTCAGTCCCTCTCCTTCAAATAGCATCTTCTTTGTGCAAGGTCACATCTACCACCTGTTAGAGGGAACGTTTGTGGTTGGTCACACTCTTCTGCGTACCTCTCCCCTCTCAGAATCTCTTTCACACTTTGCTCGGTCACTTGGCAAGAAAGAACCATTTGTTAAAATATCATAGTTTATTAAACAATTCAAAAGCATAAAAGAAAATACTTCAATTAAAGTGTGCCCATCAACATATGGGTAAGATCAGAAATAACTGCATCAACAATGTTAAAGATCAATTGGTTCAATTCAAACAGAAATGTATATCTATCAATTAATCCATGAGCAGCCGATCAAGGGGCAGCCCTGAATTCAAGAGTGATACACATGATAGCATTCAGAGGACAAGCTTCTTGTTGAGATAAAATAACAATATTCAAGTCTACACATTTAAACTGAAATAAATGCAATTGCTTGGGTACAGATGACCTGAAGTAAATAATCTGACAAAGCCAAAAGGCAGAATTATTGAGTCAGATAGTCTGACAAAGTCAATGGGCAGAATTTGACAAAGGCAATAGGCAAAATTATTAAGTCAGATAGACTGACAAAGTCAATAGGCGAAATCTGACAAAGCCAATAGGCAAAATTATTAAGTCAGATAGACTGACAAAGTCAATAGGCAAAATCTGACAAAGCCAATAGGCAAAATTATTAAGTCAGATAGACTGACAAAGTCAATAGGCAGAATTATTAAGTAGGAGCATTATCACCTTGGCAATAGGAGCTCTGGGCCCAGTCAGGAGAACGATTGATCAGTCGGGAACCCTCACACAGCACCTGGGTGCTGGTTTGAAGAGAATTCGATGCCACACCCTGGGTGCAGCTGTTATATATGCTTGAATGCAGAAGTTTTACCCTTTCTGACGTATGTCCTGACGCAGCCCTTGACCGCCCTCTTGTAACTATGGAAAATTCCACCCATGGGACTGAGAAGTGGTATCATGGTGAAATTAGGGGCTTTTGACAGGTGGTCAGTGCTCCTGACCGCAAAAAGTAAACAAAGGATAATTTTTACCATAAGAAAGCTCAGAGTTAACATTTTAATACATTAATTCTTTGTTACGCAGCCCGTCTTTCACAGGTTCGATTAAGCAAGCGCGGAAAGTTTCTTAACTAAAAAATATTGCACATGTACTTGTGAAACCGCCAGATGTACCAAAAATGTCCTACGTGTGTGGGCTAATCTAATTCTCTTAACTGTGGAAATTTACAAGGGGGAGGGGGGAGAGTTTGTCGCGGAGGATGGCGCAAGCCTCCGCTGTCAGGTTAGTGAAGTCTATGAGACCAGTTCTTAAGTTATTGGGCCTATACATATCTCTTACAAAGGTATGGTTGGTCTTGTATGTAGGTCTGTGAGAAGGTGAACTTGGGCCTATGTGTGGATTTGTAAGAAAGTGAAGGACCGTGGACAACTTAAAGACCCTTTATCTAGGCCTCAGTGGTGGGGCTTATCTAGGGATGCCAGGTTTGAAGGGTATTGCAGAATGGGGTGTGGGTGTCTGTTAGATGGTAAAACGGGACCCTCCTACACATCCCTTCTCTTGTTCATTATTGAACACTTCTGTGACACAGTACTTTGCTGGACCCTCAGGGGCTTGGTGCATACCGAGTGGGTCACTAATATACATGCATGCTGTCTGTGGTGACAATTCGGGTGTTATAGTAACGTATTCTCCCCCATCCTCGGGAGCTAACTCATCATACCCGTTAATGTCATGCTCCTCCCTTAAGGCGTATCTAGGTGGTGGTACCGGTGGAGCTGTAGGTGTGTTTGAAGAGGCATGAGGGGCAGGTTGTTCTAAGAGTTGCACATGGATCTGCCCATTCCCATCCCCGGGAGCACGGTCCATGTCCTGATACTGTGCATTGTTATTAATTCCAGTGTGAACGTAATTCATTCCTACTGCTTTGGTGCTGCATCTGTTGACACATTTAATTACTAGCTGTGCACCGCAACACATTACCAGGACAACACAACAAATAGGTAGCACAATTTTCAAGATAGCAGATAGCCATGAAGGCATCCAGTTCAAGTTGAACCAGTCCGTGATAGGATCTGCAGCGGCACCGCTTTCGTCACGCATCTTTTTTCCCAGGTTGCCCAAGTCCTCAATGGCCTTAGCGAGCGACCCGTTTGTGGCATCATTAGCCGGTATGAAAGTGCAGCAGCTCTTTCCAAGGGCACTGCATACACCACCCTGCATAGCTGTGAGTTGATCTAGAACATATCTATGCTCTAGAACCATAAGCCTTAAAGGCCTTAACTCTTCCTGTATGGCGTTGAACCCATCTCGGGTGTTATTTATCAGAGTCATTAGTTCGTATCGGGTGACCTGTAGCCACCGGGCATTAGCTGATGTTTGCCAAATGGGCCACAGGCCTCCAAAGAATTCCTGGGCACCATTGAACAGGCGAAATTCTTCAGGAATTTCGGCGAAGGCATCGTTAGCGAAGTATTGAGCCTTCCTTCGGTGCCGGTGAAGCAGGGTGACGTCATTTGTCATGGGGTGCTCAAACACTTGAGAGATGTTGGATGCCGGGACAACGAGATGCAGCTCGTGCATGGTAACCATGGTGCATAGGCCCTTCCATCGAGGAGGCAACTGGGGGTAGATGCGTTCTCCGCATGCCCAAAAGATGTCCATGAGGCTGGCGGTGCCGTCTTGGAGGTCCAAATTAAAAATTGTTGTGTTACAGTTTGTGTTGCTGCCCACAGGGCGAGTACCGTTACCTAGGAAGCAAAGAAGAGGATGTTTTAGTTTATATGCTCTCTTCCATTTGTAAGCTGTTCCCTTCCCAAAGGTGTACCGTCTAGTTTCCTCTGCCCACACCTCCTCACACTGAGTCTCAACATCCCAATCAATATTCTGTTGATATTCTGTTTTTGCAAAGGGTTCTCCCAAGGAAGCTGCCTTACATACCAGGGCGTCTGGGCCATGCCATTTGTTATCAAAATACACATGGGCCTGCAAGAGCAGCACAGACCTATATTGACATGGACAGTTGGCAACGTGTGAACTGTTATTTTCGTGTATCGGGGGTTTGTTATGGAGTTGTTTGTTTATTGTCTCCTTACATAGTGCCGGGGGGATGTGAACATAAAAAACCCTGATGCTTTGAATTCATGCTCATGAGTTGTGAGCGGTGTCTCCCATCTAGGTGATTCCCATCTATACAAATTCTCATTTTCTGTCTCGAATTGCAATGCATTAGTGACAACCATGTGTGTTAGATAGTTAGAATCCCACGCGGTGGTGTTTACAAACACAGTGTCTATCTCTGCTGAGAAAAGCTGTATTTGGCCGTAGATACGGCAAAGAAACAAATGGAGGAGGCATTTGGCCGTTGGGGGTGGTATTTCTTGTGGGAACACCATTTTGTCTGCGCCAACTGCATGCGGGATGTGTGAGCACACAAAGCATGCTTCTTTTGTTACCTTTTTCCCTATTTGAAACATGTGCCGGTACCACATGTTATCTAGCAGGGCACTATGGGCTTCATTTTCGTTATTAGGTGTGTCAGGACGTATGGAGTGGAAATCAGGTCTGGGATGTTGGCGTGCAACGTGGACCATAGTGTCCTGGAGAGCGGTGGCCAAATCTTGTTTGTCATTATCTTTTGTTGGTCTATGACTCCTCCAGAACCTTGGTCTACCTCTTCTAAATCTGCGAATGTTGCGGGAGTTGGGACTGCGGTTCACTGGGGGACCTACTGTAATCTCTAGGAGCCTATCCCACGGAGTAGTAGTAATACTTGGGTCTGTGAAAGTAGCTATGCGTGTGGGGTGTGTACTAGTGTGTGCACTATCAGTGGTATGCTGTGGAAGTGATGAATCTTCAGTGTGGGGCGGGAAGTGTTTGTGTGCAGTTGTATTTTCTGGCACAACTGGTTGTTTTGAGAATGGTACAATAATTTTAGCAGACAAATGTGGCTTAAAAGTTGCAACATAAAACAAGTACCAGTTAAGTGCGGCCAACGTTATAGTGGAAAAAAGGCAAAATGTTAAGACAAGTGAAATACATAACTTTGCATTCCCACTCAGGTCCTCGATATTATGCTCATGGCGGTTATTATCTTCGTCATCAAAGGAGGATGGAAACCCGCTGTCCTCGTGGAGCTGTACCAAGGGTATGTCCTGTCCCTCCTCTAGACGATTGGCGGAGGTGGTGCGGGGTCCAAGCGGACGTGACTGCGATGGATCCATGCTTTTCTTTCAGCTATTCGTACTGCAGTTGGTGACGAGTCGACCACCTGGAATGGGCCCTCGAATTTAGGGTCCTTCCAGCGTCTGACGTTTTTCCGGATGAAGATCTGCGTCCCGGGACAGATTGGTGGGAGCTCAGGATCGGTGGGGCCCTTCCCCTTTCTCTTGGATATCTGGATAGAAAGGAACTGCGCTGCGCTGGTTAGTTGGCACAGATAGTGGTAAAGTTCTGCCTTAACTATCTCAGATGATGACTCACTATCTGATTTGGGGCGTGTGGATGGAACTGTTACATTTATGGATCGTCCAGTGACAAGCTGGTGGGGTGTGAGGTGATGATCCGAACTTGGGGAGTTTCTTAATGCAAACAGTGCTATGGGCAGGCAATAAAGCCATTTCTTTCCTATTGTGGCACTTATTTTACTTATTTTGTTTTTGAGCAAGCCGTTAAGGCGCTCACAAATGCCGTTGCTTTGTGGGTGGTAAGCTGAGGTCAGCTTGTGTTTGATGCCTAGCATTGTGGTCAGGAAGGAAAAGATGGCATTTGAAAAATGACTGCCGTTATCGGTCCGGATGGAGTCTGGGATGCCCCAGCGAGGAATGACATCACGTAATAGAAATGTGGCAGCTGCTTTGGCATCGCAGTGGACGCAAGGTCCACTTTCGATCCAGCGTGAGAATGGACATACTACCACAATGAGATAGCGATAGTTTTGGCAGCGATCGATCATATCGACATAGTCAATGTGTAACTCTTTGAAGGGGCCTGATGGTCTAGGAATTGTAGAGACAACAGTTTTGAGCGTAGGGGCTGGGGAGTATTGTTGGCAAATGAGACATTTATTAACATACAATTGTATCTGTTCATAGGCATTGGGGATGAACCAGTCTGTTTGCAAGGTGACAGACATATTGTCTCGGGTGACATGTGTGGGAAGGTGGAGTTGATCTAATGCCACTTGTAACAAAGCCTGTGGCATCACAGGTTTCCCTGTTACTGTTTGTCTGTATACGAAGTCGGCGGAGTCCTGCTGTACTCCCCTCTTCTTCCATAACTCTTTCTCTTGATCTGGTGCACTTTCTTGCATTTCTCTGAGGTGTAGTTGTGCAGTATGATCGTATTGTCGCGTTTTGTCAATATCAAATGGTGTTGGTAATTGGGATGGTGTGTCTGAACTGTGTTCACTGCTGGTGTCGTGCTCTGTCGGAGGTACTGTTTGGGACAAAAAGATAGGTGCAAGTTGGACTTCCGGTGCTGTTTGGATTGATGGGCCTGCTACTGAGGGGCCTCTGGCTGCAGCTTTAGCTGCCCAATCAGCCAGAGCGTTACCTCTGGAGACAAAATCTTGGCCATTAGTGTGCGCTGTGCATTTTACTACGGCTACTTCAGCTGGTAGTGTAAGGGCCTCAATAAGTTCTTCAAGTAACATTTTGTGAATGACAGGTGTACCATCTGATTTAAGGAAGCCGCGCCTTCTCCAGCGGAGGATGCTGGAGTGAGTTGTTGTAGTGACATATGCAGAATCTGAATAAATTGTAACGCGGTCCTCAGCTCCAATGTTTAGGGCAGCTATGAGTGCTACCAGTTCTGCTGCCTGGGCAGAATAATGTGATGGGAGTGTAAGCTGCTGCACGATGTCTAAGGAATCAGAGGAGTCATTTTGCTGTGCTTTAACTACTGCTGCTCCTGTGTATCTTATGCCTGTTTCTTGATCAATGGTAGAGGAACCATCAACAAAGTATACAGTACTATTCGGTAAGGGATCTTCTTTTGCTGCTCCTGACTCATCTGGTGAATAAGTGGCACAATCATGGTTGTCATCATCTGAGGTGACAATTGGATGGGCAAAAAATGTGGCGGGGTTTACGGTGTGACATTTGACAATTTTCAGAGAAGGTAATGACAGTATGACTTCGTAGCCTGACACTCTTTGCGTTGTCAGTGTTGTTTTAGCTTTCTGTATTATTGCAAAAACAGCATGTTCAGTGTACATTGTTAGTGGGGAACCCATCACAATGGGGGTACTTTTTCAACAGCAAATGCTGCGGCAGCAAGGGCCTGTTCGCAAGGGTAATGGCCTTTCATGACAGAGTCCAGCATTCCGCTGAAATAAGCAATTGGCTTATGGCCCATGGGGTATTTTTGAGTGAGTACTGCTGTCATGACTAACCCATCACAGTGAGTGAAGAGGTAGAATTCTTTTGTGTAATCAGGTGATCCTAACACTGGTGCATTTGTTATCTCATCTTTGAGCTGGGTGTAGGCTGTTCTCATTTCAGGTGTCCATTCAATTTTATTATGTCTGTCTTTGCCCATTTTCACAGCTTTCAGCAATGGGGCAGTTATTGTTGCGAAATCAAAAACCCATTGGCGGACATAATTAACCAAGCCGAGGAATTTTTGCATGTCTTTAACTGTCTGGGGTTCAGGAGTGCCTTTTATTGCCTCAACTCGACCTGGAGTCACTCGCCTGCCTGATGCAGACAGTAGCTGTCCTAGGTAGTGTACCTCTTCCTGACAATACTGTACTTTTTGTTTGTCAACTTTATATCCTCTTTGTGCCAGCGTGGTGAGCAAGAGGATGGTGTCTTTCCTACATTGTTGTTCGGTGGGGCTGCAAAGCAGTATGTCATCGACATATTGCAGTAAGGTGCTGTCACATTGGAAATTGGACAAGTCTTCTTTGACGACCCTGTTAAAAACACTAGGGGACTCACAGTACCCTTGAGCTAACCTTGTGTATGAAAATTGCACATTTCTGAATGAGAACGCCAGGAGGTATTGACTATCTGGGTGCAAAGGAATGCTGAAAAAGGCATTTTTCAGGTCGATGACAGAAAAGTACTGTGCATCCGGGGGGACATTGGTGAGAATGACAGAGGGGTCTGGGACAATAGGGAATTCTGGTATAACTATGCTGTTAATTGCGCGAAGATCGTGTATCAAACGCCATTGATTTGTTTTCCCCTTCCTCACAGGGAAAAGGGCTGTGTTACACGGAGAGATACAAGGATAAATTACTCCCTGTTCTAGTAAGGCCTGTATAGTGGGGGCTATGCCCTCCTCTGCTGCTTTAGACAAGGGGTACTGTTTTATTCTGGGCAGGATAGCACCTTGTTTGAGTGTTATCTTAAATGGCCTGGCAGATCTAATAAGGCCCACATCATTTGGGTTTGTTGTCCAAAGATGTGGTGGTACCTGAGCCAAATCAGCTTCTCGCACAGAATCATAGTCAGGGGTGATCGTTGGTGTTCTAATTTCCACTATCACTGAGACGGGCACATTGTTATCATAGATAATCTCGGTTTTAGAATATTCCTCAGGGGATCCAAATAGCTGAGCATCTGAAATGTGTCTGACCAATCCTTCCTGTTCAAGGAAGATGACACAAGCCCATGTGTGAGCATTGTCATCGCATGCCAGGAAAGCACCATAGGTGGGTGTTATTTCAAGGGCGCAGATGTCAAAAATCAAGTTTTTATCTAACGCCGGGGAGTCTGGAACTTGGGGTCTAAAGAGAAATTCTTTTGGTAGCTGAACTGTGCGACCTTGTAATTCGGGAGTGGTGGCGACAATTGTGTGAACAGCTGCAGAGAAGGCCTGCTCATTCACTGGGCGTGCTCTGACTTGGCTATTTAAGGAAGACTGTGCAGTGACTGCCATCATCCTAGTTAGTGGAGTACCTGGAATGGAGCAAATCATTGTTCCATTGTCATCAAAGTGGATGGTCATGTTTAGTTTGGCCATGAGGTCGCGTCCTAAAAGATTGACTGGGGAGCTGGGTGAATAGAGCAGAGGCTGCTCCACTGTATGGCCTCCTATCTCCATTGAAACTGGCTTGGTGAAGGGGACCCTTGCTATTGCCCCAGAAAATCCCTGTGTGTCCGCTGTTTTGTTTGAAATGGGCAGAGGGCCACCTGTAATGCAGGAGTATGTGGCACCTGTGTCAACAAGAAAACTGTATATTTTGTTATTTATCATAACACTTGCAATAGGGTCCTCTTCAGTATTGCTTGTGCATGACAAAATTGGGCACACAAGAGTTGTCTGTGGGCTGTCCTAGCCAGTGTATCCTCCATGCTGATATTGCTGGATGGTGCCCTGAGTAAAGGGGTTGCTGGAGGCAACAATTGTTCCTCCTAGAGGTACATTGTTTTGTGTTTGGGGGATCATCTGGTAAGTAGCCTGTTGCTGTGGCTGTGATTGTTGCATTGGAATCTGCATTTGTTGGACCGCTGGCTGAACCTGAAGCATTGGGGGCGCTTGGAGCTGCACTTGCTGTTGCTGTGTTGGTTGCACATATGAGTATAGTACTTGGGGCTGCTGGGGGGTTGCTGTGTGCGCTGTTGTTGTTGGAATGGTGCCTGTGCTTGGTAGCCAGGACGCATATATTGCTGACCCATATCGCGCTTTTTACTGTTACAGTCTCTCTGGATATGGCCTTGTTTCTGGCAATAGTAACAGATTATTGGTGGTGCCCCTTGTCCTGGCTGTTGTGGAAACCTTTGCTGTCCCATCCCTCGCCCCCTTCCTTGTCCACCCGTGTTCCAGTTCATATTCGGTCTGTTATTGTAATAGGGCTGTATGTTGGTGCTGTACTCAGGTGGTGCTGGCATGTATTGTGTCATTGCCTGTTGTGGCTGCTGGACATACTGTATGGCTTGTTGGGGTTGAGCTTGTATGTACTGTACTGCAGGTGGTGCTTGTACCTGCTGAGGTGCAAGTTGGGCATTGCCTGCAAGAGCATTCATGGCAGCCTGAGGGAAGGATGTTACTGCTGTCATTTGAGTGACGGGTGCCGCGAGCATGACTGTGTCAACATTGTCTTTTTTCTTATTGAGTTTCTGCTGTACTAGTTTGGCAGCGGCATTCTCTATTGCTAGCTGTCTATTCTTCTCCTGTTCCTGTCTCTTTTTACAGTAATGTACAATGTGATCTTGTATCTCTGCCCATGGCTTGCATTCCATTGCTACAATGCCATCTAATTTCTCCTGTACTTCAGTTGGCAAACCTTTCTTTACTGTGTGGTAAAATAGTCTCCCATATCCTCCATTTGCGTCCCATCGTTGCCCTAACTCCTGGTACCATTTTTCTTTCATTCTAGAAAGATAGTTTGCAGGGTCTTCATTTGGTTGCATAGTCTGTGACAACAGAGCCCCAATGTCAGGAACATCAGGGAATTTCCTGCGCAACTCAGCCCATGCTACTGTTCTAATCTCGTTGAAGGAAACACCATCATGTTTGGTGTTTGTCTTGGTAAGATTTTTATGAATACGTATGAAAAGATCTTCTGCATCTTCTCCA
Source organism: Calotriton arnoldi (assembly GCA_963921515.1). Classification (NCBI taxonomy): domain Eukaryota; kingdom Metazoa; phylum Chordata; class Amphibia; order Caudata; family Salamandridae; genus Calotriton; species Calotriton arnoldi. The sequence goes on along the minus strand of CAWUFW010015488.1, from coordinate 169,269 downwards.
ATGAGGGAGATCAGCAAGCTTTTTACATCTCCTATTGCTATGTTGTTGCCCGTGGTGCAATTTTCAAAAGCTGCAATCCATTTTCCCGCACCCTCTGTGAGGGGTGGGAGCGCCTTTTTGACATTTTCTTTGTCTAATGTAGACCAGGGGATATAGATGGGGGGATCAATGATGTTTTTATAGATCAGTGGCATCTGGCGTGTTACCCCAGGGCGTTGCGCTGTGGGTCCTGTAGAATCATACTGGCGAGCATATCTCTGCCAGACTTTGAGGCTCTCCCTCATGTAGTCATAGTCCCAATCCTGATCTCCTAATCCTTTGAGGATGCATTCAACTGCTGTTGCCATGTCCTGAGGTTCAAAAGAGCCTTCCCTTGGCCAAGGGCGCATTTGTGGCGCCAAGGGCTCTGACCAACCTGCCAAATCGTCTGTAAAAGGGTTAACTGCATAATCTGAACCTTCCCCCAATGTCACTATCTCATTGGGAGTGAGTTCATTACTAGCTTTTGGTGGAAGGGGTCTACTGAGATACATCATGTTACGTCTATTTTTCATCCTAATGGTGCGTAAGGAAGCAGAGCCCGAGACGTCATATAGTATGTCGTCGGGGCGTCCATGTGTCCCCAAGACTTTAAGTCTCTGTGCCTCGGTGGTCCTTTCCTTTCTTCTTACCACTGGGTCATGTTCCTGCGGGTGTTCACAATATATTGGGATGTCACCAAACATTGGATTGTGGCCTTCTAGCACCCGTGGAGGTGTCTTTTCCCGCCCTAATGCTGTTGGGAATTGGAGGTCTTGGTGTATGTTAGTGAATGTTTGTGTCATTCCAGAGACGGCAGCGTCACGGTGGGAGGGGTGCTCATTAAAGCGATATTGTCTGCTCCCTTCCCCATTCCTACTGATATTTGTCTTTGGGTGGTGTTTCACGAGGCGGTGCAGCGTGGGTGAGGGTGATGTTGGGGTGTTGACCTTATGGAGCATGTCCACAACGCTTTTGTTCATGTTCTCTAATTTAAATGACAAGCGTCTTATGGAGTTCACCTGATCTGCGTGACTAGGTGATTGATGCATGTGTGACTGTTCTTCTTCAAGGTGCTGTGATGAAATACTTTCCAGGCTGGTGCTTTTGCTCAAGTCTGCATTTTGTCTATAATTGCCATACGCGGATGGAAGACCAGTGAGAGGAACACACTGTCTGTCTGGTATGTCCAGTGGTGGCGGGTCGGGGAACTCAATGGACTGTCGCTGCTCTGTCATAAGGCCAGATCCTGGTACCTCAGCATGGGGGGCAGCAGCCATGAAGGGCATGTTATTTTGCAATTGGGGGTGCGAATTTGAACCCAGGTGTGTATCGGTGTCGTGGAATGGGTTGGGGTCATGTTGTTGTTTAGTGTCCGTGTCACGGAAGGGGTTTGATTTAGAGGATTGTTTAGTGCTGAGATCATAGGTGACAATAACAGGTGAGCGCGAGGGACAGGGCAGGGCTTGAAAGACGGAGTCATGCGAGTGACGAGATGATATCTGAGAGACAGAGTCAGAGCCTTCCTCATCGTCTCCACCTGGGCGGGGGTGTGCAGTATTGACTGTTGGTGTAAATTTTAGTGACAGTTGTGCATCTATAAGACCTGGGATACCAGATACTGCTGTGTCCCTTACTGTGTCGTTAGGGAGAGGCAAGTGCATGCTGCTCAGTTCCGTGAGGTGAGGGTATACATGCCCGGGGGGCATGGGTGGGGTCAGTGATCTGGTCATGTGGTGGTACGGGTGACTAGGTGACGTGTGGGAAGCCTGAAATTCCTCAACCTGTGTGACGTGTAATTCTGGGCCGAGGTGCGGTGAGGAAGATGCCTCGGTGAGTAATGGCTGAAAACCTGCAGCCGGGGAATTATTAGTGGTGACTGGTAGTTCCAGTTGCTCCTTGTTAGTGAGCTCGGTATACATACCGCTAAAGTGATAAGGTGGTGGGGGCGGAGCATTGGGTACAACCGGTGATGTGGGGTCAGAGTGTGTTCTAACCTTATCTTTAAAAATGCGCCAAAGGTCTAGAGTAGCCTTTCTCTTCTGTAGTTTAGTACCGGAGTACTTTGTATCTAGAAAGGTGGTGGCATGCTCCAATATTATAGGGTCAAAGCTTCCCTCTGACGGCCAAGGATGAGTCATTTTTGCCGTATGCTTATGAAGCTCACTGCAGTGCTTTAAGATATGGTGTTCCTGGCCTCCGAATGTTCTTGAAACATGTTGGAGTGGAGTCGCCATGTGGATATGCGTAATCCTAGGCGCTTTAGGCAAGGCCTAAATTACAGGAGCGCGTTTTCTCAGGTGCTAGGGACAATGTCTCTGATGAGTTCTTGCTGTACTGCCTGAATGACAATATCATATACCCCGTCCTGTAGGTCCCGCTCTTGTGCTGGAGTATAAAGGGGGAAGCGAAGCTGGCCGTCGAAGCAGGCTTCAGCAATATAACTCTGGAGTGGGTGCCTTGGCCATGTGCTAGATAATATGGCAGTCAGTAGCGATCCATGGGGACGTATAATGAAGAAGATGTGAAAGTGGGTAGAAGTTTTATACACAGTAGAGCTCAAAATGCCATTCATGAATGTTGTTTTAAAAATACAATGTGTTTGAGGGTGAAGGTCAATTTTTGTTGGAAAGGGATGCACTTAGATGTCAGGTGAGTATTCAGCTGTAGGAGAGTGAGTGTCAAGGGTAGGGGTAGGGACGTCTTCTACTAGCTCCTCTCCTATGGCGCTAATAATAAAGTGACACAGTGCTTTCCTCAAGTCCTGTTCGTCTGGTCCGGTGTATATCCCGTTGGGGGAAAAATCAGGAAATTGGAGTTGGTCGTCAGAGAGAGATGCAATGATCTTGCTCTGCAGTGGGTTGCGGGGGTAGGATGAGGTTAAGGTAGTAGGTATCTCTAAGCCTGGTGCTATTAAACGAATACGTATGCAAATATAATGTGGTGTTTTATGAACAGAGGTACTCAGGATTCTGTTCATGGGGACTAATAATAATTGAAGAGACTAGAGTGTTTCCTAAAGTGTCAGTGCTTGCAATGTTTTTGTTCTTTGACCTTGGTGACGATAGGATGCGGAAAAGCTGGTGCAAGCGAAAGCGTTATTTGCTGTGCTTGAGTATAATCGATCCCTAGGGCTTGAAATATAGTGAGAAGGACAGTGTTTGCTAAAGGTGTGACGTAACAAAAAGACGATGGGTGACCAGTGGAGAGACCTACCACGTTGTTGTTCACTAAATACACGATGATGGGAGAGGCTGTAGTATCAGGGGATGGGTCATTCATTCCCTATAATGAGTGGAAGTGCGGAGATGGACAGGTCGGGGGATGAGCAGTGGGAACGTCAGGTGCAGGGTCCTGTAGGTCTACTGAGTAGTCCTGCAGGAGTGCCACAAGGAGTGGGGACTCATCAGCTGAAGACACTGGTTGAGGGTGAGCACTACTGGATGCTGATGCTGTGGGAGATGCAGGAGCGGAAAGACGAGGGAGTGTTGCTTCTTCAGAAAGTGCTGTAGAATGTGCGGAGTTAGACTCGTCGTCTGTGTAAATGACGGGGGGAGAATTAACAAAATAAACAGAAGAACTTAATGAGGGTGGGGAGGATGACGAGGAATTAGAGGAATGACCAGGCCACAGCAGATCCGGGCGGGTGGTATCTGGTGGAGGCAGTGACTGGGAGGAGACGTTGAATGAGGGCGGATAGTCTACGAGAGACAGAAGGGCAAGGCGTAGCTCAGTACTGGGGGTAAAGGTGATTCCTAAAGTATTCCATGCGGCTGCAAGAATGTCACTTTGATGGCGTGTAAGAGGGGTAAAGCGGTCCAGGGAGGTGTGATAGACAGCGGTGGCCGTACCACGGACTGAATGAATGAGAAGACTTATGATCTGTGGGGGGTCAAGGGACATAACGGGGGTAATCAAAAGGGGACAATACAAGAGGAGTGGGGATACACCACCACCCCTCCTTTTGGCTGCCACTGGACGCAAGGCAAGAGGCAGACAAAATGTGTGAGAGACAGAAAAAAGGCGCAAAGTGCGTGCAATGAGGGCCGAAAAATAATGCAACTACTTAGCGGGATCACAGCTAAAATTAAAAGGCAAAGCAATCCAGACAACAGCTACTTAGCGCAGTCGCCGCTAAACCGGACCGAAGAAGGTGTGTGTGGGCAACTGAGCACCAAAGTAACTGGCAGTCTGCCACCTTGGCTAGGGATGACAAAGGTGGCAGAACGGCAACAACTGGGGGGGGGCCTAGCGTGGAACAACAGACAGAACTATCATCAAAAAGATGAGACACAAAAAACAGACACAACGAACAAAAAATAAACAAATATTAAATAAATGAAATGCATTTCAGAAGAAAAACGAAAACCATCAAAGTGAGGAAGAACAGAGTGCGAGGAAACAAAGAGAAAAGGCGGGGCTAGGGGAGCTGCAGGGCAGCAGCGACCGTTCGACAGAGACTTCCTCTATCCGCGTTGGCAGAGAGCCGAAGAAGGCTGAAGGCACGACAGAAAGTGACAAACGATCTGAAACAGGAAACTCCTCAATCCGGAGTGGCGCAACTAACAAAGGAGAAAAGCGCCTACCAGAGACCGAAAAAAACTTAAAAGACAGAAAGAGAAGAGTACCCAAGCAGTGCAGGAAAGAGTCAGAACGGGACCAATCAGAGAGGGTGAAGAATGAATGTGTGAATACACCCATGAACACCACCTACAATGGTGGGCAGAGCACACCCCAAGAGGCACGCGGGACCCTAGAGGACCAGAGGGCAGGACAACAGTCACTGAAACCAAAGAACCTCAGAACCACAAATGCGTGACCACCGCATACCAGAATGTGGGCAGCCAGCCACGGAGAAACGCTCCAAATAAAACAAGCACACGACGCAAACCCCAAATATCAACCACTGATGGCAAAATCGAAAAAAAAAAAAAAAAAACACACAAATTATGCGGTAAAGACCTCAAATGCAGGCATTAAGCAGCAAACACACGCCAAAATGCGGCCAGGCACATAAGAGAGCTGGCACAGGACCCAAACATCAAATAGCAACCACAAATGGCAAAACCGAAAGAAAAACCAAACATACAAATTATGCGGTAAATATCTCAAATGCATGTATCACGCAGCAAATACATGCCAGAATTCGGCCAGTCACATAGGAGAGACTCGGCGCAGGACTCAAACCTCAAATAGCAACCACAACTGGCAAAACCGAAAGAAAAACCAAACAAACAAATTATGCGGTAAATATCTCAAATGCATGTATCACGCAGCAAATACATGCCAGAATTCGGCCAGTCACACAGGAGAGACTCGGCGCAGGACTCAAACCTCAAATAGCAACCACTAATGGCAAAACCGAAAGAAAAATCAAACATACAAATTATGCGGTAAATATCTCAAATGCATGTATCACGCAGCAAATACATGCCAGAATTCGGCCAGTCACATAGGAGAGACTCGGCGCAGGACTCAAACCTCAAGCCATATATAATTAAAAAGAAACACAATAAAAAATAAACACACAAATCATGCGGCAAATACCTCAAATAACAATATACATGAAAAAAGGCAAATACACGACACATATGGCAACAGAATAACAAGAAAGGTGAAGAGACCCCACGCAGAACAAAGCAAAACGCGAAATAGGACAGTAGAGAGGGAAGGACCAAAAAGATGCCCCACAAAATGTGACCAGCCACAGAGGACGCCGTGGCAAGACAGCCAGCCACAGGGGAACAAGGGAGCAGACACAGGGGAAACCCCAGAGGACACGACAGCACGGACGGACCACCCCACAAGCCACAACCTGAGGCAAATTCAAGGAAGAAAAACAAAACCATCCCTGACTTACCCAGGCGGGCGGGGGCAGCGGAGCGTCCGAGGTGCAGCCTGGAGGGGAAACCCGTGCGTGTGTCCCGAGACCACACTGTGGATGACTCGCCGACCGAGACCCCCGTAACTAGAGGCTTGGGAACTGAATTAACTGCTCTGAATTCCCTGATTGCCTCCGATTCAGGGCACCAATGTAGTTTCAGACTTGATTCATGCAACCTAGGCTGCTTCTCAGTCCCTCTCCTTCAAATAGCATCTTCTTTGTGCAAGGTCACATCTACCACCCCTCCTCAGTGGTTGATCAGCTATTTCCCTTAAGCAAGGGTCCAGGTATCCAGGCTTATAAATTTCTTAGGTTTCTTATACCAAACATGGACAAGGGGAGTTAGCAGTAGTCACCCCCAACCCTTTTTTCCACAGGTGTGGGAGTCCCTGGCTTCTGCGCAGGACAACTTGGCACTCTAATTGGAAGTTTCTGTCCCATCTTGATACCCAAGTAGCAAACACACTTTCTGTATTCCAGTAGTTCAGGTCTGTGACTGGATCTGTGTGAACATGTTAGTGGGGTACAGCAGAGAGTCTCCAGGCAGTAGAAACCCATAACAGGGGGCAAGAAAGATGTGCAGGCTCCCCCCACACAAATATCTGTTAACTTGTGTGGGCTTTCGGAGAACAATGGGCCAGGAGAGGTCTGCAGAAACTCTCTAGCTTAAAAGGGACCAACTATCTCCTCTCCGAAATACTCTTCAATCTGGATCACTGCACTGCCTACTGTAATGTCAGAGAAGAGTTCTGAAATTCATGTTTGCTGTGTGTGTTTTCCCCAGTGCTCCATCTTAGGCACCACTTTTATTTTGTATCATACAAACTGGAAGAAAGTATGGTCATGATCACTGGCACCACATGCAATCCACACATATTTTTAACATGCAGTAACCAAACATACACAGCATCATGCCCATGAAGAATAAGTGAAGGTCCCAGTTGAAGGTGATTGGATGACAATTTAAAAGAGGGAAGCTGCTGGTAGGCCCACTCCTTAGCAAGTGAGAGGTAAAAAGACATGTCCTGCTATTTAGAATTGGTATTATTTTCACTACTACCATTCCTCTAAAGCCTGTTTAGGTGACAGTAGATACACTTGTAAAATAAGGATGCACTTGATGTGCTTCTCCAACTTTAATAACCCACTCTTAGTATCACTCACAGGTACAGTAGGTGTCAGAGCACATGTATGACTGTCTTGTGCGTAGAGACAGGATTAAAAAAATGCAACAGCTTACTAGGGTAATCTTGAGGAAGAGACGCATGGTCTCCCAAACCATGCAGGGGATCCATTTCAATTGCAAAACAGTTCTTAACCTGTATGATCGGTAGAGATCACATGTGAAGAATTACCATGCCTTAAGAAGACATATTAAGTATGCATATCACTACAATGATTTTGATTTCACACATATGTTGTCAAATTATCTTGCACAAACTAAGTACACCTTTAGTGAGCAACACTTACATGTCAAGCCATAATTTAGGGCTATCATACTCAACTGTTGTCTCATGTGGACCTCAGATTAAAGCCCACATTTTTGTGTGCCATCACGAGGGTATGTCCGTGTGATATAGCTTTAGTAAGTAGATCCATTTAATTTTCTAGCAATAATTATGCAACTAGTGATGGTTGTAGGTCAGCCAATAATCTACAAAAATATCTTGGAAAATAAATATTGTTCCCAAAATATTGTTTACAAAATTATTGTCCCATTAGGTGTAGATTTTCTACTATGGAGGCAATATCTTTTGAATATTTAGATCACAATATTTATGGCACAGAATATGCTGACAATGATATTCTGGTACCCTACACTTGTGGCATTAGGAAATAGGTATGTAAGAGTCTAGATGAGCTACAGCTGCTCATTTGTTGGCTCCTCTTCTGGAAACCCAAGATTCAAGACAACACAAGCACAACAAGAATCATCATTCAAAGGAGAGGTCCACTCTTTTCTGGCACTTTTTAACTGCAAACCTAACAACAAAACTTCACTATTAGCATTCTGGCACCATTTGAAACTCCCCGCTTTTCAGATTATATCTAACCCAGTAACACTAGACACCTTATTTGATATGATGAATCCTACATTTTAGCCATCAGTATCACTGGTAAGCTCACACTATGCTTCTATCTGAGCTTTGTTTGCCATTTTCCTCACATTCTAAGTTTGTTTTTCTAACACACTCTCTAATTCTTTGCAACCGGGTAACCAGAAAATCTCAGGATATGCTGCTGTATGAAAGATATGAATCTGGTTCAAATGCTATGAACAAGAGCACCTATTATTATCACTACAAGATTAGAAGTCCTCTTCTGCTAGTTCTAACCTAGAATGTATTCACCACCGCTTAGGGACACTGGTCCTTTGTCCACACTCTCAATATTCAATATTTATGATGTCTCTTGAACAATGTTCAGAGTGTGTGATAAAATCATACAAGCTGTTGAAATATAAAGTGCCTACAATGTGAACGAGGGATACATAAAGCTGTTAAATTAAATAAATATAATAGTCACCAACTAGATAATAGGATATGTTAGAAGCCAACCATTGATGGGACATGGGAGCAATGATGGTGTCAATGAGAGTCTATCTGTCAGTAACAACTGATAAACACATGATGAAGTGAACAAATGCACATATGAGTCTTCCTGCATCTCCCCATTCCTTTGCTGTGGGCAGTCAGGATTTCTGGGGGAGAAGCAGGACTCCGGACAGAGGAAATGCAGTACCTCAGCTGCATTGTGGGCACTGGACACCACCAAAAGGAGAGGAGGAGATACCACAACTGATAGGAAACTTATGCTTTGAAGGGGTAGACAACATGCTATGCAGATTTGTAGAGTGTACTATCACCCAGAAGGGTATCCTAGCACTTAGCAGGTGTGAGTCTAGGTACAGCTAGGGCCTAATGAGACTACTCGAAAAGCCAGGTCTTCAGCTTCTTGCGGAATTCAAGAAGTGAGGAGGAGACTCATATGTAGTGGCAGGTCGTTCTACACTTTAGGAGCATTGTAGGAGAAGGCTTGTCCAATACCAAATGCCTAAGGGAGTCAGATGACGGGGCACCTCCTGACCAGGAAGAAACTGTGGTGTCGGAAGGACAAGCCCATCCAAAATTGGGTCATGTGGTCACTCTCTAAACCACCGACCAGAGACACCAGGACAGGAAGCTGTCTTTACCCATCACTGTTGCTACCGCATCAAACCAGCAGTAGTTCATGATGTGCATTATCCTGGACACCTCTGAGTCCTCACTTGTATTGCCTCCACTGCCCATACATGTGGCAAGCAGAAGGAGTCTAGACAGCAGGCCATCTTTAAGGCCCTTCAGCAGGTAGAACTAACTATTGTAGGTGCATGCAACAATGTGAAAGATGCCTGGGCAGCCAACCACATGATGTGACCTGTTTGCTATCCTCCTGAACTCCTGCTTTCTACCTCATAGCCAACCATCTCCTTCCCACCTGCTGTCATCTACCTTATCTACCACCATTACCCCGTACCTCACCTGTGTGTTTCTTCGTAGGTGGTTTCGGGTCATTTCCTGCCAACATTTCCACACCAGTGAAGAAGTGAAGGTGACCCTTGATTTCAACTTGAAGGAGGCTCAAAATCTTCTGCCCCCAACCGAGGAAAGGAAGAAGGAGGTATCTAAGTTGTAGTCTGTGATTTGAAATATTTTGACATTTGTTGGATCTTTTATTAAGACGTTGGACTATGTAGTATGTATATCTCTTCTCAGAATGTTGTATATGGACCTTTATCTTGACATGTCCATTTTTCATTTAATCATCATCCTGCACTATTATTCTGGACTCTTCACATTTCTGTTCCCTACCTAATCTCAGGATATATTTTTGTTGGTTATACCCCTCCCTGGACAGTGATACGCTTCCTGACATCGCTCTTCAATTGATGGATTCACTACCCCACCCCAAATACTCTGCTTTATGTTATCATCAGTATACCATTTAACTTCATTCTTTAATATGTTTTCCTTGTGTGAATCCTGTATGAGTGTGCATGAAAAAAAATGTGTGAAACAGTAGATCTGATCGTATATAGCATTGTTATGTGATAGGTGCATATATTCCATGTCTATGGAATGAATTATCCTTTCTTTAAGTGCAAATATTTTTCAAAAGATGCTTCACACTAAGGTAAGTGAAAAGGTTAATTGTGTTAGGGAAAGTGGTAAGGTTGCAACATACATGTACATTATTTGGGTGGATAATACACATGAAGGATTGTGATTTGTGAGGATAGGGATCATGAATAGGTTGTGATGTGTTCAGGTGGGTGGTGGTTGTCCCCTTGTCCATGCAGGGGCATTTCCTCATCCCTGGATATGCAATATAGGTCCTTGGTTGGGACCAGGATCAGATCTTAAGCCGGGGGCCTAGGACAAATGTCTTGCATGGACTAATTAACCACCTGATGTCCCAGGAGCATGATGTGGCCCTGCAAGTTATAGTTAAGCCCTGTCAGAATGGGCCTTTATAAGCTGACATCTTGCCTTTTCCTCCTTCCACATCTGTAAATGTTCTGTGTCTTTTTTCTAGGTTTTCCAAAACTTGGGTCTGCCTTTCCATTAACCTTGGGAGGTGCTACTGTTGGGTGTCGCGGTTATCCACGCCCCCACAATTCATGGCTATCATGCTGCCCAGACTCATGAGGCTTGAAAAAATGTATCCTCCCAGAGGGCAACTTTTGTTCAAGCCAACACACTGCATACATAGCTGTTTCACCCACTCACCTTGTTGAACTGTACATTGAGGGTTGCAGCTCACAGCAGAATCAACTGAATAAATGAAGGGTGAATTGTGGGTCAATGTAAATCCTACATAGCTGGGACTATCATCCACGGCCTTGGCTGTTACGCAAGGGTACTTACAATATAGACAATTGACTACTGACCATCAGTGAGGTGGCATGTTAAGTGGCATCATTCATGGGGCCAACAATCTCTTCATCCACTATGAAACATCTTTCTTTATGCGCAAGTGGGTTTCCCCCTGAACTCTATGTTCCCAGCTTGTGTATGGAAGGAAATCATCAAACGCCACACCATTCCTTAGTGCTGTGATCAAACTAAAATATCTGTCATGTCTTTGACTTTTATGAGTCTTTTTCGAAGCATACTGACTCAAACAGTTTTACAAAACATGTTATCAAACACATGCAGAAGACAAGCTTAGACAATTACAGATTAACTTGGAAGTTATTTTATCAGTCTCAATCTGATGTGTTACATCAGTCCAAACGCCACGCAAGTAGAGATGGTGGCAGGTGACTGAGGGGATGGCACAGAGGGCCTTTAAAGTTGACCATTATATGATCATAATATATCCTTTTATGGCCCTTTCATTATTACCAGTCCTGTGTGGTTGAGCATTGTCTTGGCACATACAGATATGATCAAAATCAGGGCAGTGGTAAGCATACAAAACATAAGTTGCACATATCTCAGTTGTGGGGTTGTGACAGTCATAGCTTTGATGCAAGCAAAGTAGGTGATAAAGATATGTGCTAGTTCTAGTCCTGAATTCAACCCTGCCACAGGTAGAGAAGAGATGCTGCTGCAATTGCTTGCAATGTGACATGTATGGGGACTACAGGAAGGTAAGGTAGAATATATCAATATATGCATTTCTTCCCTTATCCATAAATATGTAGGTTGGGCAGATTTTGTGGCACAGGCCTGTGTTGTATGTATGTCTATGTGTGAAGGTGGAGATGTCTTCTTCTTGTGAAGCGACAGGCATGAGTTGTGAGTCGAGGGATAAGTTAAATTGAGACACATATTGATCTTACCTCACTCGTGTTAACGTTTGCTGGAATCAGGCTGTCCACACACCAGGCTATAGCAGGAAAGGGTGCATGGTAAAGAATATGCACTTGATGAAGAGCGAAGAGTGGATGCTTGAACTAGGTCTACGGCTAGGTAGAGCATGTTCTACCTAGGTACTTTATTTATTTACTTATTTATAAAGTTTTATATAGCTCAAACAGGACCCAAGAGGGTATCAGAGCACTTTACACAAGGTCAAGAAAAGAAATAGTAGAACAGATAAAGAATCTAGAGAGAAACAGGATGGAAGGGACCCATAATGAGGCAGGAGGCCTTCACAGAGCCCACGCCACCCGCTTATATACATATACATGATCATAGGAGTCCAATCATTTACATAGTTATCGCAGAAGTGGCCTAATAAGGCCCACTGGAAGAGTACAAGAACCTAGAGCAAAAATGTGTTTATTATTAGAACTTTGCCTTCCTTTTTAAATGCTATGGTTGATGAGATATGGGATCAGTCTGATTTCAGGGGGAAGGTAGTTCCAGATTCTCGGGGCAAAACCTGAGAAGGCTTGCTTATGAGTTTTCTTTTTGCAGAATTTCTGAGCCTTCAGCAGTAAGGTGCTAGTTCTTCTAGAACATCTACAGCCTTCTCTCATCCTGCCATTTTTTGTTGTCTCCGAAGTCGCACAACTCCACCCTCAAAGCATTCATACTCTTGGCAAATTTCTGACACATAATTTCTATCTGATTAAGTGAAATTCATCTTCCTCTTTAGTGGGATGATGTGCATCTTTGGGGTTGTTGCCGGACTCTGGCTGCACGACGTCACATGGCGCAGAGGGCAGAGGTCAGTGAGTGGCCTACATTTATGTGATTTAGTTTGTAATCCTTTCTTGGTATATATGATTATGCTCAGTTGCTGCTGTCTTACTTGTTTTTTGCCATTCCTAGCTTTATGCAGCATCGGCTGAGCACTCTACTTAATTACGGTAAATGGTAATCTGCAACACGGCTGTAGTGTTATGGTCAAGTTTTGAGGTGTATATGTCCCTACTCCCTCATTCAAAAGACTCTGACAGGTTGTGAACACATGTACCCTACTATCAAGCATATGTTTATGCTTTCTTTTTGTGAATTCCATTTGAGATGAGACATATGGGTCGGACTAGGTATACTACTAACATATATAGTAGACTTACCTTTGTGAATTGGCCTATATTGTTTTACCATCTCTATCTACTGCATTCTGAGTAGAGCACAGTAAGGCAGCGGGGGTTATCTTATCAGCACATAAAGGCACAGAGAAAAGTTTCTGTAGAATCTGCATTAGTTTAGTCTGCTTAATGTCAGAATAGTAGCCATGTGCCAAATATGTATTTCCGACGGCTAAGAGAGGTAATTGAAGTCAAATGAAAATCAAAAACATAAATACACAAAATCAACATCTTATGACCTGACAAGTGATAGTAAACAACTATGATTGGGTTAATTTAGTTGTGACGGAGGCATTTGTAGCTATGTTCCCTTAGTCAGTCCAAGTCTTATTTTCCAACATTTTAAGTTATTATAAATCAAAGGGGCCTATTACCAACAGCGTGCGATAATTATCGCAAACCGCGCTTAGCGCGATTTTTTTATCGTCGACTATCGCTGGTTTTAATCGTGGAGATAACGCGTTATTATCAACGCTTATCTCCAATGCGATATTAAAACCAGCGATAGCGGCAAAATCCTCCAGTAACACGGGTACAACAGCGATAAAAATGTTATCGCTGACGTAAAGCTTGCTAATAGGCAGGTGAGGATTCAGCCTATGAATCCACCTCCCATTGGATATCATTGTTAAGTCAGGATTTTAGTAGGTGTTAAATATCCTGCGCTAAACTCGGTTAGCGCGACTTTTCATATCACTCACCGGGGCCGGGGACTCATTGCTAATAGGCGTTAGGCCTGTTAGCGGCTGTTTTCGTGGTGTTTATGTTGGGAACGCCTACTTTGCATGTCATTAGCGATAAATATCTCTGACATGCAAAGGGGCACCCAAAACGGTCGCTATCACTGAAAAGCTGTCGCTAACACCTGTTAGCGACAGCTTGCTGATAGGGCGTTAAAAATATCGCCGCTAAAGCGGCGATAAGGCCCTTGGTAATATGCCCCAATGTTCTGCACAGAGATGGATATTTCCCTTTTAAAGTACAGTGGCTCACTCTCTAATTATCCATTAGACGTGACTCAGCCGCATTGTAATGGTTCATAATGTTCGCCTTAAAGATCCAAAAAGTGTCACGTGACTGCAAAAATACTTTTAAATAGGTTCATCTGGAAAGTGATGCTTCTTTTTGATTGACACTGGAACAGATGTTCATTTGTTTTTGAAGTTATAGAATTAAACTACGTTTATTGCAGCATACATATTCCAATGGGAAAAATACATGATAATCCAGTGTGTTCTACACTACTGTGCAGTATTAGAAACATAAAATGGATTATGATAGCAGAAGAAAAGAAGAGAATAGCCTACATCTAATGCCCAAGAGCATCCATATATAAGATCAATAAAGAACATGCAGAGTACTATAATACTACAAATACACCCAGCTTCATTCATGATAGACAGGTGCTTGCCTTTTTCTGCTCTCTTCTCTATTCCAGTCTTGCTCATGAGGGCATTGGCACTTACAGGTGGACATTGTGCCCGTATAATTTACAACAAACACACCCTTGTCCCCTCAGAGGGCATTAAAGACAAACAATGAATTGAACTTCTGATTTAGCCTGTCACAGGAGGCAGGCTCTTCCCCCTCCCCACACCTTCACCATATTCAGAGGGTCTGTAGGAGGATTAGGAGAGTGGAGGCCAAAGTGCTTCTCATAGTGAAATGGCTGAGGAAACATGGTTTCCCCTTGCTGATTTAAATCATGGCTTCCCCAAAAGAATTACTCTTTCTCTCACGCTCTTTCCCCTCTGTTGGCTGTTTCTCTTTCCCTCAACCCTTCTCCACCATTGCTTGGCCATTTGGAGATTTAATTGCTAGGGATCCATAAGCCGGCTGTCTTGGTAGAAGCTGCAATGAAGGTGCAGCTGTCTTGCTGCCCCTCCTCTCTCAAGGCTCATGCACAGCTGTATGGTTTTTTGGGACAGGAAAATTCCTATTTGCTGTAACCTGATGAGGAGTCACGATTTTCACCAAGAGAGCCATTTTTCAGGGTAGCTTAAGGTGGCCAGGAACTGTAAAGCGATATGTTTTGTTTCTTCTCCGTGGTTTTAACCTAACCCCCCCCCGTACCAATTGCCCAGTGTCTAGCAAAGACTCCGGGGCATATTATCAACGTACTGCGATAAATATCGCAGAGCACGCTTAGCGCGATTTTGTTTAACGCCGCGTATCGCAGGATCTTATCGCCGAGATATCGCGTTATTATCAACGCATATCTCCACGGCGATAAAGAATACTGCGATAGCGGCGAATTCCAGCGTAAAAACGGCAGCGATAAGCTAATCCTTGGTGATAGGAAGATGTGGACTCAGCCGTACAATCCACCTCCCATTATATGTATGGCTAAGTCAGAAATTTTTCAGACGTTAAATACCTGCGATAAAGGGTGCATAGCGCGATTTTTCTTGTCGCTTCGCGGGTCTGCTGCAGGCTTGTTAATACCGCGAAGCCGTGTTAGCGACTATTTCCATGTTGTTTTGCCCCGAAACGCCTACTTTGCATGTCATTAGTGATGGAATGCAGGGCGATAAAAAACCGGCAGCTAACTCACGGAAACTAGAGCTAACACGGGTTAGCGCGAGCTTGTAAATAAGGCGATAATAAATTACTGCGTTAGCGGTACGAAAGTGCCGCTAACGCGGCGATAACTCACTTGATAATATGCCCCTGAGTGTCTTTATCTACATGGAGGCCTTTCATTGTGAGGCAACCCTTTGTATAACATGAGGTGGATCCGTAAGCCTCAGTGTATGCAAATACTGAGAGCAGGTCAGTTCACGAAATTCCTGAGAGAGTAGTGATATAAGCCGATGTCGTGTGGTATGAAAAGTGTCGCCTCACCCTGCAAGTGTAAGGGCACGTCTCTCCATCCCCAGGACCCCCCCACCATAAGCGGTGCAGCCAAATCAGATGCTTTCAGAATGGTGGTAGTCCCCCAAAGTGAGAGAATAGTCTGATGCGCAGCTCCAAGCAGGTCGCTCTCCATGCCGCACAGCACCACCAGACTGCGCCCGTGTCCCTCTGCCCACTGCTGCTGCTGCCACCGTGAGTTCGAGGCCCCTGCCTCGCTTGGGTAATTTCTGTACTTTGCTCCACTGTTTCTTTCTCTGATTTGTGCCCCTGACTTATTGTTGCTATTGTTTTTTCTGTGCCCCCTTTTGCCTTCTGTGCCCGTTCTGCGCCTGTTTTTCCTGCCGCTGCGTCCCCTGCGGCCCGCCCCCTCGCTCGCCTATTCGTACCCTCCCGCCTCCCAGCTGCTCCTCCCTCCCACCTCCCCTTCTTATGGCGGCCGCTGCGCGCGAAGAGAGCGACCTCTGACCCTGTTCCAGGTAGGTCGCTCTCCACGCCGCACAGCACCACCAGACTGCGCCCGTGTCCCTCTGCCCACTGCTGCTGCTGCCACCGTGAGTTCGAGGCCCCTGCCTCGCTTGGGTAATTTCTGTACTTTGCTCCACTGTTTCTTTCTCTGATTTGTGCCCCTGACTTATTGTTGCTATTGTTTTTTCTGTGCCCCCTTTTGCCTTCTGTGCCCGTTCTGTGCCCATTTTTCCCGCCGCTGCGTCCCCTGCGGCCCCGCCCCAGCTCGCCTATTTGTCCCCTCCCGCCTCCCAGCTGCTCCTCCCTCCCACCTCCCCTTCTTATGGCAGCCGCTGCACGGCGAAGAGAGCGACCTCTGACCCTGTTCCAGGCAGGTCGCTCTCCACGCCGCACAGCACCACCAGACTGCGCCCGTGTCCCTCTGCCCACTGCTGCTGCTGCCACCGTGAGTTCGAGGCCCCTGCCTCACTTGGGTAATTTCTGTACTTAGCTCCACTGTTTCTTTCTCTGATTTGTGCCCCTGACTTATTGTTGCTATTGTTTTTTCTGTGCCCCCTTTTGCCTTCTGTGTCCGTTCTGTGCCCATTTTTCCCGCCGCTGCGTCCCCTGCGGCCCCGCCCCCCGCTTGCCTATTCGTCCCCTCCTGCCTCCCAGCTGCTCCTCCCTCCCACCTCCCCTTCATATGGCGGCCGCTGCGCGGCCGCGCCGCTGGCGCCCCGAAGGCGCGCCTAAGGCAAGCCCGTCTATGCCCGTCCGTGCCTGGACCGCGCCCAGCGCCAGGACCCCTGGCCCCCACTACAGCCACGACCATCGCCACTACGACACCAGCACCCTCCTCGCACTCAACCCCGGACGATCACACACCTGCTTCCTAGCCGCCCCGAAGCGCACCCATGGACCCTTCACATGCCGGAACTGCAGCTTCACCAGCCTCCGAGCCGCCAACCCTCCCGCCAAGAAAGAACTCAACCACCTCAGATGCATCCTTCTGAACACCCGCTCCGCACGCAAGCATGCCGTCGAACTCTGGGACCTGCTCGACTCGTCCTTCCCAGACGTCGCCTTCCTGACCGAGACCTGGATGAACGCCTCCTCGGCCCGGGACATCGCCATAGCCATCCCGGACGGCTACAAGATCACCCGCAGGGACCGCACCAACGGAGTTGGAGGTGGAATCACCATCGTCCACAAGAACACCATCAAGGTCTCGGCCAGCACCGACGACACCCTCAGCACCGACGAACACCTGCACTTCCAGATCCACACGGACCCCAACACCACCCTCAGAGGAACTCTCATCTACAGACCCCCCGGACCACGGCCCCAGTTCAGCGACTCCATCGCCGACTTCGTCAGCACGCACGCCCTGGCCTCCACAGACTACATCCTCCTCGGAGACCTGAACTTCCATCTCGAGAACAACAACGACACCAACTCCACCACCCTGATCGACAACCTCGCCAACCTCGTACTCAGACAGCTCGTCACAACGCCCACCCACTCCACTGGTCACACGCTCGACCCCATCTTCTCCGCAAGCTCCCATGTCACCTTCAGCCACACCACCGAACTCCACTGGACCAACCATCGCTGC
This sequence comes from Calotriton arnoldi, assembly GCA_963921515.1. Classification (NCBI taxonomy): domain Eukaryota; kingdom Metazoa; phylum Chordata; class Amphibia; order Caudata; family Salamandridae; genus Calotriton; species Calotriton arnoldi. The sequence continues at coordinate 151,425 of CAWUFW010015488.1, read as the reverse complement.
ATCCACTTTACCTTCCGGAAACCCACCACGCACCACCGCACTCAACCGACCCCCCGCCGCAGCTGGAGCAAAGTCACCGAAGACCAGCTAAACACCACCCTCGCCCGAAGCCCACCCCCAACCCCACCGACACCGCCGCCCGCAACCTCAGGCGATGGATCAACAACTGCGCCAACACCCTCGCCCCGATCAAGAAACCCTCCAACAGGCACACCGACAAAAAAGCCAGCTGGTTCACCGCAGACCTCCAGGCCTCCAAGCAAACCTGCCGGAAACTTGAGAAGAAATGGCACCGCGAACAGACACCGGACAGCCTCTCAACGCACAAGATCGCCATCCGCAGCCACCACCACCTCATCAGGTCCGCCAAGAGGGCCTACTTCAAAGACCTCCTTGACAGCAATGCACACAACAGCAAAGAGCTCTTCAACATCGTGAAGGAACTCTCCAACCCCAGCTCCAGCACCAACAACATCCCACCATCGCAAGACCTGTGCGACTCCCTCGCCACCTTCTTCCACCGTAAGATCGCAGACATCCACGACAGCTTCAACAACCAGACTGCCCCGGCAGCCACCGACGCCTCAGACCACATGCCCACCCTCCACCTTGACCCCCTGCTCGCCTGGACCAACATGAACGACGACGACACCATCAAAACCATGAACACCATCCACTCCGGCTCTCCGTCAGACCCATGCCCGCACCACATCTTCAACAAAGCCAGCGCCTCCATCGCACCCCATCTCCGCAAAGTCATCAACATCTCCTTCGAGACCGCGACCTTCCCGGAGAGTTGGAAGCATGCCGAGATCAACGCCTTACTGAAGAAACCCAAGGCGGACCCGACAGACCTCAAGAATTTCCGGCCCATCTCCCTGCTCCCATTCCCGGCGAAGGTCATCGAGAAGATCGCCAACGGACAACTGACCCGCTACCTCGAGGAGAACAACATCCTGGACCCGTCCCAGTCCGGGTTCCGCAGCGGCCACAGTACCGAAACCGCCCTCATCGCCGCCACCGACGACATCAGGATCCTGCTGGACAACGGTGAAACCGCGGCCCTCATCCTCCTGGACCTCTCAGCCGCCTTCAACACTGTCTGCCACCGCACCCTACGCACACGCCTCCACGACGCAGGGATCCGAGACAAGGCTCTGGAATGGACCACCTCCTTCCTCTCCGGCAGAACCCAGCGCGTCCGCCTCCCCCCTTTCCAGTCCGAAGCCTCCAAGATCATCTGCGGCGTGCCCCAAGGTTCATCCCTCAGCCCGACTCTGTTTAACATCTACATGGCGCCGCTCGCCAACGTCGCCCGACTGCACAACCTCAACATCATCTCCTACGCCGACAACACTCAGCTGATCCTCTCCCTCACCAAGGACCCCCTCACCGCCAAATCCAACCTCCACGAAGGAATGAAGGCCATCGCCGAATGGATGAAGACCAGCCGACTGAAGCTGAACTCGGACAAGACGGAGGTCCTCATCCTCGGCTCCAACCCCACAGCCTGGGACGACTCCTGGTGGCCGACCGCACTAGGAGCCGCCCGACACCCACCGACCACGCACGCAACCTGGGGTTCATCCTCGACTCAACACTCTCCATGACCAAGCAAGTCAACGCCGCCTCCTCCTCCTGCTTCAACACCCTCCGCATGCTCCGCAAGATCTTCAGATGGATCCCCACCGAAACAAGAAGAACAGTCACCCAGGCCCTCGTCAACAGCAGGCTGGACTACGGAAACGCCCTCTACGCCGGAGCTCCGGCCAAACTCCTGAAACGACTGCAGCGTATACAGAACGCCTCTGCACGCCTGATCCTCAACGTACCTCGCCACAGCCACATCACTCCCCACCTAAGGGACCTGCACTGGCTCCCCGTCGACAAGAGGATCACCTTCAAGCTCCTCACCCACGCTCACAAAGCACTCCACAACACCGGACCGGCCTACCTCAACAGGCGACTCACCCTCTACACCCCGAACCGCCAGCTCCGCTCAGCCGACCTCGCCCTCACCGCCGTCCCACGCATCAGAAGAACAACCACCGGCGGCAGATCCTTCTCCCACCTCGCCGCCAAGACTTGGAACACCCTCCCCCTGCTCCTACGTCAGACCCAGGACCTGCTAACCTTCAGGAGGCTACTCAAGACCTGGCTGTTCGAGCAGTAGCAGCACCCCCTCCTCCCCCCAGCACCTTGAGACCCTCACGGGTGAGTAGCGCGCTTTACAAATGTCTTGATTGATTGATTGATTGATTTTGCAACTTCTGCGGGAAGCAAGGGGGTATGTTAGGGGATTAGGGAGCCCAAGTAGGATGTCTTTTCTCTTATTGTTTCTGACCTCCCTTTTCTGTCCTTTTATTGTAATTCTTGTCCATTTTACCTTTCTAGGATTCCTGGCCAGCCGAGGGGGTCCGATGTGGGAACACCGGCTGTTTCTTCAGGAAAGTGAACATCACGGCCCACAGCCCTTTCACACAATGAGCCCATCCACATTCCCTAAATTTGGCTAGGATTGCCAGGGTTTACTTGGAGAGCACTACGCCTCTATTGATTCCCACCTAGTTACTATCGGTCTGAAGAGTGCTTTAAGTGAGGTTCACAATCCAAAATACGTGATCTCCTCATTTTGCTTCCTTCTGCATTTACTTCACTTCTACGTCCAGGTCCTAGTAGGAGGTGTGCTCCCTCACTGCAGGTGTTTTTCAGAAGAAGGTTGTCTTTCTGTATCGGAGAGTGCTGTTTTTTTGATATTCTGACTAGGGCTGTATTAATTTAGGATGCAAACAACAAAACACAGAGTAAAGGAAATTGAGGACTTTGGAAGAAAATCTATGAAAACAATCATTGAAGCATTTTTTTAAGAGATGCACTTTTCGGTTGGAGATATTGCATGCCTCCAAAATAACCTCATGAGTAATAAACCTGATCCAAAAATCAACACTTATTGCTTTACAACGATAACCCGTTGCAAGTATTTCAGACAAAAAAGAAGCTTGATAAAGGCATGCCTGACTATAACATCATATCAAATCCGTTTTGACATTTGTTTCTGTTTTTTAATGGCAGATGAAAACACCCTTTAATTTAAAGTGCATGAGGCTGTTATTTGTCTTTCTGTGGGGGCATAGGGACAAATATCTACAATCAGCACAGAGGCAATGTGATGAGACACCATGGGGCATATTCTCAAGGCTCCCCCCCGGGGCCAAACCACGGACAAAAATGTTTACCATCAACTCTACGAAATCATGAACAAAACAATTCGCCTGATGTCGCACAAGTACAACAATTAACATTCATGTGTGGTCAGAAAAAGGAGAATCATACATTCATCTTTGAATTTCCAAACAAATGATTTTATTCAAATTCAACTCAAAACAACTATTCTGAAGAGCCATGGCGGGTATTCTCTGGACAATCTGTAAGACACAGCCTGCAAGACAAAATTCAAGATAAGAAGGTGTGTCATGCGCTCATCAAAGGACAGAGAGAGAGAGAGAGAAAGAGCGAGAGAAAGAAAGGGAGAGAGAGAGTGAAAGAGAGGGAGAGAGAGAAAGAGAGAGAGAGAAAGGGGGAGAGAGGGAGAAGGAGAGAGAGAGGAAGAGAGAGAGACAGTGAAAGGAAGAGAGGGAGAAGGAGAGAGAGAGTAACAGAGGAAGAGAGAGAGACAGTGAAAGGAAGAGAGGGAGAGGGAGAGAGAGAGAAACAGAGGAAGAGAGAGAGACAGTGAAAGGAAGAGAGGGAGAAGGAGAGAGAGAGAAACAGAGGAAGAGAGAGAGAGACAGTGAAAGGAAGAGAGGGAGAAGGAGAGAGAGAGAAACAGAGGAAGAGAGAGAGAGACAGTGAAAGGAAGAGAGGGAGAAGGAGAGAGAGAGAAACAGAGGAAGAGAGAGAGAGACAGTGAAAGGAAGAGAGGGAGAAGGAGAGAGAGAGAAACAGAGGAAGAGAGAGAGAGAGAGACAGTGAAAGGAAGAGAGGGAGAAGGAGAGAGAGAGAAACAGCGGAAGAGAGAGAGAGACAGTGAAAGGAAGAGAGGGAGAAGGAGAGAGAGAGTAACAGAGGAAGAGAGAGAGGACAGTGAAAGGAAGAGAGGGAGAGAGAGAGTAACAGAGGAAGAGAGAGAGACAGTGAAAGGAACAGAGGGAGAAGGAGAGAGTAACAGAGGAAGAGAGAGAGACAGTGAAAGGAACAGAGGGAGAGGGAGAGAGAGAGTAACAGAGGAAGAGAGAGAGAGACAGTGAAAGGAAGAGAGGGAGAGGGAGAGAGAGTGCCGACACTGCAGACCCAGGCCTCACTGCTCACCTGCTGCCACCGGTGTGTCTCCAACCACGTGCCGGTATACACTGCAGTCCACCAGGTCCCCTATCTGAAACAGAGTCCAGAGTTATGAATGGCAGAGTTCATATCAGTGCACACGCCATCATCGCTTGGCCGCCCCTGCGCACATAGGCTGCTGCACCCCAGCCCCTCCCGCCGCCCAGCGGTGTTTGCCCGCCCCTGCGCACCCAGGCCTCACTGCTCACCTTCCGCCACCAGCGTGTCTCCAAGAGGGCCCACCACGTGCCGGTGCAAGCTCCAAGCCCGAGGCCCGCGACCTTGGCAGCCTCCACATCATGCAGCCCCGCCCCGTGGGCCACCAGGTCACACACGTGATTCTGGGTCTTGATTTCGCAATGGCAGAGATCATATCAGTGCACACTGCATCATCGCAGGCTGCACACCCGCTCAGCTCTATAGGTGCCACTAACTCTGTGAACCACGAAGCAACGCCACGTGGCGGTAGGCCTGCACTGCCCGGTGGCTCAGGCCTACACTGCGGTCCAGCAGGGCTCACACAAACCATTACCAGTCCGGACCGCCAGGACGGCGCATCATCGCAGGCTGCACACCCGCTCAGCACCTAAGGTGCCCCTACCTCAGTGCACTGAAAGTCACCGTCCCGTGGCAGTAGGCCCATGCCAGCCACAGTGTTTCCGGTGCCACCAACTCTGTGCAACGCAAGTCATGGACCCTTTCTGATTGAGTCCCGTGATATGCCAGGCGGACGCAGCCATGTCACCTCCGGCAGTGGGGAAGAACTGGGACACGTAGCGTCGTCGTCGTCCCCTTTATACGTACGCCGAGTGGGCTCGGTCGGCGTACGCCAGGCCAGGGTAGGGGTGTGAATAATTATCCCTGGGCTCTGGGCATGGTTCATTTCTGGGCTGGACAGGAAACCAACTGATGCGTGTGTCTCTGTTGCAATGTCTGCGCCACATGGCCCGCAATCGACAATGTTGCAATGTTGCATGCACTCGGAGGGCAGCCGCGCACGAAGGTATTGTACAAGGAGTGCAAGGCCGCTCGGGCTCTTGGCTCATGCATGCCAACTGTTGTGTGTGTATCGCTATTGGTGCACCATAAGCCTAAGGCCTAGCCTCAATTGCAGAGCGAAAGCCACATCACATTTCCAGAATGCAAGCAGTAGTCAGACTGACATTAGGGATGCAAGTTTCTTTGTCTCAATACATAAGGCGGAAGGACATCTGCACCTTCGACCTTGGTCTTGCATGCGGCAGGCACCCCCTGAGAGAGATACCATAACAGATGATGACGACTCCCACACTACGCACAGCGCTAATGAAATACCAACGTATCCACACCCCACACACAGAAGTCCTTGCTTGAGGTACTCTTGCATGGAATGCCCTTGACACTTACGTACACAACAACCCATACGTCCAAACGTTGCACACACATACGACTCATTGCTCCGAGCTGTGGCATATCATCCACATAACTGCCGCAGGTCAGAAGAGTGCCGGTTCTACGAGAGCCACCAACGCAATGGCAGAACATCCCGGGCGCATGCACAACGCCTGTCACGTGGAACTGTACCGTGACCGAATGCTGCCTGTTTGTTTCTGATGCATTGGTCTGCATGTTGTGGCCCTTGTCTTGCCCGTACTGACACGCACATGGCAATAAAGTCCACGCAACTTCACTAGTGTTCAACTGTGATGTGTGTTGATTAGAATGACAAATCGTGTGCCTCAATGAGCATTGTCCGTACACAGGGAGGGACTGACTGACGGATTTCACTTAGGGGTGAGTCCCTATTGCCAGCTCCACCTCTGTGAGCCAGACATTGTGGCTGGGATAGTTGCTGATAGACCTGTGCTCTTACGTGTCTCCAGCAATGTGAGTATGGTGTCCATATTCTTGCCATGTGGATCAATGTGATCCATCACAACAGGCTGTGTCCACCCAGTTGAGTGTGAGTAGGTATGCGAAGAGATGTTCTGTTGTCAACTGTGATGGGGGACCCTACTTTAGGCCCACCAACGACTTTGACAGTTCATACCCAGCCCTATTTCTAACATTGCGTGGGGCAAAGTTGAGGAATTGCGCGATTGTTGTTTCAGAGCAATGAGGCCACAGCTAGTGCACACATTCCCAGTCATCTCACTTCCTATGTGTGTCACGGTCAAACATGCGCATTGCTTTCATTTCCCAGGGTGTACCTATTTGGGCAATCAATGTCCTTACATTCATCCACACTTTCATACCTGATCGATTATGGACATGACACATCTGTGTGAATTTGAATGATTTATTCACATTCGGTGGAGTGTAGGAACTGGAGCAGTACATGGCCATGCAAACCCCACATTACATTGTAGCCCAGTGGAGGGCCAGCCAGAGTCATTTAGGGATTGACAAGTACATCAGAAGAGGAAGAGTACAGTCCGCAGTCTGATTGCTGTGTCATTGGTAAGCAAACAAAATATGGCAGTCCATGTCGAGGTCCAAGGTGAGCGTCGCAGAGTGTTTCGGGGGACAGTGGGAGGTGTTGTTACAGGGCATGATGCAGAGGGCAGAACCAAGCTGAAACAGGGCATATGGCGGAGAAGAATGCTACTGGCTCCTTCTTACTACAAAGGTGGAATCACCCGCATCTTCATCCTCTATGTCATCTGTCTGATATGTGGGTGCTGATGTTTGGTCTGCAGCACTGTGTGCCACTGACACATCAGGGGCCGGAGATGTGTGTGTAGATGCGATGATGAGGATCTGCAGGGCATGGAAGATCCCAACAACTTTTCTCTGGTGTGCATAGGTGGCAGCCATTCTTTCCGCATGCATCCGCTCCATGTTCTCCATTATCCTCAGCATCTGTGCCAACTCTCGGCTGACATCGCTGAGGCCACTCTGACTAGACAGTTGTTCTCCTCTCAGAGTCATGACTCCAGCGATGTCGGGCATGGATTGTTGGACATCATGGAGCGAACTGTGGGTGGCCGTTAGGGAGTGTAAGTGGTCCCTGATGGGACTTAGACACCCACGTATGGCATCTAGTTTGGCTGCCATGAGGTCGAACCCCACCCGCACCTGTTCAGCCACCTCCTTCTGGCAGTCTAACACATGGCCTTGGAATGCGATGTGTTCTTTGGTGAGGTGCTGGGAGCCAGGCGTGGTGGTGGGTGCTTCCTGCTGCATGGTCTGTGCAGGGGGTGGGGTCTCCTCGATGCAGCTGGGCTGCCCTGCTCCTGGAGGTGGGTTGCCGTAGCTGTCCATGAGCTGTTGTAGGGCATCGGTATCGAAGGTGTGGAGGTCCTCTTCATCATCACTGATGAGTTGTCTGGTCTGCTCTGCAGGAGGTGTTGATTGTCCCTCTGCAATGTGAAGGGGAGATGCATTTTGACATTGTTCAAGTTTACATACAGACTTCATGGCAATGTACATTGTGACTGTTTGGGAGGAGCTGACTATTTGATGCGGGACAGTGGACATTTGAACTACATCACGGATGTGAGGTTGTACACGTACATCATCAACTCACAGTTTCCTGCTATGCCAGATGTGATTGTCCAGTTTCTATGCACAAGCGGAACCAGTTGGGTCCTCTGTTCTGTAGTGAGAGTGTTGCACTTTGTTCCACATTGTCGTCAATGATTGTTAGACCTGGCATCCTTGGCTTGGGTCTCCCTTCCATTTTTTGATGATGCCTCCAATGTTATTGATCTGTTTTTGCTGGTTAAGATGCTTTGGGCACTGTGCCACTGCTATTCAGTGCCATAGTGCAAGTGCTCCCTATGATAAACTGTGTTCTGTATTAGTGACTCCATGATTGGATGATTGGTTTACTTGTCAGTCCCTAGTACAGTGCACTGAGTGTGCCCAGGGCTTGTAAATCCAATGCTGCTGGTGGGCTTGCAGCACTGGTTGTGCCACCCACAGAAGCAGCTTGTAAAATGTGTCTCAGGCCTGCCATTGCAGAGCCTGTGTGCAGCCTAGGGCTGCCATGTCGACTTGGTGAGTACACCCACTTACCAGTCCCTAAACCTTCCCTTTTCTTCATATCAGACACCCCTATGGTAGGCCCAAGGGCAGGGTGCATTGTAAGTATAAGGTAGGACATGCCCTGGTGTGTGTGGCATGTCCTAATAGTGAATTACAGCCATTTTCATTTTTCACTATTGCAAGGCTACCTGTTCCCCATAGGCCAGACTGGGCAGTTTGATTATTACACCTTATAATCCTAACTGACCCAGGGAACATGGTAGAAAAACGAATTTAGTATGCCTGAACTCAGGATGATAAAACACATCTTTTAGTGAAGTTGGTTTTAACATTCTGTGTTTGAAAATACCACTTTTAGAAAGTAGGTATTTTCTTGCCTAACTATCCAAGCCTGCCTCTGCTAGGTTGTGTATTCCTTGTCTGGGTTTGTGAGTGACAGGGGCTGGGGGCTCCAGGAGACAGGGTGAGTCAGCACAGGGCTGAATAGAGAGATCTGCATCCAGAGTGGAGGGAGGAGTTGCACCTGGGTCTGAATAGGGCTGTGCCTGCCTTCCACAATGCTGACTCCACCTCCTGCCGGGCGGCTGAGCACTCTGCCCCACATTCTGAAAGGAAAGAAGGAGTCCTGTAAACAAAGTGCTCCAGGACTGACCAGAACTGGTTTTGGACCAGGCAAAGGCCTCTCTGCCTTCAGAGAACAAAGAGAAAAGGTGTATAAAAAGGGGACCCAGACCCCTAGGAATGTAGATCACTTTTGGGAAACAAGAAGAAACCTTTGCTGAGGAGCGGAACCAAGAAGAAACTGAGGAGAAGACTATCCCTAAGCTAGAGGGATCTGCCTGCAGTGGTTGCCTGACTGCCAAAGAAAGGAGAAGGGAACTTTGTGTGTACTTTCATCAACTTGTGAAGGATCTCCAAGGGCTTCATTTCAGAGCTTGCCTCCTGTTGAAGTCTCAGGGACAACAGACTTCACCCACCAGCTCCCCTGTATTCCCTTGCTGGGAATTTGGACCTTCTGACACACTTGCGTGTCTCTGGGAGCTGGAAGCGCGACTCAAGACGAAGAAGCGTGTCACCACAGCCGCTGATTCTCGCATCGCCGGAGAAGAGTGTCGACGTCGCATCAGACGCTGGCGCATCCCCGAAGAAGCACGCCGCTGACACCCTCGCATCCTTCGAAGCGCCTCGCAGCACCGGAGAAAAGTGTCGCCGTCGTATCAGACACCGTCGCATCCCCGGGGCAGAGCATCGACCTCGCATCAGACGCCGATGCATCGCAACACGAGGCGCCCCGCATCCCAGGAGAAGATCGTCGACCTCGCATCAGACGCCGTCGCATCGCCAGGAAAGCGTGTCGCAGGGCCTGTCGCGGCTCCAAAGACTCATCAAAATCGCCGCACGGCCGTCGGGCGTGCACGATCACCCCTTCGTTGTCGCAACATCAAGAAGACGCCACTTTGTTTCTTTGCACCAGATCTTCAACGCATCACCGTCCTTGCGTGTAAGGGACTACCGCATCACCTTCCCTGCAAAACTTTCGTTGCCGTGCGTTACGCATCTTCAGGTACATTGAACTCAAAGTGTCGCATTTCCTTTTTAAGAGACTCAAGCTAATTCTACCATCTTTAAAGTACAGTATTGTGGATTATTTTTGTCGTTTATGGTCTTGTGGTAAATCTATATAAAAGATACTTATTTTTATAATACAACCTGTGTGGTGTCCATTTGTAGTGTTGTCACTGGATTACTGTATGTGTTCACAAATGCTTTACACACTGCCTCTGAACTAAGCCTGTCTGCTCGTGCCAAGCTACCAAGGGGGTGAGCAGGGGTTATTTCAGGAGTGTACCCCCTTACTCTGACTAGAAGCAAGGATCCCTATGTGGACAAAGGTACCTACCTCTGCCAACTAGAGACCCCCAAATATAACAATGATGATGTGCTGTTATTGCTATGTGTGTGTGCTGCATTGTGGGAGAGTCGCCCCTGCAGCTGTGATTTTGCTGCCCCTTATCCCTTTGAGGCGGTGTGCCTTTGACTTCTGTGCTTCTACAGTGCTGGGATGTTGTAGACTTGGCTAATTCTGGCTCTAGTTCGGATATTGAACTCTTGGGCATGGTTTATCTGCAGATGTGTTGTTGGCATCAGGGGTTGTTTGTGCACGAGGATGTGTCAGAGTGTGACCTGCTCCTTTTACGGATGTGTTCCACACTCAGCCACCTCAGTGTCGTGGCGTGCACCATGTCATGATAATTGGATTGCAGCCATGCTGTTCGTCATGCAGTGTCACTTGCATTGTCAGTGTGGCTCGCAATCAGAAGTGGTTACTCTGTCCTGTTGTTTTAACCTGCTGCTGCTATTTCTCCAGGTCTGGGCATCTTTTAAGTGTTTTTAGCAGTTCGCTACACTTTTAAAACATTTTTTTATACTTGTGGTGTTATTACTGTATTGTATTTGAATTTGAGGGGGGCATTTCATTGCTGGCACATTTACTAGTGGGAGGAGGATTCGAACCCTGTTCACTCAATTTTTACCCTGACGCCGCCATATTGTAGGACGGACACGGTCTAGTTGTTTCTCATGGGGATTATAAAGCGGGTTGCTGCACGAGCGCGCAGCGGACTCGCAATCAGAAGTGGTTACTCTGTCCTGTTGTTTTAACCTGCTGCTGCTATTTCTCCAGGTCTGGCCATCTTTTAAGTGTTTTTAGCAGTTCGCTACACTTTTAAAACATTTTTTTATACTTGTGGTGTTATTACTGTATTGTATTTGAATTTGAGGGGGGCATTTCATTGCTGGCACATTTACTAGTGGGAGGAGGATTCGAACCCTGTTCACTCAATTTTTACCCTGACGCCGCCATATTGTAGGACGGACACGGTCTAGTTGTTTCTCATGGGGATTATAAAGCGGGTTGCTGCACGAGCGCGCAGCAGACGCGCGCAGCGGGCGCGCCACTGGCGCGCCGAAGGCGCGCCTAAGGCAAGCTTGTCTGCGCCCGTCCGCGACCTTAACGCGGCCAGCGCCAGCCATACTGTTCAAAAAGGATCTGGGGTAAGAATTTATTGGTCTAGAAAACAGCTCTTGGATTGTAATGTGGGGCAATGTTCCCATCCTACGTACCCTAACCTTTGCCTGACAAATCGGGACCAGGGTTTTCAATGCAATACCTGCTCCTTTGTTATGGGGGCATTGGAGGGGCCACAGGAGGTAGAGGCAGGCGGTGTCAAGTCTCCGACTACTGAGACGGACGCCAATAAGCCTATTATAAGAGCATGCCTGGTTAATTGCAGATCTCTCCCTAAGCACTCAGAGGACATCTGGCTTTCCCTTGAGCTCAATCGCTGGGACCTCATGTTTCTGACAGAAACCTGGCTTACAGACACCTCTTACCCAGATATCGCTCTGGCACTTCCCACTGGTTTTAAAATCTCCAAGGTGAATCGAGCAGATAGCAGGCGAGGAGGAGGTCTTGCGATTATTTGTAATGGGATATCTGGTGTAAAAAAATTGAGAATATTGGCACTATTGAGGCTATGTCCTTTTCTATTCAATCCTCTCTAGGACATACCTTTGCGGGCATGCTGGTTTATCGACCCCCGAGTTCCGTAGTTGCCAACCTTTTAAAATTAGGGGACATTGTGGCGGATCTCTCACTAAGATATGCCAATTTTACGGTTTTGGGCGATTTCAATGTCCATATGGACAGACAGGATTGTGCTTTGGCGCTCCAAGTGACTGAGATGCTGGGTGGATTAAACTTGATTCAGCAGGTTATGTCTGCCACACACTGTGCTGGTCATATGTTAGACCTTATTTTCTCTAACGACCCTACCATTAGAGTAGAGGTCCCTCTGCCTTTGACGTGGTCAGACCACTGGTTAGTCCCTTTTAGTTTGTCCAGGCACTGTGGGACATACCGGACGAGACCAGAGTCTGAAAAGAAGAGAAACTGGAGGAAAGTATCTATTGAGACCATGGGCCCGGTCTTGCACGATATCCCTCTCCAGCTCACAGGCAATCCCAGCTTAGATGCAACCTCATTTAATGAATGGGTTGCTTCTTCTCTGGACGCCATTGCTCCCATGAAAATGTCAAAATCGGCTAGGAAAAAGCCTTCCGCTCCTTGGTTCTCGTCAGAGCTCCAGTCTGAAAAAAGCATATGCAAAAAGCTGGAGCGTATTTGGCGGAAATCGTATAATTCGGATGCGAAAAGCACCTATAAAGCTGCACAAAAAAAATTCCATGCTCTTAAACGCTTGTCAATTAAGAATCATTTAGCCAAACAAATTAAAGACTCAGACAATTCTTCTAAAGAAATTTTTAAGATTGTTCAAGATTTTATGAGACCTGAGGCCACTTTGAGTAAGATTGTGCCTTCAGCTGTTTTATGTAGGGATTTATCCACTTTTTTCAAGGAAAAGATTCAATCTATATATTCCACATTTAAGGGGTCAGGAGAAAGGCCAATTACACCCTCGGCCTATGTTTCTCCCTGTCTTTGGACTGAATTTCAGCCTTTCTGCCCGTCTTTATCTTTGAAAGACCTTGTCAGAATTAAATCAGGCTCGCCCCTGGATCCCTGCCCAGCTAGATTTTTTAACTTACTGGCCCCTCTTTTTAACCCTCAGTTAAATGCTATTTGGAACACCTCTCTAAGGTTGGGATGGTTCCCCTCAGTATGGAAAGAGGCCCTGGTCTTGCCAATTCTTAAAAAGGAAGATGCAGACCCTAGTATACTCAAGAATTTCAGGCCCATTTCGCTTCTTCCGGCCCCTGCTAAAATCTTGGAGAAGGAGGTCCAAAGACAACTCTCTAATCACCTGGAGTCTAACAATCTCCTTCACGACTCCCAATCGGGCTTTAGGAAGGGTTACAGTACAGAGACGGCCCTGTTGGAAGTGGCGGAAACCATCCGAGAATCATTAGACCATGGTAGCTGTGCTATGCTTGTGCTGTTAGATTTATCTGCAGCCTTTGATACGGTCTCTCACTCGATTCTTTTAGACCGTCTGACACAGCTGGGTATCTCGGGTACCATCTTAAATTGGTTCCAATCCTTCCTGGAGGGGCGATCCCAGCAGGTCTTCCTCCGTCCTTATGTCTCTTCCTCTTGCGCCATGGGCTGTGGAGTACCTCAGGGTTCTGCGTTAAGCCCGACCCTATTTAATATCAATTTGGCCCCTCTGGCTGCACTAGTTGAGCAGTGTGGCGTGCGTATAATTTCATACGCTGATGATACGCAGCTGGTGTTCTCATTTAAAGATTCCAAGATGGCCGCATTTGACAGCTTTAGGCTATGCCTAAGTAAGATTGTTTCATGGATGACAGATAACTGTCTTAAATTGAATACCGAAAAAACTGAGGTGATGTTCTTCAACCAACCATCACCTCCACCGGCTGATTTATGGTGGCCACTGCAGTTGAATCCCCTCCCACCCCAGTTTTATCTGTTAGAAATTTGGGATTTAGATTTGACTCGGAATTGTCGGTGAAAGCCCAGATTGGCCGAGTTTCTAGAGCATGCTTCTGGAAGCTCAAAAGCTTGCGTAGATTTCTTTATTTACTACCGATGAACTGTCGGGCCACCATAGTCCATGCTTTGGTTACGTCCCAGCTGGACTATGCCAATAGCTTGTATCTTGGCCTCCCTGCTTATCTGATTAAAAAGCTCCAGACAGTTCAAAATGCTGCTGCTAGGTTTCTTAGAAACGTGCCTCTCCGGCATCACATTTCCCCACTTGCGCAGTCTTCACTGGCTTCCAGTGAAGAGAAGAATCGAATTTAAGGCTTTATTACTTGCTTTTAGAGCTACTAGAGAAAGTGGACCTGATTATCTGAGGCTCAGACTTCGGAAATACCACCAAAATAGGACCCTGCGCTCGAACTCTCAGTTTCTTCTTTGCTCTCCTTCCTACTGCAAAGCCAGGATGGGAGGGCGCGCCTTGCAGTTAGAACGGCCGCTCTTTGGAATGCGATGCCGCTCTACTTGCGCAAAGCAGAATCTGAAACTACTTTTAGGAGTGCTCTGAAAACCTGGCTTTTTGATCTCCCTTAGCCTGCCTTTCTTCTCTTTTTTATCTTCCTTTGTCTCTGTGTAGCGCCGGGACACCGCCGTTGGTGGTAGCCGAGCGCTTTATAAATGTCTTGGTATGGTATGGTGGCTCACAGACACGCAGCTTTGCTGGTTTTGACACGTGTGCATGGGTTGGTTGTGAGATTGGTGCTGGGTGGGGAGGGACCCCTTTGTGCCCATAGTGGACGGGGGCCTACTTGCTGTTTGTATGTGTGCTGCAGTGTGGCAAGGGGATCAGGGACATGATCCAGAGTCATTGTGGGTGTGCAGTGTGCTCTACTTAATTGTGCATGTGTGCCATTGTGCCCATCTCCCCCCGTCCCCCCAGTCCCTGTTCGGTACTCACCCTGGTGCTGTTGTGTCAGGTCATGTCGAGCAGTGTCCGGACCCCCAACTCCTGCCACCGTCTCCCCACTGATGACTGTGGCCACCATTTCCTCCATCTCGTTCAGCTCCTGGTGTTCCGCTGGACTGCCACCTCCAGTCTGCATTGCTGCCTGATGGTTGTCAGCGAGTTTCTTCTTGGTTTAGAGCTTCGCATCATTCCAGCGCCTCTTGACCTCTCCAATTGTCCTCCTCCTCACTCCGACTGCATTCACCTTGTCCAGGATGGACTGCCATATTGCATTTTTGTTTGCCAATGACACGTTGGAGGTGACGAACAGTTGTTGGTGGTGTTCAATCACCTCCGTGATGATGATCCTGTTTTCCTGCGGACTGAACCTCGTCTTCTTCTCCTTGCCCTTCCGTGACCCCGAGGTCCCAGGCTGGTCCTCCTGGGGGCTTGTGGGGTTCTGGTCATCCTCTGTACTTGCTCCGGCTTCCTCCATGGTGCTACGCAGTTTTAATTATTTTGTTTGTGTTTTTCGGTGCTTTTATAGTGCATTTTCCTGCATGACGCGTGGGAATTGCAGGCCTGTCGCTGGCTATCGCTGATTTTTTTATCGCAGTTGGCCACATCGCAACTTTTTTCGCGTTCATGTTTCGCGTTTTTTCGGCATCGCGTTAATTTTAACGCGGTCATTTGGCGCGTTGTCGTGAGACTATCGCATGGTGCCGCCGGGTTGAGAATACAACGTTAACACAGCGTTATTTTTCCGCAATAGACTGTGATGTGCAAAGTTGCGTTAAGCTAATTTTGCGATAATTATCACACGTTCTTGAGAATATCCCCCTATGTTTCTTTGCCCGGTCCCTGTTGATATGTTGGGGAGTTTAGGGCAGGTCCCTAATTGCAATGGATCCTTCAGACTGCTAATCTGACCCTTCTGAGGGGCCCTCTTGGTGGGCCTTGAGAATGGGGAGAACATCTGTACAATAAATCATGCAATGCACCGAAGCACACACAATACTATTACTCTTATCCCAACAAGAAGTCTCTTTGATCCACAGTAATTTCTTTACAATTGTTGATTAAATTTCAAACAAATGACGGTAGTTGTGTTTGCAAGGTAGAGAATGAGTGCTGCCCATAGAGGAAGCCCTCATTCTCCACTTTGTCTTCTATGTTCATCTTTGTTCAGGTACTGTAGTGCCTTGTAGGAAGCTGTCTTTGACAGACTCCTTTCTGAATAGAGGAATGGTGCCCCAAGCCTGATTGGCTAGAAGTTGGAATTTTGGACACTCAATCTGACCAACTGCCTGGTTTTGGGAGTATGTGCTGAAGCTGCTCTACAATTCAATGGGCATCTTTTAGACTTGGACCTTCATGAACCATTTGTTAGCAGGGTTTCCAAAGTGTGCAGCTCCAGGCTGTCCACTTCCCACCAACTAGGATAAAGTCTGAATAGTTCTGCTGCTGCCCAAGCACCTTCAAGTCATGTTTACACCGGAAGCAGGCTCCGGAATAAACCTAATTGATGACTCCTGGGGCTTTGCGTGCCCCGAGCACTTTGGTACTACAGAAAGGGCCACAGACACGTGTGTATCCCCTTCTGTAATACTGATAGCGCTGACGCACATAAAGCGCCAGTGCTATCTCCAGAGGGTGTTCCCTCATTTGTATGGGGGTGTGGCCCCATGCGAATGAGGGAATCCATTTGTTTTTGAGGCAAAGAAGCTCTTAGGAGGCGCACTGATAGTGCACCACCTAAAAGGTGGCGCACTGTCAGTGCGCCCCCTGATGGCAGCCCTCTGGAGGGGGGAAAGAGGGGTCCCTTGTACCCCCAGACATCCCCTTGCAGACGGTTGCAGTTACTCATTGCACCTGCCTGCAAGGGTATCTCTATTCCCCCTTCAAAGTGCAGGCGGGTTGCCGCCTGCACTGTAAAAATACGGATCGGCTTCAAAGCAGCCGCCCCATTTTTCACAGGAATGCGCTGACCCCAGGGCAATGCGAGTTCACGGCTTTTAAAAGCTGCGCCTGGCACAAACAATGAAAATAATAATAAGGGCCCTGGTATTCCTGAGCATCCTCCAGGCCCCACAAACCCATCTGCAGAGAAGGAGGCAAGTTGCCTGAGATCAACTGCTACATGTGCTGCTGGGAGAACACTCACCTCTTCAACTCTTATTGTTTTATCTTGTCATTGCTCACTCAGTTTTGTGAGGCTGTCCGGCACTTAAATGGCTAGCAAGCCAGCCCAATCTAGATATCTTCTCAATGTCTATAGCAAATACTATGTGCTGTTGAATTTGTAACCCATGTGTTCATCTCAGCAACCGGAGATCTGCACACCTTCCTGATGTTGGTAAAATCTACACGGACTGAAAGTTTTAGCCACCATGTCCTTCCTTTACTGATACCAAGAACACTCTAGCTACCATTATGTTTGCTTGGTTTTCCGCTGTTTACATATTTGCAAGCTTTAGGGTTTCAAATCAAAATCAATGCTGAAGAGATACACAGTGACACATGTTTGCCAGAAGATTGTGGCCCTTTGTTTAACTATAGTATCCATAGCCATCTGCCGACCTTATGTTTCCATATTTGTACTGTACTGCATTGCGTTACTTTTGTGTTTGTTCCATTTAAGGTGTGTTTCAAGTTTTAGGAACTGTAGAGTCTTGTCTTGGTTTCTGTGTCATATATGGCAAACTGTTTTAACTGATGACTATTCTGCATATGATTACTGTTCACATTGTGAGATTACTGGTTGATTAAATCATTAATGAATGATTGAGTGAATTAGCACGTATTCTGTTTTGTGTGCTTCATATTTTCTCATTGTTTATAATGTAAACATGTTGTAACTTTATCACATCTGTGATAATTGAACTATTCTTAACAAAGACTCATCCCAGATGCCTCCCTTGAGTTAATCCTAAACTGCTACCTCACGTCTAGCCAGAGAGAATAGGATGCTCATGTCCAGTGCACTGTTGATTGCAGACTTCTGGGGAAATGTACTAAAATGTGATGCAACGCAGCACAACAACCAAAGTTACTGCTTTGCTTTCATCAAACGGAGAGAGTAAAACAGCACCATATCTACTAAATTATGGCTCTGATTTTCTTCCCTGCAACACTGGCGGACTTTAGGCTGGCATGCCAACACACAATCCTTGCACCATAGTGGGTGTGTACTTTCTGTTAAGCATTGGTTTTGTACTGGATAGAGAGTCTCCCAGTACAAAACATATGTTTAATACTTTCCCAACTTTGTATGTGTGCTCTATAATGCAGCCCACATGCAAAGTTTGAAAAGAATGTAGAAATTAAAACATTTTTCCACTGGTATGCCTGCCTCAAGGAGGTATGGCTAAGGTTTTGGTGCAAATCACGTTCTACAATTGTTAGTAGACAGAGATTGTTTTTCTTCTTCTACTTTCAATGAAATATTTTTTTGCAAGGGAGTCACTTACCCTCATTTAATCCTACCCACCTCAATTCCACCTCTGTCCTCTTTCCCTCCTCCCTTCTTCCCTTTCTCTCTGTAGCACGGAATTTTCAAGTAAGGGAAACTTATTTCTTAGCCTTCTTATTTCTAAAGCTTTTTCAACATTAAAATCATACTTCCTCTGATATTTTCCAAAACTTTCCCAATAGTGGATCCTACATATTGTCATCCTCTGGAGTGATATAGCTCCTTTCCACTGTAGTATAACTATGGGCTGAACTCTTCTCCAGTAGCTCTAGATGTCAATATAAGATTATTGCTAGCTTCTTTCTTTTATTAAACTACTTCCCACCTCTTGCCTTTCTTTGTATGTAACTTTTTTAGCTTTATAACATTTGGTACGTTTCTGTTGTGTTTCTTCTTTTGTTTTCAAACCCTGCTTTCAACACTGGTCCATTTTTTGATCAATTCTCCACCTTCTACCACACCTAGTGCATATTTGTTTTTCACATGATTTTTCATCTAGTATTTATCAGCAGTCGAATTTGCCCATTTTATTTCACACTAGTATATTCAAAGTAAAGTTTTGGACTGCCTGGTGTCTTAAGTGGTTAAAAAGCTGGAACATCGCTAGCGTACCACCTTAGAAAGCAGTAGATGGTTGCTAGTCACAGGAACTTTAAAGGCATATGCTGCTTTTGGCTAGAAATATAGTAGCGTTTGTTCACAAATTTAAAGTAAACAACAGAATATAACACAATAACATGCACAATTCAACATGACACCACATTTAAACATAACATAGCACATCAAAAAACAGATAAAACAGAATACAACACATAAACTGCAGTACAATAAAATAAAATTACATTGCAATAATGCAGCACCAAAAGACAGCAGAACACATCAACAGCACAACAAAATGCTACACAGCAAAAATGCACAAGTGTCCTTGTCACACTTTCCACCTCCAGAATACTGTTTTCATAAAACAATGGAAAAAGGTGCTTAGAGGAAGCGCTACCATAATAACGCCAGTCAAAAATGTTTTGTGATCTACCCCTTAAAGTTTAACCCTGTGAGTGTGACCAGTTGCCTCTCGAAAGTTGATGAACAAATTCTCAGTGGAGAAAATATTATCTTCAGTGAGCATAAAGTAACATGCTCAAGAACTGCATGTAGATCAGGAGTTTTGGTCTGTGTCACTGGTTCAAACTTCATAACAAAATGTATTATATTATAACTAATAAAAGTGAATCACTTTTGCAACTTTACAGCACAGTACATAAACTGATAAATTAAACCAAGCAGTAGTTTTCAAAGGTAGGATTTGCACTTTACATTCTGATTAACAAGATTGATTAATAAATAGTGTCTCAATGTCTGTGCCCTTCTAGGCAGGCTAGTTCATAGTTTCTACAATGGGACAGGATGAACCGTAATGCTCTGGGCCTTCCACTGCAGTGTAAGTTGTTACTATACATTTTACCTAAATCACACTCATAAAGAAAAAAAACATCAGGCTAATAGGGGGTTTGGTGGCCTCAACAGTTTTAATAGTATCCTTGAATGTTAATCAGAAAATTGAAGGATAGACATCACTACTTGTTCTTAACAGGCAAAACAAATAGAGGTATGTCTACTGTTGAGCCCTAGTTTTAAAATAATAATGTGAAAGCAAGGCAGAATCAGTGAGCAGTGAATGGGTTCAGAAGCCAACTGCAAACCAGAAGCCGTGCAGACCACCAGCAATAAACACGTTACAGATGGCGGAGGCTATTGCCACAGAAATGTGTTGGAATATAATCCAGTGGTCTGCAGGGAGAATGTAGTACCGACCTGGAGTGTTAAATGTTACCACAAAAACAGGTCCAACATCATGCATTACTCTGTTAAATACCAAGCCTAAGCACACCAAATAAAACAAGGAAGCAGGCTCTGCTGCCAGCAGATAGCTTCAAGCGAAACAAAAATAAATAACAAAACTCGTCCACTCCGAGCCAAACACACAGATGCCTATGCCCAGCAATATTTGGAGAAAAGGATGTAGGATAACATCCAGAGTTAGCGACTTTGAAGCTGGGGAACCGGGTTCGGGTCTCGGCGTTTGTTCTCTCTGTGCTTTGTTAACAAAATAAAATAACGGTGGACCGGAAACAAAATGGCAAATGTAGAATGCTGACAGAAGTACGTTTATTAGCATTACGGCAAACAAATTCCTGTCAACACATACTGGAAGAAAAGACAACATTTCGAAAACTCAGGCAGAAACCAAATTTAAAAAAAGTGCACTTACACAAATCTACATGCACTAAAGGGCAAGCCTACAAGTAATAGGAGCATTCTCCATGGGAGGGGTTGACACAGAAAAAGGAGGGACATATAACCCACATTGACCACAGAGAAGCAAGCCTTTGCGAAGTACACACAAAGCAACAAATTAAAAGTGATGGGTTGGCTGTATGCCCTCAGAGTAGTTACAGCATGTCTCGAAGAGACTAGGCCTGGACGGTGAACTCTCCTCCGTTCGCGGAGTTTGCGGAGTTTTCTGCACTTTGCGCTCCGCGCAGCTCATGGAGTGCAGAAAACTCTGCTCCGCGTAGTGCAGCGGAATTTTTTCCCCACTCGCATTCGCGATCGTTAAGTTGGCGAGAGCGAGCTGCCGCTCGGGTAGAATTTCTTCCCGAGTGGCAGGAAGATCAGCGCGAACGGCAGTTCGCACTGCACTCCGCCACTTGCGGAACTCCGCAGAGTTTTTTGGCACTTCGCGGAGTTCCGCGTAGCAAAACTCCATGAACTACGCCCAGGCCTGGAAGAGACATCAAATTTGCTGCCTAGGTGAGACCTAAAAAACGGGATCAGCTGACAAACCTGCCTCTTCCAAGACATAGGTTTGGTGCTGAGTTTAGGACATTCATATGTTATTGTTCTCCTATTTCATAACCACTTCATAGGCTAACTGCATGTTATGTGTATTTGTAAAGCACACTATCACCTGTGAGGTTATCCTGACACTGAGCAGGTGTGTGTGCGCAAGCTTGCCTAGGGTAGGTTGATTAATAGAAAAGCCAAGCTTTCAGATTTTTGCTGAATTCAAAAAGAGAGGAGGAGGCTCTGATAAACTGCATACGTTTGCAGACTCTCCTCCCTCGTACCTGATAGGGACACCCGTTTTAGACCAACATTCATACTGCTGCTCTCCTTCCTCATTGTTCCCACCAAGTGACAAAATGGTACCACCACAGCAGGCGAATGAGTACTGAGCCTGGAGATCCTTGACTACGAATGGCCCAAGGCTGGCTAGCACATTTCCAGCAAGGCACAGGAAATAGACGCTTTCACTACATTGGTTGAAGGGGCATATTTATCATTGCATAATAAACAACCCTTTAGGTGAAAAACATACAACTCTATTAGTAGTAAAGAGCATTGCTCCAGGACACGCTGCTACTCTGAAGAACACATAGTTAGTAATTTGTCTGGGGCAAAAACATCCCTAGCACCAAAAAACCATGGAGAAAATGAAAAAAAAAATGGAAATTCCGGAGTCTTCCTTATGTTGACAATGTTTACCATTTTAGCAGGTCACCTTACAAACTTTAGCTATGGAACTCACTGTCCTTTTCACTGACACAAGAGCACATCAATTATAAACAGCAGGTCACAGCACATTACCTTCCATATGACCTTCTACAACTTTCTTGTAAAACTGCATAACATATGACTAATGAGTCAATGGGCTTTCGAAAAGATGCCCACAGCTCATTTCGGAGTCCCTGGCTGCAGCACCTTTCTTACTTAGGTTTAAGCAGGCCACAGCATATGCCAGCCGCCCAAGGCTTCGGCCCGCCACTTTGGTCACCCTCAACAAGCAGCTTCATCCTTCCAGCTACTAAAGTGCCATGACATTCCATAATTAAATACTATTCAAAAGCCTAATGTGCCACCAGTAGCAGTTCAACTGTCAGTGCCCCCTGGGACATTACTTTTGCTGCTGCCTCAGATGCAGCTAGAATTCAGAAAGAATGGGTGTTATATCTCCTTTGTCCTACCCCAGACATTACCAGCACAGCCTTCATAATGACGGTGGTAAATAGACAGTGGTGACCCATGCTCATGAATCAGCAGACATTTCTCGCTACCAGATAGCACTGAGGGGGCGACACACAGAACACAGTTGCATTGACCACCTTCAAGTCAAGTACAGTACAGGTGGTTCTACAATATCTCTTGAGAACCATATCAAAATTCACATTAGATTAAAAAGTCTTGAGAAAGCCCTGTGTAAGCCCCCTGTACATGGGCAAAAAATGTGTTGATTGACTATCAATTCTGACCATAACAAAAATGCTGCCCTTAGAATATGAAATTATAAGCACACTAAGTGAACATGTTTTTCTCTTTGATTCATTGCAAATAAGCTATAGTAAACGTGACTTGTAAAGCACCCGGCTACCTTGTCAGGTTTACCAGCACTGGCCTCTTCACCAAACAAGAGTGCTCAATCTTTTAAATTGGATTGTACGGATGAAACAACCAGGTCTTAAAGTTATAATGACTTTGGATATCCATACCTCTTACATTCAAATTAAGCTTTTTTTTTAAAATTTTGTTTATTGACATTTTTAAACAAACATTTCCGTAACCAAATTAAGCTTAACTATGGGAAATAGGGCCACACTGTGGCAATTTATTTAGGGGCTATCAAAGTCTGGGGTCCTTTTCTTTCATAAGTACTGTCACAATTGGCTCCCTGCATTCTCGTGCCCACCACCAGGGGGCTGAATTGTGGGGCTCTCCAGTGTTCTAATAAGCTTCCACACCCTCCCCTTCATGCATATACTGACTTCCAGTCATTTGGATTCTACTTACAAATTGTCATCCATTCCCAATCCATGCCGGGTTTTGTGAAAGCCAGCCTGCTCATGCTTGAAGCCAGCCTGCTCATGTTTGACACTCCATTACCTAGAATTCCCTGCTCACTGCTTCGTCTCCACCCCTGCAGGCCAAGGATGGGTGGAGGAATTCAGCTCACCTGTGCCTGGCTGCTGCTAGCCTGCTCACACCTGATGCATGTCATTACTGTGAGCTCTTTTAAGCCCCAGCTCCCTTCAGTCCAGTGTTGGTCATTGTATCTGTGTTCCGGTGAGACCGATCCTTGTTTCCTGAGCTGTTTGATATACCTTAATTCCTGAGCTATAGTTAATCCTTGTTCCTTGATTCCTGAGCTATAGCTATTCCTTGTACCTGAATTAGCACTGCCTGCAGTGCTACCTTGTTTCCTGAGTTCCTGAGCTATAGTTATTCTTTGTGCCTGGGTTTCAGCTATTTCTTGTTCCTGATTTGCACTGCTTGCAGTGCTCTCTTGACTCCTTGTTTCCTGAGCTGTAGCTATTTCCTGTTTCTTTGAACTAGCACTGCCTGCAGTGCTACCTTGACTCCTGAAGCTTTAGTAATTCTCTGTTCATGAACCAACACTGCCTGCAGTGCTACCTTGACTCCAAAGCTTTAGTAATTCTCTGTTCCTGAACTAGCACTGCCTGCAGTGCTACCTTGACTCCTGAAGCTTTAGTAATTCTCTGTTCCTGAACCAGCACTGCCTGCAGTGCTACCTTGACTCCTGAGCCTTAGCTCAATTCTTGTTCCTGCTCCAGCACTGCCTTCAATGCTACTTTGTTTTCTTGATTCCTGAACCTGCACTATTCTAGTATACCCTTGTAGCCTCCCCTTCTGTATATCCTTTTCCAGGCCCTGCTTTTCTTCCCATTTCCTTGGTTCCAGTTCCAGTTCCTAGTTTTCTGTCTTTCTATTCCTGCTGTTTGCTTCTGATTACCTTGTAGATTTGTTACTTGCTTTCTGCCAAGTGTGTCCTGTGATTTCCTTCCTTTCCTATTAAGCACTCCTCCTTGCTAGCTCCTTGTCTATCGTGCTTGTGTTTAGTTCTACCCCCTTGCTGTTACTGCCTTGTGTGTTCCTGTTTGATTGCCAGGATCCGTGGGCACAGCTGGCAACCTAGGTGGTGTTTCTTGTTCACTGTGAGTATTGTCTTTGAGTTACATTTATAACATCACCATAGGTATCAGCTCCACAGACCCTGCCTTTGCATGCATATCCTATATGTGGGTATTTGCAGTCAGTATCTGTAACAGCAATTGTGGGTGAGGAACTTACTGAGCTTCAGTCTTACCGTGTGGAGCTCCCAAGTGCTTTACCCCACATTCCCTTTATTGTTAATGTTGTTTTATATGTATGTGTTGCATATCCGTCCTGTGTGTAGTTTTTCTGAATGCTAAATCACCTCTGAGGGCCTGTCCTTTCTGCGCCTTACCTCTCTTATTCTCTTGTACAGAGCTTCCTCTTTAGATTCCCTTTCTCCTTTGACGCGCAGTGTGATCTTGGGCTGCTCTGTACCCAGTTTTCTGCCTACTTTGTCTTCTCTGGCACCAGTCATTGCCAGAGTCCCTGACACATGCCAGTGTCCCGGACTGAGTCCTGACAAGTACTTGCTTCTCATTGCCTCTTCTCATCGGCAGCTCCCATCTCTGGCTGTTCTTCAGAGACAGTGGGTCTGCTTCAGAATGGGCACTGCACTTCCCTTGCTCTTGTTCAGGGCAGATAAGCCTCCCACGCAATCAGAATGATTTCGCCTTGCATCAAGTGACCATTTTGGGAGGAACAGCAGGATCTTTTGCTGAACCAACAAAGTACCCCTGCCCCAAAATCAGCCCCCCAAGCTATATTATTTGCCAAGAGGGAGCATTTTTTGCATTCATATCTTAAATTCTACATTTCTGTATTAGTTATGAAACACTTTCTGCACAACAGCCAATCTTGATTCAATTTATATGTTAAAACTAGAAAACTGAAAAAAACAGTAGGCAAAATTTGATTTATTTAATTTATTTCTCTAGGGTATTTGTATAGCCTAGACATAGTGTAAGGGCAGTCAAGGGTTTCATAAAATAGTAGGGCTACATTTGCAAAGTTTGAAAAGAGCCTAATAAAGGAAAATAGGAATGCTGTTTTTACTTTCTTATGCACAAAGGCTCAATTTACAAAGTTATTGTGCTCTTAGGTCAAATTTAAGCGTGCAATTAGCAGCATTTACTAGTCCAAGTTTATGTTGTGTGTCCACGCAATTTGAAATTAACTTGCAATCCAGTTTACTCACAAATGCTATTACACCAGCAAGTTGTAATATTAAATGGGGTAAATCTCAGAGGTGCTGTTTTAGCATTTTTGGTTTGGGACGTTCATCCAATTGGATGAACAGCCAGAAGCATCCAATAGTGCATTTCTGAAATTCAGAAAGCAATTGATAGCAAAATGCCTCTTTAGGGTACTTGTCTTTGATCACAAGCATGGCCACTGGGCTATATGTGAGCATACCACAAGCAAATATTTTTAACATCTTGACATACTAAGGTTTCTGTCACTGGGTTACAAACTTCTCTTACCCTGTTGCTGACTGACAGGCTAGGTGTCTGACTGTATATGATGAACATGATGTCTGTGAGAATTTTAGCATTTTGTTTTCAACACATGCTAATTCCGTTCTGTGCAGGAACATATCCCTGCCAAAGCTCAACCTAAATCTATGCTCCTTTTTGGTCTCCTGAATGTGAGGCACGGGACATGTATAGGGATTTAAATGGGTCTGGGCAGGGATGCACAATCTACGCACCAGGGAATATTTTTTAATTAAAACCACCTCCAAATTACTGTACCTCGGTCACCTCTGTACACAGTGTTGTCAACCCGCTACCCACACTACATTAACTATAGCTCACCACTCTACCATGCACAGTGTTCTCACAAATGATGTAATTTGAGATGATCTAAGTGTTGTTATAAATGCTATGATTTCACATGGTATAGGTGATGAAATATGAAAGGGTATAAGCAGTGCAATGCAAAGGCGTGAGTGTAGATAGATGGATGGATAGATGGATGGATAGATGAATAGATACATGGATAGATAGATAGATAGATAGATAGATAGATAGATATATTCACTGAAAAAACAAAGATTACAGGCACATTATAGTTAGGCTCAGATTTCACATGTGCAAAACCAGTGAAATTCAGCAGTTATAGTTACCTGAGCTAACTAATTCCGCATTTATAGTTACCTGAGCTAACTATAACTTACGCCCCTGCACTGCACTGTTTATGACCTACCATATTACATAACTCGTGATATGGTCAGTGACATCACTGATGACATGATCCCGTGAGTGTGTTTCGTAAATGATTCTGAGACTTAATGATGTATACACAGCTACAGCATAAGTTAAATTAGTATTCTTTCTGTACTAGCAATTAGTCATACTATTTCTAACATATCTCATGTGAGTCGTTGTGTGACTGTCTGTATCAGTGGATGACTGGATGTCTGAGTGGCTGTATGGGTGTGTGAGTGGCTGTATGGAAATGTTAATGGGTATGTGAGTAGCTGTATGGGTAAGTGAGAATCTGTAGTGGAGAGTGAGTAGGTGTGTGAGTGGCAGTATGGGTGAGTGAGTAGCTGTGTCAGTGGCTGCATAGGTGTGCAAGTGGGTGTGTTAGTGGCTGTATGGGTGACTGACTGGCTGTGACAGTTGCTGTATGGGTGAGGGAGTGGGTGTGTGAGTGTCTGTAAGGGTGAGTGAGTACCTCTAAGGGTGAGTGAGTACCTCTTTGAGTGTGTGTATAGGTAAGTGAGTAAAGGGGAGTGGCTGTATTGGAGAGTGAATGTCTGTGTGAGTGGTTGTAATGGTGAGTGAGTGGTTGTATGAGTCCTTGTATAGATGTGTGAATGGGTATGTAAGTGGTTCTGTGGGTGTGTTAGTGGTTATATGGGTGAGTGAGTGGCTGTGTCAGTGGCAGTGGCAGTATGACTAAGTAAGAGGTGTGTGAGTAGGTGTATTGGTGAGTAAGTGGCAGTGTGAGTGGCTGTATGGGTGAGTGTGTGAATACCTCTATGGGTGAGTGAGTGACTATGTGAGTTTCTGCATGGGTGGTTGAGTGGGTGTGTGAGTGGCTGGAAGAGTGAATGAGTGGGCTTGTGGGTGGCTGTATGTCTGGATGACTGGATGTGTGAGTAGCTGTATTGGTGAGTGAGTGGTGCAAGAGGGGCTGTATGGGTGAGTTAGTGGGTGTGTAAGTGGCAATATGAGTAAGTAGATGTGTGAGTGGCTCAATGGATGAGTGATTGGTTGCGTGAGTACTGGTATCGGTCTATGAATAGGTATCTGAGGGGTTGTATGGGAGTGGAAGAGCGTGACATAGCGGTTTGCTATGACTTGGCGGGAGCAAGCCATAGCAAACTGTGCTCCGCTTTCAGCAGATGAGAGCATTGAAAATGCTCTTGCTTGCTGAAAGCAGAACAGAATTCCTTTCACAGAGAGGGAGCTGCATATTCAGCAGCTCCCTCTCTGTGAAAGCAAAGCTGGCTCCCACAGCGGGGAGCCGGCAGGGACTGCAGAGTCCTTGAGGCTCCCTCTGCAATCCCCAATATAGTGGGTGCCCGGGGTTGGACCAGGGCACCCATAATAGAGACCGGGCCCCAGGAGATGGGGTCCCTGTGGCCAAAATCAGCCTGTGGAAGGAGTCGGCACAACCACCCTCCATATTAAAAAGGGCAGGCCCTGGCGGTTGGGCTCCCTGGGGCCGAAATTGGCCCAGGGAAGGGGGTGTCACGTGGCTCCCTTTCCCTAAAAATAAATTAAAAAAAATATTTTAAATGTCACGGTGTGTCGGTGGAGGCTCCACCCCTTTTCATCATCACTCTACAAATGCACATTCTGGCCCATTACTAGTTGGGGGCTGAAGTCCCCATGGATGCTGCTGGTCCTTGGGGACTAACAAGCCCTCCTGTTACCTCCAATGAGTCCCAAACAGAGGGATTGCTTTGACTTCATCGGAGGCCATGCCCCATTTCTCCACCACTCTGCAAACACGCCTCCTGGTGCACTACTGGTTGGGGGATGAAGTCCCCTTAGCTGCTGAGGGTCTTTGGAGGCAACAAGCCCTACTGTTACCTCCAGTAGGTCCCAAACAGCGGGATTGCAGAGAGGTTGTTGAAGGCCAGGCCCCCTTTGTCCACCACTCTGCAAACACACCTCCTGGTGCATTACTGGTTGGGGAATGAAGTCCCCTTGGCTGCTGAGGGTCCTTGGGGCTAACAAGTGCTTCTGTTACCTCCAGTAAGTCCCATACAGTGGGATTGCTGAAAGGGGTTCAGCTGCTACTCCCCTTTCTCCACCACTCTCCAAACCTGCCTCCTGGCACACTACTGGTTGGGGGATAAAGTCCCCTTGGATGCTGAAGGTCATTCAGGGTCAAGAACCCCTCCTGTCACCTCCACTATGTCCCACACAGAGTGATTGCTGGAAGCTGGTTGAAAGCCCAACCCCCTTTCTCCATCACTCTGCAACTACACCTCCTGACACACTACTGGTTGGGGGATAAAGTTCTCTTGGATTTTGTTATCTTCAGTAACTCTGACACCGTGGGATTCCAGAGAGCTGGCCAGAGGGCCCGCCACCTTTCTCCACCACTCTGCAAACGTGACTACTAGTTAAAAAAACATAGAAAGTCACTGAAAAAAACAAAGGTTACAGGGACATTATAGTTAACCCTGGGCGGTGAACTCCGCTCCGCTCGTGGAGTTTGCAGAGTTTTCTGCACTCTGCGTTACGTGGAGATTGCGGAGTTCCGAAAAACTCCGCTTCGCATTGCGGAGCAGTTTTTTTCCTCGCTCGCATTCGTCAACGTCAAGTTGCCGACCGCAAGCGAGGAAAATCAACCTCCCGGCGAGAATTTTCCTCGTTCACGATCGTCAACATCAAGTTGGCGAGCGCAAGCGTGGAAAATCAACATCCCGGCGAGATTTTTCCTCGATCGCGATCGTCAACATCAAGTTGGCGAGCGTGGAAAATCAACATCCCAGCGAGATTTCTCAACGCGGGGGGGTCAGGTTTCTCATTGCGAGTGGTCGCGTATGCTCGCGACCACTCACGTTGAGAAACTGCCCGTTCACGTTGAGAAAGCTGCCGCTCGAGTAAAAATCTACTCGAGCGGCAGAAAAGGAAAGCTTGCGCTGTGCATGGTGCCGTTTGCAATGATTGCACAGTGCGGACAAGCATCCGGCACTGTGCAATCACTGCGAACGGCATTTTTCTATTATACTCCGCCGCTCACGGAGCTCCGCGTAGTGCGATGGAGTTTTTTTTTGCACTTCGCGGTGTTCTGCATAGTGCAACTCCGCGAACTCCGCCCAGGGTTAATTATAGTTAGACTTAGATTTCATTTCTACAAAACCAGTGAAATTCAGCAGTAATAGTTACCTGAGCTAATTATAACTTACATCCCCGCAATGCACTGCTAATAACCTCACATATTACATCACTCATGACATGGTCAGTGACATCACTGGTGACATCTCAAATGACATCACTGATGGCATCATCCACAGAAGCACTCACATACCTACTCACACCCCCATACAACCTCTTGTATGCCCACTCACACACCCACACAACCACTCACATACCCATTCACAGACCCATACCAGTACTCACACACCCACTCATTCCTCCATAGAGGTACTCACACATCCACTCACTCACCCACTCGTACATCCACTCACACAACCATTCACTCACCCTTACAGCCACTCATACAACCAGTCACTTACCCGTACAGCCAGTCACATAGCCACATATTCACCCACACAGCTACTCACATACCCACTTATTTACCTACATGGTTACTCACACACCCACTTACTCAGCTCAACACAGCCACTCATTCATCCATACAAGCACTCACACACTCACTCACACACCCACAGAACAACTTACAAACTCATTCACACATCCTTACAAGCACTCACACATCCACTTACTCACCCATACAGCCATTGACACAGACACTCACTCTCCAATACAGCTACTCACACACCAACTCACTTAACCAAACACCCACTCACTCACCCATACAGTCGCTACACACCCACTAACATACCCATAGAGCCACTCACATCACCACTGACTTCCCCATACAGCCACTGACATACCCATCCACTCGCTCATGAATACAGTCACTCACACAGCAACTCACTCACCCACACAGCTACTCACACACCCACTTTATACATCACATACAGCCACTCACACACCCATACACACAAGCATACATACAGTCACACAGTCCCTTACATAATATGTTAGAATTAGTATCACTCAGTAGAAGCAAACCTAGTATACTTTTGTAGTAGACTGTTACAAAATAATTACACACCAGATGATGTCAACAGTGATGTCATTTGAGATGTTATCAGTGATGTCACTGATTTAATTCCCCCTTTCGGATACCCTGTTGATAGGGAGTGACAAGGGCATTCAGTTAGTGTCCTCTGTAGATCAAAAACTATGAAAGGCATTAGGAATCAAGCAACACTTTGTCTGTGCCTACCATCCTATGTCCTTTTAGAGAGTGAAAATGTTTAATGAACAAAATAGTGTAGTGATGTCCCATCTGGGCCCACTTTGGTTCTCCCTTAGTTTAGGGTATTAGATGTTTTGGGCTGATTCTGCTTGTACAGACACACATACCATTTTTGTTTTTGTGACATTATTTTAGAAATACACTGTAATTATTTTGTTATTCAGTGACTCTTCTTGGGATGCAGTCTGAACATTGTGTGCAAGGTCGTCTAGAATACATAAAACCAGGTTGTACTGTTTTCTGCTTGGACAGCAACAGCTCTTAAGATTTTAGACATAACATGGTAGCCCCGAGCAGCTTTCCAACACAGTAGTTTTATCAAATAAACTGTGATTTATCCCTTTCGGGGCAGAGAGGAGAATTCTTTCAAAGAGACCTATCCTGAAACCAATGCATGTCAGCTATGGGGTCCGTTGCTAATCCCAGAGATCACTAATATATCACTTTGCTTTCACAGTAAGAATAGGCCTAGACAGATAGATAATTTGCCATAATTGGGGTGTTCATTTTATACAGCCTGCTAATAATGCTGATTACGTTGCTTAGTTGTATTTGCCTACTTATCTCAGCACGTATGCTTCATAATAGACTCCAATAGTTCCAATAAATGTATTGTAAACTTTCACTGTGTCTTTCCTTGATTTACTAAGGGCATGCATGAGGGAGAGGCGAAAGGTGATGATCTGTTCCATGGTTTTCTTGGGATCTAGAGGGTCATGTTCTAGGTTAGCCAAAATCACCTGTTACTTTGGGAAGGTTAGGAGTTCTCGTGAGGCACTGTGAGCTCACCCAGATTTGGGCTGACAGGTTCTGATGTGGTAGAGAGACAAAAGTCCTCATTACGATGGCGGTCGCACGAGTGTCCGACCGCCATAGTTTCGGGCACAATACCGTCCAACAAGGAGTCGGCGGTCCCTGTACCCCAATTACGATACGACGACCGCTGCACAAGCCGCAATAGTAAAAAGCATTTTGAAGACATCCATGCACTGTGCGCCTGGCACCATGTGGTGTCTGGCACACACCATGCTTGTATGTTTCCCCCTGGCCACATAGCATAGGCCCCCAGGGACGGGGCCCTGCAGGGGGCCTCTAAAGTTCCCTTATGACAGTGTTTTCATCATAGTGGGACCTCCATGAAAAGGCTGTCAGAAACTGACATCCTCATCCCTACGGCGGTGCCTCCACAGGCACCGCCTCCATTGTAGGGATTAGGGTCTGACTGCCGTCCCATGGGCTCCTTGAGCCTGTCGGGGGCAGCGGTCTGTCCCTCCAACCCATGCGCTCCACCTGACCACATCATATTGCGGCTGTCGGACCGCTATCCTGGATGTCGTGGGGACCGCCAGCTACGGCTTGTCGGTGGTGGTCCTATCGACATCATAATAAGGCTAATAGTCCCTACATTTTGATGTCCTGTAATTTCAAGGCACAGTTCTGGTTACTAGAAGAATCCCTGAGACATGGTGCCACCATCAGTTGGTCAGGTACATATTTAAGGGTCTCCTGAGTAGAACTTCTGTGTGCCCATAGTACCCCTGCACCTCCTCCGGAGAAGTATGTGGTGTTTTGAGTTATCTTCCACAGAATTTTAAAGAGCACCTAATTTATTCTCTTGGTTGTTCAAGCTTGAAACTTTAAAATGATTACCCTTTTTAGCATTTGCACTTTATTTCTATTACTGACTTAATAATGGTGCAACCACAGCCTATACCAATTGCTGACAATTGCAGACCTGCAGTCCATGCACATTTAAATTTGCATGGCCTTGGCAATGTAGGTGGTGACATAAACTTGGTGGTTGAAGCCCATGATGCCTATCATTTAGAAGTCTTTTATTCATGGGTCAATTTTCCAGCTGTAGATGCTAACACAGGAACATTTTATGAATCTACTAACGCTGCTCCACCGTCAGCATACAGAGCGTATCAGCTCTTAGAAATTCTACTTTCAAACTGGGATCAGCAGAATTGATTCTGAGGTGCCTATTCCATGTACTTGCTCCTGTACGCATTGGTCCCCTTAAAAATTAGGGGACCCCTTCCCAATGTTGGCTGGTTATACACCATTCCCTAATCTGGAGGGTCTCAATGTTAATGAGCTGCAGCAATTATACACTGGTCTAGTTAGACTATATAAACGCTTAACTCAGTATGTTTCGCATACCTTGTTGGCTGTCTCAGCAAGGGCAGCTTTGGCAGGGCAACCCTAGTTGCCTGCAGTGCTGACAATAAGTCCTATAATTATTAATTCAATTATGAGTAAAATTCCCCACAAACTCTGAGTTAATTCCTTTCTGGATATCCCAAAAAATAGATCAAATTGAAGCTGTGTTTCCCTTTATGGGACCACAAGACAAGCACAGAATATTGACTATGTGCTTACCCCATGGGATGGTTCCCCAAATAGGTGACTAACACTTGGGGCACAGTCTTTGCTGCAGTCTAAACGGTCCCACATGGCACTACGTCTATGTCAATCTTGCCAGAGATGTTAAAACAGATACAGAATGAACACGGGGCAGCTGCTGCCCTGGATTTGTGGATGAAATTAATGGGAAACTTTCCCATGGTCTCCTCAATGATTCTGTTAAACATTAACAGCGAAGCAGCATCTCTGGCTATACACCAGCGGCTCTTGCAGGTTGCACCAGTCAACCAGGAACGTGAGCTTCCTATAATTATTGCTGAAGTATATACTTCTATAGGTCTCAATAATTTGGAAACCAGACCCAATCAACCACAACTTGGCAAACCTGGTTGCGACAAGGACACTGCCAAGCAGAACCTGGAGTTTGTTAAAAAACGATGGAACAAACTCAAACCTAAAGAAAAGGCTAGATCTAGAGGAGGTTCTCTGCCACCAGAGCCCTCTGACAGATGTTATAATTTGCATGATCGCACAGAGTTGAAAGCACCTGATAGTTATCATAATTCTGATACTCTTCCTTCTTGTTCCTTTTAAGACGCATCTGAGAAACACTACGAGAGACGAGGATGTTCTGAGTGCAGACAAGAAGAGTATGTGAAACCGAAAAAGTACTCATAAGACTCATCTGATGCAAAAATAAAGGAGGAAAAACCTCCTTAATTTAAACTCCAATTTCAGAAAAAAAAGTTGCGGCTTTAACTGCAAAGTATGCCAAAAACATTGAGAACTCTCCTCCTGAACAGGAGGTGGGCGGTGACTTTCCTCGGCAGCGCAGCAGAGGTCACTATAGTGTGCCAGACTCTCCGGGAGTTTCTGGCAGTAAAAGCAATTGATCAATATGTAATGGTTGAAACCCCAGACAGGCGCATAGCCCCTCCAGACAGATTATATAATTTAAACATACAAAGTGAGGGTGAAATACTGCACACTATTCGGGTAAAATTCTGGAAAAATATCAACATTATCAAACAACATTCTCTTAGCGGAGGTTGGAAGCCCCCCAGAGTTTGTACGAACATCCCCACACCATCATTTTCTGCTCTTGTCCCTAATAAGGTCAAACAAGCCTTAGAGGTTGTCACAAAAGCAAGCAATACAAATGCTAAAGTCCTCCATCCTGATGGATATAATGGGCAACATTCTTAACAGCTGTTGATGTAGACTTCTTCTTTGACCCATCTTTACAAACACAAGAATGTCTTCAATATGAGCATGTGTATCCCATTCCCAGCAATGTTTTGCCTCTGGAGCAGTATAAATATGTTACTTATACTGATGTTCAGCCCAGCCTGCTATAGGGACCAAACACCAATATTGGGCGGTGTGCACCACAGTTCTTGGTGTGATATTGGACGGGAAATTCCAGCCACAAAAAACTTGCACACAGTCCTTAGGGGACTGCACTGCACAGTTGGCTGAACTAAAAGCTTTACTTCTTGCACTGTAACATACAGATCCAGAATTCATCACACATATAGGGGCCGATTCCGATTCGGGCCGGAAATCTCTCCGACCGAGCCGGACCCGAAGAGATTTCCGACCAAATCGGACTCGGGCAGTCCGACCGATCGAGTACGATGCGCACGCATGCCATCGGACTCGAGTCGGTCGGACTCCCATTGAAGTCAATGGGAGCCTGTCGTACAACGCGTACGTGGGCTCCCATTGACTCAATGGGTGCGAGGCGGACAAGGGCGCCCCCTACAGCGTGGTACACGGCGAAGCGATTTGCGCCGTACACGCACAGGTAGGGGGACCCATGGGTCCCCCCTGTGTGCGACTCGCGCGCCTACGCGCACAGGGGGTCCGACGCGGTCCCCCAAAGTCCAGCTTCGACAGCTTTTTCGAGCCGGACGGCGCGAGTCGATCGGACTGCTCGCGGCGCGCATCGTACTTACCCGGCCGGGAAACGTCTCCATAGCGTGGTGCGAGTCGTGTCCATGCGAGTCGGTCGGAGCGTGTTGAAGCCGCGTTCGAGTCGGTCGGAGTTTTCGCGGGTGCCTGCATCGTACTCGCTCGGCCGGACCCGCGTACGATTCGGTCGGGAAACAGGGCTCCGAATCGAATCCGGTTCGGAGCCCTACCGGCCGAGATCGGAATCGGCCCCATAGTGTGCAATTCATATTATTGCGTCCAGTCTTTTAATGACAATTTGCATTATTGCTGCCAGAATGGATTCAAAGAATCTAAAGGCAAAACTATAAAGCATGAAACGCTTTGGGTGAAGGTGGCAAACCTGAAAGATAGGTTGCCACAGACTCATGTCTTTCATACATTGAGTCATCAGTGTGTGGGACCACATGTTGTAGGGAATTCTTTGGCTGATGAAAATGCCAAATCTGCAATTTTGACTACAACGGTTGCTGGAATTACTCTTTCACATACGAGGATAGATGACAATGTACTAGCTGCCATTAATGCTACAAGCAATGGCACCTCTTTGCCTAAGGGCTAAATATACATACCATTTGAGTGAACAAAAAGTTCCCTTTGTTATTATTCCTGGAGTTGGTGATCATTTAATTCCCAACCAAGACCACGGACTAGCCTTAGTGATAGCTGCACATGAAGGTGTTGCTTCTGCACATGCAGGTGTAGCAGCCACAATTTCGTTATTAAAGCAACATTATTGGTGGCACAGCTTACATAAGCAGGCCAAGAAAAAAGTCCTTTGTTGTGACATTTGTCAACAAATTAAAAGTTCCACCATGGCTCGTCCACCGCAGACACACCTGTTGATTTCCAACAAACCTTTCAGTTAAATTTATTTGGACCATTGTAGTCCTCTTAATTTGGATGGAGCATTGAGGTTTATCCTACTAGCAGGAGATTCTTGCTCAAGGTTCCTCTGGGTGTGGTCACAACGTTCAACTGACGCTTGCACTGTTATTAAATATTTGCAAGACTTTATTAGGACACATGCATGCACTACATTCCACTCGAACTAGGGCCCTGCTTTTACCTCAGAAGTGTATAGGGATACTATAGCTTCCCTGGGTGTAGAGGTTCATTACTGCTCCCCCTAACATCCCAAGGGAAATCTGGTGGTGGAGAGGATGAACCGTGACTTAAAGCAGTCCTTAAAAGCTAGAGCATTAGGTACAGGGCATAGTTAGATCTATCAGCTGTATGGGGTACAGAGAGTGCTTAATAATCTCCCAAAATGATATCTGGGTGGCCGGATGGTATATGAAGTCCTCTTTGGCATCAAAATGTATGTTCCAGACCTTGATGGTCTTGACATTGTGGCAGCAGCCACACCCTTTGACGTAAACTATCATTGTGCTTTCTTGCAGGATTTATAAAACGTCCGCGATATCCAATCCAAAGAACAGTTGAAGACGTCTGCCTCTACCGGAATCAAGGAGAAGTCAACACCTTCTGGCAGGATTCCACAAATTGGGGATCTAGTTCATGAAATGTTGCGGTGAAGAAGATATTTGGCCCAACAAACCATGCACTGGTGCCAGTCCTTGGCATTCGAGGTAAAAGAACTGTAGTATTGCCACCGCTTGCTGGTTCTAAAGACAATCGTTTTGTCTCCACTGATCACATCAAGTTACATCATGTGGCTGATTCTAAGCAGTAGGCTGTGAGGAGTCTTTGGTAGTTCCCTAACTCCTCTCGCTATCATACAGAAAATTCCTCTACAACTTGTAAGAAACATCGTAACTGTTTCTCCCCAGCTGGGGGTCAGAGAATGAACTTGAATTACTTCCAGATACCGTTACAAATGGCAGACATAAAATGGATGTGAGTACTGTACTTACTACTGTGTCTCCTACAGATAATGTTGTTTATACTGATCCGCCTCTTGTGCAATCTACCAGTTCTCTCACTGCACCTGTGGCTCCAGTTTTTCAACAATCTGCCTCTGGTAATTATGTGGGATCAGATGATTTTTCTTCCAACTCTTTTGACAGTTCCACCTACACTCCACCTACAAGGGCCGATGTTTTCTTTTCATGGATGCCATGCCTCTTTGGATTGGATTTGTGGCTGTTTTCTTTTTGCTAATAAATGGCCACTACCTTCCAAAAGGCTCTGCCACAGAACTGATTGACGAGATATTAACGCCTCACTCATCTTGGCATACACTGAAAAGAGACCCATCCCTTCTGAACATTTCAGCTGTCCCAGTAACTGTTGGAATTGTTTGGAAAAGGTCCCCTATGATATCTCCAGCCCCACGAGAATACGGCAGATTCCTTATGCCTTTAAGGTGTCTATGGGTGATGTTATTGTACCTGGATTTCATTCTGATGATTGGGATGTTGATAGTGTAAACTCCATGCTCTTAGAGTTGAAATATTACACTGTTTTTGAAAGTGAAGACTTGTATCTAATTCTACTAATTATGGTGAAATGTTCAGTTATCATCATAAGGACACCATTATTTACTTCGAGCTAGAGTTCAATGCACAATTTTTAATTACACACAATGGGAACATTGTCTAATTCCCACTCAAGGGAGCTCCAAAACATATATGGATAAATTCACATATTTTTCTGGACATGAT
This sequence comes from Calotriton arnoldi, assembly GCA_963921515.1. NCBI lineage: Eukaryota > Metazoa > Chordata > Amphibia > Caudata > Salamandridae > Calotriton > Calotriton arnoldi. The sequence goes on along the minus strand of CAWUFW010015488.1, from coordinate 113,839 downwards.
GCATTAGACCCGAAATCCTTTTATTTTAAATGTGTCCCAACATCAGCAAAGAAATATATGCTGACACAAACAAGTTAATTTATATATATTTGTTTGCCAAACAGTTATCCTTAAAAGGATATGAGCAGTGGAAGGATACCATTGACATGAAATCAATTTGGGGTACCAAACATTGGCAGGTTCAATAAACACACACCTAATTTTTAGAGCCTGTTTAATTATAACACAAATTATTTTTCAAACTGAAACAGTTCAACAGACTACGTGTCTAAGATTTGCTTAAATTAAAGACATGAATTCTCCCAACACTTCATCCATTGTCTGGTTTGATAATTGGCAACATTTAACACATGATGCAGAGTACAGCTAAATAGTATGGTGCAGAATGGTACATTTAACACCACAATTTCAGGTTCAAAAAGGTGGTTATCGTGGCCAGTGGACACAAACCGTTGTTATGCTAATTTCTTTAATTCCACACGGGGTTTAAGGCAAACAGACCCGACTCTTGTTATTCCGCAACATTCAGGGATAGTTATTACCTATTCAGTAGGGAAATGGTGCCAACAATGGTTGGAACATTCCACACTGTCTGCAATAAAACAATATCTTCCCCTCCTGTCCGAAAACATGGACCTATCTGATTTCATATTGGGTCCTTAGTCCCAGTGCCCTATAAGATTTGTTCATGCAAATTACAATGACATTTGTAAATTGTCACAAATGAAAGCAGCTGCACATTTAAGGCAAATTGATCAAGATAATTTGGATAAAGTACTTGCTGTGGTTGATAATAGCTTTAATACGTTGTCTTCTCGAATTTCAGTTTGAATAATATTCTGTCATCAATATTATGTAATATGACATGTCTTTATTATACCATGGGCAAATCAGCTTAGATCTATCATGTAGTTTGGTTGGACACTTCAGGTCCTCAAAAATGGCTGTGTGCCATTGGGTTACCTTAATTCAACGCAGCTATTCTTGCCTTTCAATGACATGTAAACAGCGACTCATAGCCCAAAAATATGCCACTTACACAATGTTACATATCGAGAAGTTAGAACAATTGCCCTTTACTGTAGCTGAAACACCCTCTGCGGTTTGGTTAATTCACGGTGTAATATCTTTGCTGGTTTCCACATACCAGTTCACATCTTGCTTGAAACATTTCCCGGCAGGTAGATATGATGTTCTGGGAGAGAGCTTTATTCACGAATTTTGGTCACTCCCTTTCGACTACCGATGTGAACAGGCAGGCAGAGAGGTATTCCTTACTGAATAGAAATGCGACTCATCTGTTGGCTACTCACTTGTTTGTAAACATGTTACAATTCAAGGGGCATGTAACACTTTGGTAGCGAATTTGCCCTGTTTTCTAAAAGGAAGACTTGTTGCCCCTTCCATTCGCCCCCTCAGTACTATCCTTTCCAATGGAAGGTATTTAATGTTAAGCGATCAAGACTGTTGTGGAATGAAGGCCAGGATTCTATATGACCTGTCTGTTTCCCACATAGTAATCTGCTGCAACAACGTGCTTTTCCCACCTACGTATGTGGTTTCTGATAGTTCATTGTGACCTTCAATTCCAACTTTGAAGGCATATTTTAACAAGCTAAGCCGACTCAAAGCATTATTGTTTCAAAAAGATGTGGCATTAACATCTGCCCGAGAAACCTTTGAACTTCAGGTTGCAAGGACGTCCAGTGAAATACAGTCACTTTTAAGTACAAATCACCTACAGCATTTTGGCGTGCTTGTGCATTGCATCTTTAATGCTTCCAATACTACTGATATTTCATACTTTTTTTAAGCAATTGGACTGGCTTAGTCAACACCTTTCAGAAAATCTTAAAAGTAATACTGGCCTTTATACATTCCCTGTTTTCCAGTGTTTTTGGGGGCATACCCTTGGTGTTAATCCTCATTTGTGGCATTTCAGTTTTATTTTTGCTACTCCGCAATGGATGCTCTGTTTGGAAGCCCACTGGTAATGGAACTACCACCTGTGCCTTGAGTGCATGATATGACTCTTTGGAGCCCCACTGCTCCAGGAACTGAACACTGACTCATTGCCATTCCAACCTGTCTGGTTTACCTGCGTACAACCTGCATTTCATTGCCTGTGGTGTCCCTACGAGTGGGCACTTGATGTCTGCCTTCACTGCAATTGCCTGTTCCTATGGACATGAACCTGTTGATGAGTCTGATAATGACCCATTTTCGAAGTTGTCCCATGAGCTTGCAGCTGCTTCAAGATGCATGGTATGAGCTGCTCACTACTGGGGAGATGGGTGCGTCTGCAGCAGGATTTCTGAACTCCGGCTCTAATAACATGGATGCAGGACAACAGACTACTTCCTCAGCATCGGCTAATAATGAGGATCATGTCTGTTTGTTTGAGATTTTGAAAGAGGGTCTTCAGGAATTATCATCTGTGGAGACTGAATCCATTGTGGATTCACTAAACATTGATCTTGTGGAAGAGGTCTTGGGTGCCCCGGTATCAATCTAATTCAGCCACCTTTTCAAAATTTTCAGTTTCATTTTTTATTATACCTATATATTTGGTTATTATGCTTCTTAGCATTGCATTGATTTTGCTTAGCTTGTGATATTTATTATGTTGTTAGCTGCTAAGTTACTTCCCCAATCAATGAGGGAGTATAGTGATCTCCCTTCTGGGATCACTTTGGTTCTCCCTTAGTTTACTGTATTAGATGATTTAGGCTGCTCCTGCTTGTACAGCCCCACATAACACTTTTGTTTTTGTGACATTATTTTAGAAATATGCTGTGCATATTGTTTTGGTATTCAGTGACTCTTCTTGGGATTCCGTCTGAACATTTTGTGCAAGGTAATCCAGAATACATAACACCACGTCGTACTATTTTCTGCTCGGTCAGCAACAGCTCCTAACATTCTAGAGATAACATGGTAGCCCAGCTGCAGCTTTCCAACACAGTACTTCTATCATATAAACTGTGTTTTGTCCCCTTGAGGGCAGAGAGGAGAATTCCGGCAGAGAGACCTGTCCTGGAACGAACGCATGCCAGGTATGGGGTCCATTGCTAATCCCAAAGATCACTAAGATGTCCCTTTGCTTACACAGTAAGAATAGGTAGATAATTTGCCATGATTGGGGTATTCATTGTACATTCAACAAATGTATGGTAAACTTTCATTGTGTCTTTCCTCTGTTTTCTAAGGGCATGCATGAGTAAGAGACGAAAGGTGATGATTTGTTTCCACGGTTTCCTTGGGGACTAGAGGGCCATGTTCTAGGTTCGCCAAAATCTCCGGCTACTCTGGGAAGGTTAGGAGTTCAGGTGAAGCACTGTGAGCTAGCCTGGATTTGGGCCAACAGGTACTGACATGATAGAGAGACACTTTATGATGTCCTGTCATCCCAAGACACAGATCTGCTTACAAGCAGAATCCTTGCGACAATAGCTAAGATTTGTAGCAAAACTGGGCCAAAGTGGATTGATGGATAACTTTTGGCACTCTGGTCAATTCAAACCACTTCTAACCAGAAAGCCATGTTCAGTGTATTTGAGATTGTTAGCGGTCACCCCATGGTGCTTCCATGTCTCCCTCTGCTGTCTCCAGCTTTACTTCATTTGCACTTGAATGATGATGTGATTCTGTAATATTAAAAACAATTGATTCACTATCACAACAGCTTCCATTCCCAGGTCCACAAGGCAATGCCAACCTGCCTAACCAAATCCTGTCATGACAAGTACCCCAGTGACTGGGTCATTGTGTAAATTTCTCGGTGTAAGTCAGGGCTCCAACCACACTGGAGAGGCCTCATCAAGTCCTGCTCACCATGATGACCAATGTGAAGTGCGAAGGACTACCTGCTTGAATCCAGACATCACACTGCAAGAAGTCCACCAAATCACAAAACCAAATACTCCAGACATATAAACCAAGCTGCCTCTTCATCTGCTCCTGCTTTTCAAGGAGGTTTGACACCTGCTGCACAAACTGCTTCTGCCTCAGCACCTCACTGCGCCCCTGTTCCTTTGCATGGAAATGGTCCTGTTGCTGCCACCTAGCTTCACAGATCTGCAATAGACTATGACCTGATATTGGGAAGATTACCAGCTACCTGTTTCCACATTGAGTCTGGCCGGCCCTCTTTGCTGCAAGCCTTATTGGTTGGCTCATAGTGTGGCTGTGTACGGAAGGGGCAGAACGAAGGCATGAGTCAGTCGCCCATTCTGACCCTGTTGCCTACATGCAGGACAAACATTCCCTCTATAAAGACAACACATTCTTGCATATGGTGGTACAAATAGGATTTTAACCTTCCTTCATGCTGGGGTGTGCACCCACCTGCCCATGGATTTTAAAGGAGGTGTGCAAATATTCAGATCCTTTTTTAATGGAATCAGGGCACAAGTTTTAAAAAGAAGTGGGGGGATTAGCCAAGTTAGGCAATATGCAAGTGGCCTCATGGCGCATGACATAATGTGTGGCATCACAGGAAGTGACACCACAGGAAGGCGCGTCACAACCTCACAGAAAGTGACATCATAAGAAGTTACATCAGATCTTAAAACCTCACACATATCAAGAGAATATCTGAGAGCATTACAAGATTTAACAAATGAAAGCTGATCAGCACTTCGACCAGTGACTTGAGTTCCATGTCTGAAGAGATTAACGGACCAAATGTGAATGAAGTTTGGTGTCTGACTAACTACAGTAGACAATCCACTAAATTCTGCAAGCTAGGCATACAAAATCTGGAACCAAGAACAGAACACAGTCCATGCATTGCATTAAAATGCTAGGATTTGCTTCAATTGTGAATATCAAAACTATAAAATGTATAGACCTGCCAAACATACCACTATTATATACTCTGACAACTTTAGCACTTTGACCATTATAAAAAAATGCAAGTTGTACACTGCTTTAGGTATTCTGAGCATGGCAAACAATATTTTCTTTTGAAAGAGACAACTATAACTGGATGCATGTATTATTTCAGACACTATAGACCATGCTGTATTGCTACTGTATTCTTAACAATAAGAAATGTGTATATAGTGATACCTTTACATAATTGAATCTCTAACATGTGTGTAACAAAATCATGTTGAAAAAGCCCATGTGTCTGGTATCTTTTGCTGAGATGGGCAGTAGGATCTATCTTCTTGGAGTGAGTATCATTTGTATGGGGATGAGCAGTCAGCCATCTGTTAACATATGGCAATGGATTCCAAAGAGGCAAAAGAGATCCCAACAATCTATGAATATAAGCGAAGAACGACGTGCAATACCAAGATAGTTTTATATGGGTGACATTATCAAGTTCATGGTGATCAAAACATTCACCAGAAGTCACTGATAGTCTGCCTATTGCCCTCAAAACAATTGCAGTTTTTATGTGATCCCATTCACATCATTGTCAATGTAGTCTCTGAAGCTTTCTGATATGAGTTTATAGTTAAGAGCGATTCTCCTGCACAGGTCTATACACTAACACAAACTGCATGCACTCAGAATTACTCTCTTGTGCATTTTTGTTTGAGGGGCATGCTAGGAGGGTGTTTCTGCACCCATTAGTGTATCCAGTGTCCTTCGGTACATGGACAGCCAGCACTTGCTGAGAAGACAAGTTCCAAGTGCCTGCTCTGTGGGTGCGAGTCCTTCTTCTTTGACCCCACACCTCACAATGGCCTTAAAAAAAGGTAGTCAAATATTTTTAGTTGATTACCAATGTATCTTTGTACGTATCTAAAACCTTTGTATGAATTGTATGCACTTGCACTTTTATGGTCTGAGGACCGAAATATGTTAATGTTAATGTTAGTGACATTTATAGAGCGCAACTGCTACCCGAAGGTGTCCTGGTGCTGTATTTGATGTCCTGCGGTGGCCTGAGCACGGGGAGGATGCAACTAGTCATTAGGCTGTGAACAACCATGTTTTCAAGGCCTTCCTAAAGTCCAATAGTTTTGTCATGCATCTGAGAGGCAACGGGAGGTCATTCCATGCCTTGGCTGCACTGACCAAAAAGCTTCTGCCACCCCAATTGGCTTTTTTTACGAAGGGTACTGAAACTAATTTTGCTTCTGAGGAGTGCAATGATCTTCTAGGTACATACCAGCGGAAGCGCTGAATCAAGTGAAGGGGTCAGTTTCCATAAAGCGCCTTATGGACCACACATAGAGCCTTAAACAGAACTCGCTTTCTGACAGGCAGCCAGTGGAGCCTTCTAATCTCAGCCGAGATAGAGGCATATTTTGGAATGCCAGAAAGCAGTCTGGCAGCTGCATTCTGCAGGAGCTGGAGTTTTTTCATAAGCCCCTCCTGGATATTTAGATATAGGCTGTTGCAATAATCCAGTCTGGACATTGCTAAGGCAGTAATGACTGTTTTTTGTCTGTCTTTAGGTAGGAAAGGTAAAAATATTTGCAGGATGTCAGAGTGTTTGATGTGGCCGAGACCACTGCATTCACTTGATCCTTAAAAGAGAGTTTGTTGTCTATTAAGACTCCTAGTTTTTTACCTTCCTAGTGGGAGTTGGAAGAGGACCAAGTGAATCCGGCCACCATGCCGGGGTCCAGAAATTTGGATCATTGCCAAAAAGTACCACCTCCGTTTCATTGGAGTTAAGTTTGAGGCAATTTTGGGCCATCCAACTGCCCACCGCTTTCATGCAGTTGTGGAAGCAGGACGCTGTCTCCTGTATTCCATCTGGAAGCAGTGATACTACAATCTGGGTGTCGTCAGCGTAAGAGGTCAGACTGAACCCAAAGGATTCAATCAGGGGAGCTAGCTGCGACACATATATATTAAAAAGAGTTGGACTCATGGAAGACCCCTGAGGGACTCCACAAGGAAGGGAATAAGATTTGGCAGTGAAGTCTCCAAGTGTGACTGTCTGTATTCTGTTAGCTAGGAACGATTTGATTAGCTTCCAGGCCGTACCCTTTACTCCAATCTCTTGCAACCGGTCCATCAGTAAGCCATGATGGACCGTATCAAAGGCCGCAGAGAGGTCCAGCATAATCATGGCAGCTTTTCCTCCCTTATCCAGTGTAGTCCTAATTTCTTCAGTGGATTTAAGGAGAGCAGACTCCGTGCTGTGTCCCCCCTGGAAGCCAAACTTCCTTTACCCAAGGATTGAACAAACTAATACTGCTGTAGCCCACTCAACCAGGACTACTATTCCAAGTGCAGCACATTTCCATGTAGATGTGATTGCTTTAGCTACCTGCGCTCTCTATGTGAGGTATGCTTACCCAGCTGAACCTGACACTTAATCCATCTGTGGTGGGACCCTGCAATCATTTTAGGAGTTTGGGGGTCATTTCTCACGAACAGACCATGTCACAGAGCAAGATAGAAAGACAGAAAGGAAAGAAGGAGAAAGAGCGATAGGAAAATAATGACGAGGACAGAAAAGTTGATGGAAAAGAATAGGATAAAGTCAAAACAAGTGTAGGGTAGTGAAAGAAAAGGGTAATGGCAACCCTGGCATTCAGCAATGGAACCCTAAGAAAACAACATTTTGGGCTCTGCATTTATGTTTTTACAATTTTCACAATGCCCCCCCCAAAAGGCTGTCACCTCCAGATTTAGCAGCAGACATATCTCGTGTTCTTATTGTTGCCATTACTATATTTAAACCGCCCTCATGTACACCAGTGCAACCGAAGGAAAACTCACACTGGAATCAGTACCACCAAAATGCAGACACAAAGAATGGAACATAAATGTCACAATAAGAGGTACTAGCTCCACATCAATATAAGTGTAAGCTTCCCAGAGTCGAATAATGAGAGATGGTGGTAAAGTTAACTCACTAGAAAAGGGCCCTTGCAATTCCAGTCCCAATTAGCACTTTTAAGAAAAATATTAGCCCTTGCAAGAAAATATTGCTAGTTTGCATACTAAAATTACCCAAGTGTGGAGATGAAGGAACAATGAGAGACACCACAGCCTGTAGCCAGTAATCAGAATATACTTAGGCCTACGCTTGCTAATAAGACCTTTGCACGTCCTAGAAATATTAGATTGCCAACATGGTGCAGTGGAGAAGGCCTATTTGTTTACAGTAATTCTGACCTGAGGGATCACCTATTCACTGTAACCTCATCATGAAAGGTTCAGCCCTATGAAAGCACACATGACTTTTCATCTCGTACATAGCTTAACTCTGAATTGCATCAGCCTGCCAGACCTAAGAGCATTGTAACAGCAAAGTTACCCTGCGTTATTGTGTAATGATACCGTACATGGCAAACTAGGCAACATTGCTGCAGTGGGTAAGAGAGAGAAGGCTAAAGAACTAGGCTAGCTATACCCAGACAGGGTAACAACTTGGCAACTTTAACACAGCCATATCCAACACTGTTGAATTTCCAGAGCTATAAAAGAAACAACTTCTCTTCCTTTCTAGAAAAACAGCCGCAGGGTAGCTAAGGCAGGTGTATGGGGCTCAGGAACAAAAAGACCAACATTCTGGCTGGTCACCTTTTCACATGGTATACAACTAGAGGAGAGAGAACCACTGAATGTTCAAGCCATGTGACTGGCTCTGGCCCGCTTGAAGTCTTCTTGGGCCTTCAAGCCCAACATGAGCCAAGCTTTTATGTGGCTTCTGCCTGCCACCATGCTCTAACCTTGTGTATTGAGAATTGAAGACAAAACATTTATGGTTAACAGAAAAAGATACCCATCTACAGACTGTACTGCACAATGAGCAACAAGAAACCAAATGAGGAATTAAGACTTTCATGCTCACCAGTTATGTGATCCTAGGCAAGCATTATATATTTCACTGAGCCTCCTTTTTCTTCATCACTACTTTTGAGAGCACATTCAAATAGGTGAGTTCAAGATATGCACTGTTAATAGACTACAATGTTGATCTATTTATATTAAGAATCTGGGCCATTTTTAGGGTATACATGACAACTGACTTGCTTCTTTATTTACTAACGCATTTGTAGCTGGAGCAGGAGTAAGCAGGAATGCTTATAAGTTCATGTTTAAAATCCATCACTTTTAATAAATTCTTCTCAATGCAGTGATATCATTGGGTGTACTAAGGTGGAATGCCTCTGCGTGCTAAATAAAAACAATTATTTGAATTTTCAATTTTGAAGACAGCCTACCATATTCCAATATGATGTTTGTTGCATAATTTACTTGCCAAAAATGTCAAGGGCTAGGCTTGTGCATGGGCTCATAGTGCCAAGCAAGACTCCTCTGCACTGCTCGGCTCTCCCTGGTAATTTGTTGACTTGTCCATCTCTATGTGAATGTTGATCTTCCAGCTTCCTGGTGTATTGTATTCTGAGAGAATCACAGGGTGCACGTTTTCTAGGGAAACAGGCAATGCAATGCAGTCTTAAACACACAATACCTTTACCACGCAGTCATTACCATGCATAAGTCTTTACCGCGGATGTAGCTACCACGCATATACCTTTACCAAGCATGTCATTACCACGCATGTCTTTACCACAAATTATTGGCATATACACTTAAGGTAAGTATGTGAGTAAGAATATAGGTAGGTACATGGTATATTAATTTATGGAATAATATTTGTTTAATACATTAGTATTAATGAAAAAACTTAATTATATAGGATTTTAAATAAAAATTATATTTATATAAAACATTTTTTTTAAAGTAACAAGCATTTATGGGCGGGATGCAAGGGACAAGGGGTTTTGAGTGGGAAAGTGAAGAACTCAGGTATTCTTTTTAATAAATGAGTATTCATATTTTACTAAAATTATATATTATTTTGATTATTTTTTAATTTTATAAAAACAATTTAGGGATATTACACAAACCATTAGGGACAGGATGCTAGAGGTATAGGGTATAATGTTAGTTTTGGTAAAGAACGTTATTAGTCAAGTTTATACTTGTGTAGCTACATGGCAGTGTTTGCAACTGACTGTAGCTCTCTCTCTCCTGCTATCAATGGTGTGTGTGGTCACGATTGAAGTCAGTGTACCACTGACCACAAAATGGTGGATGGAAGAATTTATATGTTTTTTGTGGTATTCGACAATTCACACTAAAATATGTTTTGGAATTTATTTTTTATTGTGGTTTACAATCTGACTGAATGTATATTTAATAATAAATTTGGTTAAAAAAGGTTTTTGACCTTCTTCACATTTCACTACAGCCATCTTTATTAGGGACAAGCTTTTAGATTTACATTTTATTAAAGTTTATTAAGGTGTTAGCTTTATTTCAACATGATTTCTTTAAATGTAGAATAAGTATTCAAAAATGTAACTGTGCTGCCTTGTTTTACATACTGTTCTGGTATTTAATACAAATATTGTTTTTTAAATGCAAAAATATTTATTTTAATATATTTCAATAATGCATTGTAAAGGTATGCGTGATATTGGTATGTGTGGTAATTGTATGCATGGTAAAGGTACTAATAATGTACCTCTATGTACGTTCATGGTAATGACGTGTGGTAAAGACGTGCGTTGTACTAGTAGATGGGTTGTGAAAACCGTGTTGTAAAGGCATGCATGGTGAAGGCATGCATTGTTCCATCATACAACCGTTTTTCTAAGTTCTTCCTGCTGATGTCTTCTGGGATTCTGGAGCTGGGCATACTTTGAAAAATCCCAAGGCAGATGCGCAGCAGACTTGCAACAGGTTTCCAGCCTTGCTACTGCAATGTGTGTGACCCTTACAGCAGTGCTGGAATTGGAAAAAATGTCAACCCATAAATTGGGGTCAAGGTGTGCTAAAGAAACGGGGGTGAGGTCACGAGGGGTGGGGTCATGGAAAGCAGTCTGACAGTCAACTTTTTTTTTTTTTTTTAAATCTCTGCTGCAAAGAAATAGGCAACAAGGAGAAACAAGACAATAAATCTGTTCTGGCTTAACTGGTTCCAAAGGCTGCAGTTTAAAATACCTTATGGGGTTAAGGCACCTGCTGCAGAGATCTTTGTGTGTGTGCAGTAAATCTCACAGATAAGTATTAATAGTAAAATAACTATGGTGAACAATGCATGTGCTGGAGAGATCTGTGTTTTGTCTACTCACAGTTTTGACTCAAAGTAACATAGAGGGTTAATGTATCTCCTGTAAAGCACATTGTGTAACATGCAGAGGACAGATTTTTATTTTATGTAGATTAGTAAGTGGGTTACTGATTTTAATACAGATATCATTTTGCTACTGGCAGTTCATAAAATGCAATCCTTATAATCTAGAACAGTGAGCTTTGAAGGTGGATGTGTGATTTCTACAACTTGTAACCCTCATCCAAGGCCACCGGAATTTTGTGATTTTGCAGCAGCGGCGTTTTTCGCTTGATTATGAATCTATTATATAGTCCATCATCTGCTGCATAATTTGCAGAATTCAACAAAATAATGTTGCCAGCTCAAACAGATTAAAAGTTACTGGAAGTCAAGTGACACATGTTGCTGTACAGTGGAAGGCCCTTTGCAAAGGGTGACAGGCTAACTTTCTGTTGCTTATTTCTGTATTTGGGTGTCAAAGTGGTACTAATGAGGTAAAACCTTAGCTAGCTAGCGTTAACATGTGTAAAAATTCCCAAATAAATAGTTAATATTAGCAGCCAATGTGCTGCATTACACCACATAATTTGCCTTTTCATGTTGCATGATTAAGTCAACCCTGCCACATAATTTGGTCTGGCTCTGCCACATAATTCCAATGGGCCAGACCTCATTGTCTTATGTAACACATCCTGTACACTGATTTGCACACTTGTTTGATTTGTCAATTTTTAATGTGTGGATGTGATGTAAAGGGCTCTGAAACCCTACATTGAGAGGAGTAGCACTATAAAAGTATTAAATTAAAAAATGGTTGCATTTATGTTGTTATTCATATAAATACTCATACAAGCCGATACATCTGACATTCCAGTGCATTCATATCTCTTTTAAATAGGATTGAACAAAGTCAAAAGCTTGCTTACAAAGTTTCCGAATTTCTCTTAAGTACTTGTGAAGCCATAATAAGCCTTGTGCCTTTATGTTCCCTTCCATTACTCTGACATCTAGGTGTTGGGCCCAAGATAGCTTCATCTAGGATGCTATTGGAACAAAAGGAGAGATGATGGCTGTTTAAATCAGCCCTTTGCTTTGGGCCCAGCTGAAGATGCAATAAGAAAACCCCCTCACAGCCTGCATTTCGCTGCTCAGAATGGAAAGCATTCCACGTGCAGGCGCTGCTGAATATGTCCCGGTGTCAGAAAATTACACCCGGACACGTTCAGCATATTTTACTGTAGCCCAACTTCTTGGCAGTGGGGACGGTTCACACCCTGTGAAAATAGTGGGTGTACTATGTCCACCTGCATCCACGCCCGATTTGTGGCCTGAATGGAATGAACAATACGTTGATGTGCATGTACACGGGCATTACATCTCTGAGTGTGATTTTCATATCACTCGCCTTTCACTTACAGATCAGGTGACGCCCTTGCCTGACCAATGTGTTGCACCCCCTGCTGTTCACCTTGCGACTCCTGCTTCTAGACTAGTGAGCAAAGTTGAGAATAGGAGTATCTTCATGGGATACAGTAAGCATAAACTGCCCGTATCAAAATGTACTGAATGGATTCCATACCCTATCTTCACTCAAGTGAACCTGACGCAAACACTCTATTGTTCTGGAGCCCTGTAGGCACGTAGCAGTCCGCCAGAATTCATAGCACATACGATGTGTGCTGTAATCATGCTTATGTATATTACTCAAGGATTGGCATAGATCCTATTACCGTGCCTATGTTATACCTGCCTTAAAACATATGCCTGCTGAACATCATCTCATCTGTGAGAGACAGCCCAGAGAGATTTTCGAAACTGGCGGTTCTTTTACGTCCTGTTTCCTATCTATGGAGTAGGACTGTCCATCAATGAAATCCAAAAACTATCCAAAGTACTGGATGTTTTAGGAAGGTCAATGACTTTTGCCCTAGGGTTGATCACTCATCAACTGGAAGCACAACAAACTGATTTTGAGAATAGCATGGCTTTTCCTTTTGTTCTGCTGCTAAAGGTGATGTTTGTGCAATTGTAGGTTCTGACTGTTGCACTTTTATACCTAATTTCGCTTGAGGTCTACATGAACAGGCTGAAAAAACACTGAAATCATTAGGAACTTAAACACCGTCATGACTGGATGGGTTCAGAATGGTGGGGTATCTGTTCCTGGCTGGAGGATATTTTCAGAAGTTGGGGAATAAAGATTCCTGAAATTGTATTGGTCATTTTTGCATCCTTGCACTGATTTACATTATTTCTGAAGTTGCCTTCATCAACCGCATTAGTCATGTTAAGGGTTTCTCTCCAAACTACCCAGTGCAAGTAGTCGATAATAATGATGAAATTGTTTGAAAATCTGATTATGGTTCCAGTGGCGGATGATCCCTTTTAAAAGTAGTGGGGCGATCAGGCGGGCACTTCAGAATGCCCTTAGGCACAACCCCAAAGCCATTAATCGTGATACGTTATAAACAGTGTTTATAACGGGCCATGATTAAGAGTTCTGGAGTTCAGGCTGAAGGCAGCATAAGTTTCTCACACTGCCTGGCAGTGTGTGTGAACAAATTCAACACTACATTAAATTAAATTAAAAAAAAATATTTACCAAATCCAGTCCTCTCCGGTCCTGCAGTATGGCAGCATGGCTGTCTCTGAGCCAACTCCCCTAACCAATGCAGAAGCTGCTATCATGCTGTTAACCAGCATGAGGGCAGTGCTATCATTGGCTAGAGCGGGCTGGCTCAGCACTCCTACAGGCACTGGAGGCCTGTGCCTGCTCTCCCCCGGATGTCTAAGACAGCTCGGATGGAGAGGTTTAAAGTGTGCATGTCATGCTGGCCGTTGCAAGACAGCTGGCCAAAGTGAAATGCTTACTTCAAACTTCAGGTGTGCACCACTCCTCCTCCCTTGCTGCCAGTCAGCAGTGCTGGCCCTGCCCCAACTCTTGGCTCAGGCTGGCCGGCTAGTTTGAAAAATAAAACTGTTATCAAACCATTTATTACCATTTTATTTTATATGTTTGCTGTGCTGGCAGCAGGGAGTGTGATGCTCCTGCGTCCTAGTGGATGCACCGCCGCTGTATGGTTTTGAAAAATGTTTTGAGCCTGACATTAATTTGAAGGTCAATTGTGGGAAGATTATCGATATGTCCTAACGTGCACTGATAAATAGTGATGAGGAAGGAGTTGACAACCTAAGCCATTGACTTAGCCTAAGTGCTGCAGCCATGTTTTCCTACTCAGTCTAACTGTGTCTAAAGGAAATGCCTGTCCATGACACTTAGAGTCGCTCTTTCACATCTTGGCTCACGAGAACAGACTGCGTTGATTAACTTGTTCAGCCTAAAAGATTACATTGTTGAAACAACTGAAGGATGTTGCCTTGTTTTCTAGTGTTCTCAGTTTCTGGCACCTGTGTAGTGCTTGTAAAATTCTACATATTTGTGCCTCATCCTTATTTAGCAGCGCTCATTTTTATATGACTGTTGGGTGGGGACCCCTTTTGTAGGCCGAGTCTGTGACTTACAGATTTATCTTTCTTTTAATACAAATTTGGATACTTCAATTGGCCTCAGCTGCAACAAACAACATTCCCCCGTCACATGAACTCTGCAACAGCCTTGTAAGCTTCTTCCACTGCAAGATCGCCAACATTTACAGAAACTTCAAACTCCAGCCCAAGGCCACTGACTTCTTCAAGCAACACAACGACCCTGCTACCACCACAGACATCCAACTAACCGAATCGAGGCAGCTCGTCCCACTGGACACTGCCTCCATAATGAACTTGGTCCACTCAGGGGCCCCAACCGACCCATGCCCTCACCATATCTTCAACCTAGGTGAATCCAGAATCAGCCACGTACTCACCACCTTGTTCAGCACCTCAGTTGCCACGACCACCTTCCCAGAGGAATGGAAACATGCAGACGTCAACTCCCTACTAAAGAAACCATCAGTACACCCCAGCGAACTCAACAACAGAGAGGGTGGTATCCACGCTCACAACATACTTTAGTCTTGTCCCACAAGATTCATATTTATTGACTGTTACTCCATGCCCACTTCATCTTCAAGGCATGGTGCAGCATCTCCTATAACCTAGTAATGATAACACACCAAACTACCTGACCTAACAACTACCTACCTGCAATGGTCAAATCAGTACAAGGACCCTTAACATCACAAGTCTCAAAAACTGAAATGCCAGAAAGAAAAGGCCATGAGAGAAGTCTTCTCAATTTATGTACCAAGGATCTGGTCCAATATCCTTCTGTTAACATGATCAAAATCTCTCCATGAATTCAGAAAGAAGCAAATGAAGCATCTCTTTACGGAACACATATTCAGTCACAAGTAACTAAACTTGTGGCTGCTCCAGCTTTCAAGCACTATAATAAAAAAATGCACATTTGCCTTCCTCTCTCAGTATAACTGTGCCAGATCTTGTTTTTTTTCCCTATCCCTTCTGCACACATAGGCCCCTAATGTTTGTGGTCCAATGATCCTCCTATGGCCGAAAACAGCCAAAAGATGATTACAACTGGTGCAATGCTACCGCACCCAGCAATACCAGGTACGGTAGTCTCACAGTTTTACCTGGAACAAAATATCACACACACACCACAATGCATTAGGATATCTATTTGTACTGTGCAACTTACATGAAAAAGTTTCGTGACCCTATCCTGTAACATGCAGCTGTTACAATGAGCAGGTTACTGATTAATTAGGAAGGTATTGAATGGTTTTTAATGCTTTTCTGAAAAGAGGGAGGGTAGGTTGACTATGAAGCATAAACAGAAGATTATTCCACAGTTCTGCTGCAACTAGTGTGAAGACACTGTCTCCAGATTTTGAAGTGAAATTTCTGGGAATTTAAGGCAAAAATGTCAGCTCAAAGAGTAGATTTCTAGAAGGTTTGTACCATGCAAATTTAGTGGACATAAACTCTGGGGCTTTCAAATAGATTGCCATGTGGATTATGGTCAATGCTTCAAATGAAGGATTTAGCAGTACATATCTTGTAATTGTGAGTTTTCATGCTGAAATTGGTGGGAAAACATTGATACCTGCATGTTATTTCTCATTCCATACGGAATATAGGGAATCATCTCTTGAACATCCTGTAATACTGGGAACCGGTATTGCTAATACAAGGCATGAAGATCCCAGTTAGCTGGGCCGGTGCGGAAATAATCCCAATCTACAAAAAGGGTTCCCCGTTGCTACCCACAAATTACAGGCCCATAAGCCTTATAGATATATGCCAAAAGATTTATGCGCGAGTGCTGTTATTCCGTCTGCAGGCTTGGATGGAGGAGCACAAAACACTTAGCCCCCTCCAGGCAGGGTTTAGGGAAAAAATGGCCACACTAGACCAGATTCTCAGGCTACAAATATTACATTGGAAGATCGTGTGTATGGAGGGTGGCAGCCTCTACCTAATATTTGTAGACCTGAAATCTGCATTCGACCTGGTCCCGAGAGATAAGTTGTGGGCTGTTCTCCGTGATCTGGGGGTTCCGCTTTACTTGTGCCAAGCCATGAAGCGGTTACATGAGGGAAATTTCGCTCAAATAAGATTTGGCCAGGGAGGGAAACTCACGGACCCCATCCCTGTAGATAGAGGTGTTCGCCAGGGATGTCTCCTCGCCCCGACTCTTTTTAGTTTATTCATAAATGGCCTAGTACAGTGGTTCCCAAACTTTTGACTCCTGAGGACCCCCATTGAGTCATCACTGGAAGCCGGGGACCCCCAAGCAATTTGTATGAATTAAATTTCAAACATTAAAACAGTAATTCGAAAACAATAAACACACGTGTGCACACAAAACAAATACTCGAATTCCTAAGGATTTTAGTATTTTATATTGAAAGAATTTGCAAAAAACGGGAAGGTTAGTGCTGCATCTCCGTGACTAACTTTTAAATGGTTGGTTTTATTTTGCAGTACAAGGCTCCTGCCAGGGCCAGACTGGAAACCCAAAGCAGCCATGGTAAATGTTTTCAGACCAGTCCCCATACAGTGCACACCAAGTGCAGTGAGTGAGCCTGACCACTACAAAGGGGGCTTTGGGAGGCTCTCCCCCAAGAAAATGTAGGAAACAATGGTGCATTCTACAACAAATGTATCATTATATATTGAATTGTATCAGCTTTTAAAGAATAGTAAATGATGACCTTACTATGCACCAGGATACGACAATCTTTGTTGGGGTTCTTCAATGATTCCCTTATTATCACCCTCCAACAGTGCCTCTCATCTCTCCATAGCCCCTCTGTCACATTGATTTCATTTGTTTTATAGCATCTCTCATACCATTGTAGGATGTCAGAGCACTTTACATCACACACACATAGGGGCAGATTTACAAGCCCCACAAAAAGTGACGCACCGGTGGCGCATTTTAGTGCCCCATATTTCAAAGGCAGGAAAAGCCACCCAGCGTGACTTTTCCTGGTCTTGTAAATATGGCCCATTTGCACACAGCACTTTGCGTGAAAGGGGCATTCCATGGGTGTTGCTGTGGGTGTTCCCACGCAACACCCATGAAACCAGACATTTCCAGATTTACTAGAAATCGTAAATCTGGAAATGTGTCTGAATGCTATGCCTCTACAGGGGAGGCGTAGGGAGGTACAACGAGGAGAAATGTATTCATTTCTCCTTGTTTTTTTCCTCTTTCTATGCGTGTTGCTTTCTGCAGCAGGCATAGAAAGAGGAAATCACCTCTAGTGATTGTTTATGTACAGTAAGGTGTCCCTTCCTGCACATAAACAATCAGTAAAACAATGACGTTTTGCAAGTTCTATGTGTGCTAATGCAGCACACTTAGAAGTTGAAAAACGCCATTTCTGATTGTTTATGTGCAGGAAGGGAGCCCTTCCTGCATATAAACAATCTCCCCACGACGCAGGCATCCTTGCACCATGGTGCAAGGGTGCCTGTGCAGGCGCATGGCAGCAGTTTTTGCGCCAGCGCAGGGGGAAGCACAGAGATGCGACATATTGTTGTAAATATGTCGCATCCCTGTGTTTTGAAAGTGACTCAGTGCGGCGCAGCCAAATGGCTTGCGGCACACACTGAGTCACTTTCCTTGTAAATCTGCCCCATAGAGACAATGATTCATACGTGTAAATCAGTATATAGAAAATGTTACATAAGGCAAATGCGACTACAAGGTGTAGGATTCACGTCATTCATACTGGTAGGCAATTTTAAAGAGTGCTTGGTCTGGAGAAGCACAAACTCAGGATTCAGAACATAACACAGTGGTTAGCATTAACTTTAACAATAAAAATGTATTTCCACCCAAATAAACCTTTTTAGCAGCATCAGGATAATGAAAGACTTGGAAAAACATATGTTTCTAACTTGTACCATGCAGTTTGCAAGCAGCTCTTTGATGACAGTTTATAGGTCACTGTGCTAGATTACGATTGTCACTTATGAACTGCACAGTAACAAAAGAATCTCTGTGACAAAAAGCAGTAACCCACTAACCTATGCACATAAAACACTGTTTTTTAAAATGCATGGTACACGTTCTTTGCAGTAGGCATATTAACCCTCTGTGCTACATTAGATAAGTCAAAGCTGCCACTGGACAAAACTCTCCTCTCTCTCCAGCAGGTACATTAATCACTGACGTTATCTTGACACTTGTATTGTTGCTGGAAAACTGCTAATTCTACAAGGAACTTTGTTGTGCTTTTAAAATTGCTGCTTGAGGACCCCCTGGGAATGTGTCACGGACCCCTGGGGGTCCGCGGACCACAGTTTGGGAAACACTGGCCTAGTAGATTTTTTACTTTTAGAGAAAGACCTAGACGTCCCCAAGCTGGCATCGCGTAAAATTCCAGCAATGATGTTTGCCGATGATACTCTATTATTATCAAAATCTCCCATGGGGATACAGAGGGTACTTAACAGATTTGACGCGTTTTGCAAGGAAAGAGGGCTTGAGATCAACCTACAAAAACCAAAATTTATGGTGTTTAACTCAGCCAAAAGTACCCGATTAAATCCATCTTTAAATGGTAAACCCCTAGAGAGAGCTTCAGCTTTCGATTATCTTGGTATCACCATCACAGAAACAATGGATTGGGGGGCACAAATCAAAAAATCTAGCCTGAAATTAGCACAACTAGCAGGGGGCATAACAAAGGTTTTTCGAAAATCCAGTTATAAACCTGTGGGCCCAGCAATAGAAATGTTCAAGGTCCAAGCAAGGGGAGCAGCATTGTATGGTGCAGAACTATGGGGACACAGTTGCTCCGACAGCCTTAGACAGATCGAAAATTCCTTTCTTAGGCAACTATTCGGTCTCTCACGGAGCACCCCGCTTATACCGCTCCGCTTAGATCTGGGGGTAAAGGCCATCGTGGATGAAGTCAACCTCAGACCTCTTCTACTCTGGCGGCGTCTGTGGGTCACCCCAGAGTTGGCAGTTTACAGGGATGAATTAAAAGAGGTGATGTGCACACCAGGTGTGGGTAAATTGCCCTGGCTTTCTCATATTCGACAAACCTTAATGAGTCTGGGACGGGGCAATCTTTGGAATATCCCAGAAGAGGCATGTACTTCAGTGTCCAGGAAAGAGCTAAAGGACTCATATTGGGAGCATAATTTGGCTAAACTCCAGAGTAATCCTTCAGTAGGCAAGCTCACTGTAGCCTTTTTAGAAGTCAAGGACCAGCACAGTCTAGAGCCGGCACTAAACGACATCAAGCCGGCAAGTGCCAGGAAGCTTTACTTACAGTTTAGACATGGAGTATTGCCACTTCGGTCTTTTACAAACAAATGGGTGGGTGTGCAAACTCAGGGGTGTCCGGCTTGGGACTGTTCTGCAGAAACAGATTACCATGTGTTCTTTTGTTGCCCTGGATACTGCAAAGCCAGAAGACGATGGCTGGTCCAGATATGTAGAAACTTAGGGACCAGGCGTTGTTCTGAGGCCTTTAGGTTATTGAAATATGATACTAGCCTCCCCATTGTTTACTCTGTGGCTGGATTCTTATTCTCTATGTGGTGTACTTCGTAGAGCATTTTTAAAACAAATTTTAAAAACAGATGATTAAACTTTTGTATATTGGTTGCCAAATTAGGCATTTTAAAGGAATGAACTGTTTGTTTTAGAATCATTTTTTAGATATAATTATTTATAAAATGATTTTATTGTTATATTGTTCTGATGTCTTGATAATTGAATGATTTACTTGTGAAATTAAATTTTGACCTTTTTAAACACCATTTGGAAAAGGTCTGTACACCTTGCACTTGCACTTTGAAATGGTTATCACCACCTGATATATTTGACGATCATAGGTTTTTTTTTTAGACAGCTACTATCAAAGATTGTATTGTTCTCCATTTTTCTTAGGCTATATCTGTATATGTTTTAAGCCATATGTATACCGTCCCTTGTTCAATTCTAAGGCAAATGATTTGTAAGACTTTTTATGTGCTTTTATGGTCAAACTGGCCGAAATAAAGTTATTATTCAAGTATTCAAGTATTGCTAATACCTGGAATCAGTAAGATCAGATGCATTATTACCTACCCATAACTTCCTGCCACTCATATTGAGAGCCATAAGGTAGAATTTATTACTTATCTCTTAGTAGGCATACCTACCTAAATACAACATAAAAGTGAGTGGATTGCTGGAAGTGCTATGGCATGGTTGTGATGCTGCAGCATCTTTTGACCAGCAACCATCCCCTTTTTCACTGCTCATATCTTTCTGTAGAATTCTGCTGGGCCATCTAAAGTAAACAATACAATGTTATAGTACTATAGTATTTTGAAATAAAATCTAAAGAAATCATATTGTTTAATATATAGTGAGAGATAATCAATAACAATTACTGCACTTGTTTGCTTTTTATGTTAATCACTTCCATTTGTGTTTTTTATTCCACTGGAAGCTTTTATACGCCTGTCTTAAGTGATTTTGCCGCACTACATTCTGAAATGAAGCTGGCTTTCCTACACTGGGCCAGACACACATTTGAGTGTTGATCTGCTTTTTATGTTTGCATTCAACCTTAACTCTAACTTTTCCAAGAGAATGGGCTAATGTTCCTCTCCTATGCCAATGGCACCCAAATCTATCTTTGGGAACATCGTCCATATGGCTCTTTGAGGGTCAGAGCATGGGCTTAAACAAGAACACGACTGGATATATGCAAGTGGCCTGAAACTGGGTATTTAGGCAATATATTGGTAAAAAAATATTGTGTGGACAAAATATTGTGTCAAGCACATTGAGGACAAACATATTGTGAAGGCAAGTTTCTATAGGTAAGCAAGGTTCTACTATATATACCTCCACATACATGTACATTGACGATTTATATATATATATATATCTACAAGGTACGTAGATATGAAGTTAAGAATAGTAAATCAATACTTACCTATTTGCTCTTACTTGTCAATATTTGTCCTCGATATTGACACTATATTCTGTCCACGCAATATTTTTGTTTCTGGTATTCTGTCAGTGATCCCTGAAGCTGAATGCCTTTAAATAATTGCTTCAGCCAAAACACATCAGCTTTCCCCTTTTCTTCTGCCCTCCTCCTTCAATCTTGCTTGGTCATGATTTAAATATGCAAGCCTGTCAAGAACCTGGAATTAATCTGGGATTTTGAGATGACCTTCATTTCCTGTATACATGGGTGGTTAAGGATTGCTTGCTGAAGTTATCCGAGTCTTGGAGGCTCCTACATTTCCTATTCTCTGACTTCCACAAGGTAGTTGTGGTCATATTGATCGCACAAATTATATTATGGCATTACCTAATATGATGGGTTACCAGAAATCCGACCAAAAATATGCATCGTGTTGAGAATGCTGTTCATTTTCTCAATGAGCTTTAGAAGACCATCCATATCAACCATTTAAGGGAATCACTCTCTGGCTACCGAAGAAGTCAAATGTATGTTTTGAAAGCATTTCTATGGCTCACAAATGTATCAATGGGCTGACTCAAAGGAGCCTCCCTGACAACATCATGAATAACCAGCCCCATAGAGCACTACATTCAGTAGATCTCTGCTTGCTGATGGCCCTCTGAACAAAATGTAAAACATGTGGTGACCAGAGATCTAGATCCAGAAATCCTTTAGCATACACATTCTGAAGTGATCATCAAAATAGTTTTGCAACTTTCTTAAGACGCGGTTATCCTGCCAACCTCTCTTTTTTTTCTCTTTGTGTCCCTGCTGTCTAACCTGTTCATGCACCTAAATTTAGTTAGGTTCCTTGAGAAGGTAGTAAAAATTTTAATATTACGTATATTAATAAGTAAGCTATTATGTCAATTATTAAGTCCTTGTGATCTTTGTTGTTGGCTGATTTGTAAAAAAAAACAAAGGTTTTGCTTAAGTATTTAATTATTGATTTATTCATTTTTAATGATGCGTGGCGTTCTTAATGGGCGTTGTAGTATGTGTCACACTCCATACTCTGGGGCAGATTTACAAGCCCCTTGCGCCACTTTTGCGCCGCCGTTGCGTCACTTTTGTGACGCAGCGGCGACGTAAACCATGCGCCACGTTGCGCATTATTTACAACGTGACGCATCTAGGGAGATGCGTCACGTTGTAAAGCCCTGCGCCACATGAAACCTGCGTCAGGTTTCATGTGGGCGTTCCTCCGCAGGGTGGGCGTTCCCTCGAAGGAAAGCCTCGTAAAAGTGACGCAGTGAAATCTACAAGATTTCACTGAGTCACTTTTCCGACTGCGCTGCGACGAATCCTTACGCCTGCTTCAAGCAGGCGTAAGGAGTGGCGCACCACGTTAGGTATGGGCAGCCCACGAGCATTGCTGGAGTTGCGTCGCGCTTGCGACACGACTCCAGCAATGCGCCGCCCTTGCGCCACAGGATGCGACACGCATCGGTCTTTCTTGCGCCACGGTGCGCCGCATTGTAAATGCGGCGCATCCGTGGTGGCGCAAGGAGAGAATTGCGTGTCGCAACTATTCTGGCGCATCCCTGCTGATTTGCAGGGATGCGCCAGAAGTTGTAAATCTGCCCCTCTGTGTTTATTTTCTTATTTGTTGACTTCTTTTTCTTATAGGCCTTTGCTTAATTTCTCATCTAGAGATATATTTTTAAAATACACAGCCATTTTATGTTATTAATCTCCATAATGTCGCCCACAGTTAACTCTGGCGCCTACAAGAGGCTGTAAAGTTGCCACCACTGAGAGCACGTGTTCATAACAAACATTTGGGAACAGCAATCAGTCCTCTGACATTTTAATCTTGCTTCTGGGATGCCTGCAGTCCATAATAGGTGGAAACATGTCCTCCATAGAGATATCACTCTTCAGAGTTCAGTGTGTGCACGGGAGGCTGCACCCTCACCCACTCACTGAACGCAGGTTGGAAGTTCCACGTAGCCTGAACTCCAGAACTTCTGGAACTCATCTCTTTGCTGCTACATTCAAATGTGAGCAGAGGCCGAGGCACCGATAGGCTGGTTCCACTTCACAACTGGGAGAGTTTGTGGCCTTAGTCCAGAGCTGCCGACTTTGGAGCTGGGGAACCAGGTTCGAGCCTCAACGTCGCCTCAACTTCCTGTGATTCTGGGCAAATCACTAATTCTCCCCGTGCCTACCAAAAAAATGAATGTGTCCTTGTGTAACATAAATGGTAACATATAAAGCACTCCAATACCTTCGGGTCGAGTTAGCACTATATAAATCTGCAAAAAAAACAAAAAACTGATGAGATTCGTGGTAACATGAGGGCCTTCTTTTGCAGGTTCTGAAAACCTTTCAAATCAGCTTAATTAATGATTGTACCATCTCATGTCTGCAGGCAAGACTATAGCCAGAAAATAAAAATACCCTCTCTTGAACCGTACCTCTAATCGCCACGAGCACACAAAGCGATCACACCTCAACCACTTTCGGAGGGTTCCCTTAATGCTTTCATCCTCCTCCCATCCATCCACCCACCTTTTAATCCTCCTATCTACTCATCCATTGATCCATTAATTCCATCACATATCCATCCAACCATCAATACACCCACCCACCTATCCTACCATCGACCTATCCTTTCACCCTTTCACAAATACATCAATCCATTTTACCCATCCATCCAAAAGTATACCTTATGTATCTATTGCTCCATTCTTCCACTCTTCCCCATCTGTCCATTCTTCATCTTTACATCCATTCACCCTCTTTTCACCTATCGATCACTTCTTCCATCCATCCTTTTACCCTTTCATCTGTCCATCTTTTCACCTTCCATCTAGTCCAGTGGTACTCAAAGTACTGCCCGGGGGCCGCATGCGTCCCTCCTGACCTTTACATGCGGCCCCTTGATCAACAGCAGAACTGGGCGGCTCTTCACTCGACTCAGCACAATCAGTAAAAAGATGTTAAATATACAGGTAAGCCTGTATTTAAAGGTTAATTGAAGTTGAAGAAATAACTAACTAGGTTGTCCTGCACCATATAACTTTAGAAACACCTTCATTTTCAAAGCCATCTTGCACCAAAAGTGCCCCCACCCCCGCATCGCCACCCTGCTAGCATCGATGCGGCCCTTGGTCACATCACAGACCAAACTTTGTGGCCCTTGCGAAAATGTTTGTGAGTACCCATGATCTATTCATTCTTTCACAATCCTTTCAGCTGACTATCTCACCTTTCACCTTTGTTTTTCTTTATTGCTTTTTATATTCTATTCCTTCCTTTCACCCTTCCTTTTTATCTCCTGCTCTTTCTTTCTATCTACCCATCATTTGTCTCTCATCATTGTTACCCTTCTATTCTATACTCACTCTTTCTAGGCATCCCTCTCTTTGTGTTTTCCCTATTTTATTATTTCATCATTTCTCTATCTTCATTTACTTTGCTGTGCATATCGGCCCAACTCCAACACCTCTCTGTCCGTGTTTTATTTAACAGCATTATTTATGAACAGTAATTCTGCAGACCTGCACACAGAAGAGGCCCTTAAACATCTAATTAATGTTTTAGTAGGATCCAGCTCACCATGCCATCAGACATAGTGGCAGACCCCGCTTAAGCTGCTTAGGTGGTGGGTTCACTATGCCACTGTTTTCAGGTGAGGAGGCAGACATATTTCTGAGCACATCACTTACTATGAGTGTGGTGAGAACATAAGTGGGTGTGATAGGAGAGCATGCAGTGTGTCCAGAGTGCAGAATTTGAAGATAGTGGGATACTTTTGATGAGCCTACAAAGTGTGATAATCTGCCTACACCCTATTGCTATCTGCAGCACTTGGAGGTCTGGAGATAGTAATAGGGTTGGGAACTCTAACAATGACATCCGTGTGTATGTTGTGGGGTGGGGTTATCAAGATCATAAACAATATTGATAAAGGTAAGTAACACAGCACTGGTTCACTTAAAACACTCTATGGTCCCTGCGAATAGTCTAGAAATTTACATTTTGATGATAAAACCATGTCAATGCAATCTGGGTTTTTTGCACACAGATGAATCATATACCCATTGCAAAGTTGAGAGACTGGCATTATTTTTATAAAAATATTAGAACATGCAAAATTTTGAAGCCACTAATCAATTGAAAACCCTATTTCAGAAGTGCCGTCAATGTGGTTGCAACGACCAGGAATTGACTATATACAGTCCTAACTGCATGCTATAGAAACAGACTTTGGTTGGATGAAACTGATCAGCTAGGCCAAATTAAAGACCTACCCTCACACATATGCAAATAACCCTGCCGTAAATAAAGTTTGTACGCATGCACTCGTATGCTTTTTTTAGACCTATATGTAAATAAATGGGTAATAACGCGGGGAAAACTGTAATTACACCCATTTGCAAGTCCCAATTAACCTTTGGATACGGGATTGCCCGGCCAATTAACACCTAATAAAACCTGATGGGAAGCACCTGTGTAAACTAGGACAGAGTACAATTTGCGCATTGCATTTGTACGGGCATTTTGCATTAGTGCTCGGATCTAAATGAAATTGACCCGTTAGTTCAAAATGGCTACTCAGGTGGAACTTTGAACCCCGCTAAGTTAATTATTACCGATTTAAAAACAGGTTAAATTTTCCATCTGGCCTAAGTGAAACACCAGAATAATCTCCGAGGAGTAAATGTTATTTCCCTCAGCATGAATTCTTAAGGTCTATAAAATGAGATTAAATGCAAACGTATTTCTTATATATCCATGATGGCCAGTGCTAGGTTTCTGGCCCCCTGGACAAAGTGTCAAACGTGATCAAGGCCAAAGTTAAAGCTGTCATTATTTTAGCGTTTTTATTGTGCCCCAGGCTCCGTTGTCCAGACAGATCAGACGTTTAGTCAGAGCCGTCGCTATCCAGCATATTAGTTGCAGGCCTGGTGTCTTTCTGCTTCTAATGCAATACATCAACTGTTAAGGCATCCGTCTTAATATTGTACTAGTACAGTGGGTCTATGTTATATGAAAATAAATTGTACTTGTACTGCAAAGAAAATGCCATAGTTTCACCTTCTGGTGTGATGGTGCAGTGTTTCTCCAGTGTGAAGTTAAACGAGACAAATTGTGTCCGTGGAGGTGTGTAGCTACTCTCTCATTGTAGACGAGCTGTGTGGCAAAGCACTTAAAAAATGGATATGTGGTCTGTTGCAGTTGGCCTCCACACACATTCTCTTGAATCAGAACTTTAACTTCACCATGAACATCAATCAATCACAGAATTTGTAGAGCGCACTACTTACCCGCGAGGGTCTCAAGGCGCTGGGGAGAGGGAAGGGGGGGGTGCTGCTACTGGTCGAACAGCCAGGTCTTGAGTAGCCTCCTGAAGGTCAGCAGGTCTTGGGTCTGTCGTAGGCTTAGTGGAAGGGTGTTCCAGGTCTTGGCGGCGAGGTGTGAGAAGGATCTGCCGCCGGTGGTTGTTCTTCGAATGCGAGGGACGGTGGCGAGGGAGAGGT
This sequence comes from Calotriton arnoldi, assembly GCA_963921515.1. Lineage (NCBI taxonomy): Eukaryota > Metazoa > Chordata > Amphibia > Caudata > Salamandridae > Calotriton > Calotriton arnoldi. The sequence goes on along the minus strand of CAWUFW010015488.1, from coordinate 86,843 downwards.
CGGCGGAGCGGAGCTGGCGGTTGGGGACGTAGAAGAAGAGTCGTCTGTTGAGGTAGGCTGGGCCAGTTTTGTGGAGTGCCTTGTGTGCGTGGATGAGGAGTTTGAAGGTGATCCTCCAGTCGACGGGGAGCCAGTGCAGGTTCCTCAAGTGGGGGTGATGTGGCTGTGGCGTGGTACATCGAGGATCAGTCGTGCGGAGGCGTTTTGTATGCGTTGCAGTCGCTTGATGAGCTTGGCCGGGGCTCCCGCGTAGAGGGCGTTCCCATAGTCCAGTCTGCTACTGACGAGGGCCTGGGTGACTGTTCTTCTTGTGTCTGTCGGGATCCACCTGTAGATCTTGCAAAGCATGCGGAGGGTGTTGAAGCAGGAGGAGGAGACTGCGTTGACTTGCTTGGCCATGGAGAGCGTTGAGTCGAGGATGACTCCCAGGTTGCGTGCGTGGTCGGTGGGTGTCTGGGCTGCTCCCAGCATCGTTGGCCACCAGGAGTCGTCCCAGGCTGAGGGGTTGGAGCCGAGGATGAGGACCTCCGTTTTGTCCGTGTTCAGCTTTAGTCGGCTGATCTTCATCCAATCGGCGACGGCCTTCATTCCTTCATGGAGATTGGCTTTGGAAGCGAGGGGGTCCTTGGTGAGGGAGAGGATCAGTTGAGTGTCGTCGGCGTAGGAGATAATGTTGAGGTCGTGTTGTCTGGCGATGCGTGCGAGCGGGGCCATGTAGATGTTGAACAGTGTTGGGCTGAGGGACGATCCCTGGGGTACGCCGCAGATGATCTCGGAGGCTTCGGATCGGAAAGGTGGGAGGCGGACTCTCTGGGTTCTGCCGTCGAGGAAGGAGGTGGTCCATTCCAGGGCCTTGTCTCGGATCCCTGCGTCGTGGAGGCGTGGGCGTAGAGTGCGGTGGCAGACAGTGTCGAACATCAAAGTAAACACAACCGCAGACACTGAAAGCAAAGCCAAAATTTGTGTTCTTGACACATTTTTGGGTGAAGCCTGGGCAGCGCATGCTCTGCGAGGCATGAATGAATAAATACTTTTATTTGATCTATTAAAATCATAAAAGAGTGGAACATACCACCATGATGAGAACTTCATAATTCAAATACAGAATAAAAATTGCATTAAAACATTTTTAGTTGTCGTAACCCTCATGTGATATGAAAACCAAAGAACAGCAGATTATTATAACAGCAATGTAAACATATCCATACTTTCTGTTGTAATTAAAGTGCTAATGCCAATGGAAAATGGGGAGGGAGCAAAGTTCGGAGCTGCTATGCAGAATTTTCTATCCAGTTTCTTAAGTCACTATGGTTTCCTGTCCCGGAACATTTACTAGTATGATCGTGTTTGTGCCGTGGGCTTGTCATAGAAAAGAGCTTTGAAAGAAAGGGAGTACAAAAAAAGGTCTGATAAAGACTTAGGCCGGCTACTTTATACCCTTCTGCCAAATTCTTATTTTGGTGTTTCACTCTTTCCAAGGTTTTGTGCGGTTTCTTTCTTTTCTAGTTCTTGTGCTACTAGTGACAAAAATTTGACGGTGTTACAAGACAGTTGAACTAAAGAACCGCTGAGGCATTTTATGACGGCCGCTCTGCAAGTCCGGATTTGAGTTTCTCTTAGGATTGGCCTTAGAAGTGACGTCCTTACGTTATGTAATGCCGGACAGATGCATAATAGATGTAGTAGTGACTCTGCTCTGTTACCACAGAGGCGGCAGTCCAATGATGGCCAGGTCTGTAGCCATTTTGGCATGAGATCTTTATTTGAAAAAGAACCCAATCTCAGTAAGGTCAATTTCCGCTTATAGTGGTCTCTGAAGCATTCTTGCAGATAAGGTTGAGGTTTCATATGCTTATAGGATGGCATCACCAACCATGCATGACTTTTACCGGCAAATAAAGTTTTATCGGTTTGAAACGATATTTTTTTAATCGATTTATTTGTGATTTTTTTAAAAACAGGATATGACATGGGTGTTTGCCAGGCTTCCTCCAGATTTAGCGTTCGAAGAGCTTGTTTTAAAATTTGGCATATCGAATTTTTGTTCCTTGATTGTTTTTCTACCTCCTCCCAGCAGTGGTGGGCAAGTGTGTTGTCTTCCGCAGCCCTCATCCGCCAATAATATTTGGCCAGAACACCTTGTCTGGCCTGCATCTGGTTCGTTAATCCATATTCCAGGCGTATCTGTGCCTGAGAGATGTGTCGCAGGATTAGAAACAGTTTTTTAAACAGTCTGGACTGGGCTAGATTTAGCATTTGGGAGTCCTTGGTATTCAGCATTTCCGAGCCATATGTTATCGGTGGCAAAAATTTTGCAGCCACTACCTTTAGAAGATGGTTTGTTGAGCTGCCACTTAGGTTTTTCTGTAGAATTTTGAAAGCAAATGATAATTGTTTGATTTTTGTGTTGGCATGTTCTAGGTGTTGTTTGAAACTTAAATGGCGATCTAAATGAACCCCCAGATATTTATATACTTCCACCTGCAATAGGATACTTGAGTTTATCCTCCAGATGAATTTGGGGTGTTTTTTATAAATGCTGGAAAAACATAAAACGTTAGATTTTTTTAGATTTATTATCAGTTGTTCTTTTGAAATGTATATTGCTAGTTGAGAAATAACGCGCTGTAGACCTAGCGGAGTTTTAGAGAGTAACACGATGTCGTCCGCATATTGCAGACTTGCTATTGGTGTCTCTCCCAATTTGGGTGGGTCTCCATGAATGAGACTAAGGGTGCTTTCTAAATCAGCCGTGTAGAGGTTGAAAAGACACGGCGCCAGAACGCATCCTTGCTTTAGCCCGTTTTTTGTTGGAAATTTCTTGGTTAAACTCCGGCCATCCCCTTTTTTTATCTGAACCCAGGTTTGAGAATATAGGTTAATGATTGCATCTAGTAATTTGGGGGAGATTCCCCAAGCTTTCATTTTAGCCCATAATTTGGCTCTTGGCACTTTATCAAACACTGCTTTAAGATCTACGAAACATGTGTAGAGGATGTATGAATTGGCAATCGCTTTCTTTGCTAAAAGGGTGAGTGCTGAAATATTTGTTAAAGTCCCCATGCCGGCCCTGAATCCAGTCTGTGTTTTTGGGATTAGACTTTTGCAGCTTATCCATGTCTCCAAGTCTGCCAGTAGATTTGTTGCGTAGATCTTAGGCTCTACATCTATAAGGGCTATCAGTCTGTAATTGCTGGGGTCTGAACGTGTTCCTGACTTATAAATGGGTTGAAAGATGCTGCCCCTCCAAGAATCAGGAATATTTCCGGTCTCTAAGCTATTGGAGAACAGGGGGGTTAAATAGCAGGACCAAAACTCGGGGTCGTACCTGAACAGTGCATTCGGTAGACCGTTGGGTCCGGGTGCCCCGTCCGATCTCAAGTGTTTTATTGTATGCAGAATCTCCATTTGTGTTATCTGTACAGGTGCCTGCCTAATAAAAATGCTACTGTCTTTCTGTATTTCTATGATTTCGGTATGGAGTTTGGCGTTGAATGAAGTCTTTAAGTCAGTGGCTGATGCGTCCGCCGATGCCCATTTTTCCATACTCTGACTCCTAGCCTCTGATATTTTCTCCAGACTGAAGCACCTTTTAGTCTCGTTTATATTATCACCAGTGCTAACTGTTGTCTGTACAGTTCTAAAATTGTATGTGTCTTCAATATGAATGCTCCAGGATTGTTCTGTTATGTCGGAGGTAAATTGGCGATGTTTGCCATTTAGCAGGAAGTTGATTTTTGCCCAAAACTGTTTCGAGTTTCTCTGCTTGCTTGCGTGGAGCAAGTTGGTCTCAAAATTTTCCTTGTATGTTCGTTTGGCCACCTTTATTTCGTGTTTTAATTCCCTTTTCGTCTTTTCTATAATTATGAGAGTCTGTTGCGAAGGTTGGGGACCATTTGTTCGAATTAACCTTAGTTGTTTGTTCAGTCGCGATTTTATTGCCCGTATATTTGGCGTGTACCATGGCCCTCCTCCAGTTCTGGATCTTTTATGATCTCTGTGGGTAGGTTGAAATTTTTATTGATGTTGGTTGTAAAAGACTCCCAGAGCCCCGTAATATCTCCAGCGTGGTCTGCGTCTGTAGGTGTTAACAATAACCGGCATGTCTCCATTATTTTGTCAATGTTCTTTTCATTCCAAATTAACCGTTTTAGGTTGTAAAGTTGTGTCGTTAATGTAAGAGGATTTGCCTGCTCTGACCCAATTGGAGTGATGGTTAATGTAAAAGTTTGAGGGTAATGATCGCTTTCGACTCGATCCTGAATTTGAAAATCTGTTATGTATGGAAATAGATCAGGGTCGGCTAGCGTAAAATCGATTGTTGATCCTGTTTTAGATGTAACCCTCGTGAATGCAGCTGGACTATCCAAGGGGCCTCTACCATTTAACGTGTGTAGGAAAAGGTCATCAAATTTTGCAGAACATTTCTTACCCATAAGGTCTTGTCTGCTTCGGTTGCCCTGTCTTGGCTGTATGAAACTCGGTAGGTTGCGCTCTTGGCCTTGGATTAAGTTCATGTTAAAATCCCCAGTTATTATTATGTTGGCACTTGGGTAGGTGCTTTTCAGCGTTTTAATTACCGCTATTAATTGCTTGATTCTTTGGTCCTTCTCCTTTCTTGCTGGGTGAATATAGAGATTCAATATTAGTAGGTCCATTGAAGGTGAAAGATCTACTTTGGTGCATTGCATCCATGAGGAGTCTAGATCGATACTTATATCTCGCCAGGAGAGGTCCGTAGATATATAAGTCGACAAGCCCCCTTTGGCCCTTCCATGGTGTGCTTCCTTTTTTGCTGGAATAATATTTTCTTTGTAGCCCACTAATGGAGAATTTTTTGTCTGCCAGGTTTCTTGAAAAAGGAGTATGTCATGATGTTGAATAAATTCCACAAAATCTTCTTCTTCTAACTTTGCACTTATGCCATTAACATTCCAGGAGCAAAACCTGATGCCCCTTGATTTCCTAAGTGATTGGCTTGAACTGGTTCATACTTGTCCCCGCTGCTTATGTCCCGATGTTTTTTGGGGAAATGCCTCGAGGTCCGCTGCTTCTCTTTGTGCAATTGTAATTGTTATTTGTCTAATTGAATGACCCTGTTCTTCCTTGATGCAGGTCTGATCCGGGCCTTTGCGCCTTTTAAAAGGCTCTGTTTCTGTGTTTGTTGTTGTTGTAATGGACTAGGGTACCGCGGGGCTCCACCTTTTTAGTTCTATGCCCCAATTTGAGAAATCTTCCCTATGCTGCAGGATCAAGTCTATGAGGCTATAATCGGTACATGTTAAAATTGTAGAGTCTGGACCGGTTAGGAGAAGGTTTGGTTTAAACTCTATACTTTCCAAGTCACTGGATTTTATATGACTCATAGAAGGTAATTCTTCTAGTAATTTTAGTATTGATCCCCTGTTCAAGATGTCATGTGGTCCCCTTGAACTGTATTGCGGGATAAGCTCTACTTTATTGCTTGTGGTTAAGCGTAGTGAGTCTGTGTGATGATTTTGTGCCTCGTTGCTTGATTTAACGGTTGCAGCACGGATTAGATCTTGATCTGGGGGGGCCGAACTTCGTTGGTAATGGGAGCAGTAGCTTGCGGTGCCCCTAGGGATCGATGCTGGAACAGCCTTAATTCCAGCCATCGACTCCTCCCGTTTCCCCCCTCCTTTGCACGTGCTGCTCTCAACTATATTCACTTGTCTACTAATTACTGTCTCTTCTGTGTTGGCACATCCACCCGTTGATATTGGAGGATTTTTCTGAGAATCCAGGCTGCGAGGCATGCTGTATTCAGGTATGGACTTGAAGCTCTGCCCATTTCCCACCCATCTTTTCAATTGGCTCCTGTTACTGTCCTTTCTAAATCGTTGCTTTTGATTCATGAATAGGCTTAGTAGTCCCTCCTTGGTACCGCCTTGTCTGCATTTATAACCTCCCATAAGGACTGGACTTTTTACTTATGTAGTTACACAGTCTGCTTTATCTAGTCTGTGAGAACTATTTTCTTTAATGATTTTTCCCTGTTCCACCCACAACGTGCTTTTCTGCAATGCAGCATGCCACCTGCTTTGATATTTTTATTAGTAATGGCGGCCGGTCCATTTTAACCATAGCGGCCGCGCTTCTTTATTAATATAATTTGCCAGCGTGGTCCACTTTAACTATAGCGGCCGCGCTTCCTATTTTATTTGTCAGCGCAGTCTGCTTTAACTTTAGCGGCCGCACTATGGAACCTTTGATTTTTTGGGTGAAAGCGCCCCATACTGTGCTTTCACTTGCATGGTGGCTGCACCCCTTTCTTCAGACGCTGCTTGTCGTATTCAGGTTACAACGAGCCGCGTCTAAAGAAAGGGGCAAGGCCACCGTTAAAGGGGTCTCGCAGTTGCGAGAGTTTGAGCTACAAGCATTATAAATGACAATGCCTTTTATATGTGTGTTGGTTTTCAAAACACATAAATAAAAGGCATTGTCATTTACAATACCAATAGCTAAAACTCTCGCAAATGCGAGACCTATTGCATTGTAAATGCTTGTTTTCCTTACTTTTAGGGGCCATAAAGAGGCAAGATCAGAACATGAAACTTAAAGGGAAAGACACCACAAGGCTGATGTCTAGCTCCCACGGCATTCTTTTAAAGGAGACTGAACCACCAACAACTATGCTATTATAAAATCAATTTTTTTTTTACCAAGTGAGGAAACCGAAACAGGACAACACAGTATACACATGTTAATGATGTAAAATTGGAAGTATGCCTTTCCTAAAATGATTAAATAGAAACTTTTTAGAAAAGGCCCACAAAAAATAAATACATTTAAAAAATGAATTCGTTGTTTTCATCCGGAAATGTTGGTATGGAGTCAGCGTGTTTTCCATGTGACCTAAGTAGGTAAGATCCCAGCAGGGGGGCTGTCAGCGATCCATGGCCTGGACTTGTCTCCTGCCTGCAGTGTCACATGCAATCAGTGTGTTAGTGACACACAGACATTCCTGCACTCTCTCCAGGTCGTCTCTTCTCCCAGGACAAAGCAGGACTGACAATGTCATGGAAAGGATGCGGGCAGTGCCATAGATCAAGGCCTCAAGCAGCGTGTTAAAGCTAGCTGAGTTTTTGTCCATGTAACAGAAAGATCTCTTAACAGGTATGCATCTGTCTGCTCCAGAAGAACACCTTAGGCCATGCCTTTCCATGTCAAATACACATGGTTGGGGGTGGGAGGGTGCAGGAGTAGGGGGGGGTGACCACCTCAATCGCACCACTGCTGGACACTTTTGCGCTGGTGTCAAGCAACCTGCCCCAGCCTTGAACGGACATTTGGATCGATTGACTTGTACAAAATGTTGTTTTTGCTATGGTTGGCTACAGGGACATCTTAAGGATTTTGGGGACCCGGGGCCAGATGTATTTTGGGGGCCCCTGTTCAGAAAGGGGCCCCCAAAATACACACTGGTCCAAATTCTAAATGTGTTTGTATCTAGTATTCAGAGTTAGGGACGTGTGTTTTCAAGTTGTACCACAGCAGCAGCTCACTAATATTACTGCAAATAATCTCTGTGACACACTCACATTTCTCGTCTGTGAGGTCCTATTGTCATCTAAAACAAACCTTTTATGGATGTTACATGAAACATACACATTTCACTGCAAAATGTCTGTAATTGATGCTCACACATCACCCACACTAAAAACACATTACAGGAAGACCACGGTATTTAAAACAATCTGTTTAAGAATTATGCAAGGTCATCAGGGCAAGCCTCTGCAGAACAGAGCTGGCCCTTTCAGGGGGCCCCTGAAATGCTGTGGCCCTGGGGCAGAGCCCCCTTTGCCCATGCCTTAAAACGTCTCTGGTTGGCTACACTTAATGCGTGCTTGCCAGTATTGCCGGAAATTGACCACCACTGGTCCAAAACCGCCCGCCTCCATTGCAATGTGCCCAATCTGGCTAGACTTGCTCTTGCTTCTCTGTCAGAAATAGCAGATTCCAAAAAATGCTGGCCTAAAGCTTTTCTACAATTGTATTATATTTCAGCTTTGACCCTTATACACCTCCTGTCAGTGCAGAATTTGTAATAGAATGAGTGCCAGTGCCCAGCTCCCTTCCCGCGGTGCTATGAAAAATAAGTGCTCCAAATACTGAGGCTGGGCGGTGGTGAATATACCTCGGGCTTCATTCATTCATTTCCAGACTCTGCTGCCCTTTTTACCTCGGTGCCGGCTTTCACCCTATGCGTCCGTTTTCTCTTCCTTCTTCTTTCTTCCTTGTGTGTGTTTCTCTCTCTCTTGCCGGTCAACATCTGATGAGGAAAAATAAGTGCAAGGCCGCAAATATGAGTGCCGGTGGGCCCCACCTGCAACCACCTGCTCAAATTAAGCACTGTACTGCTGTATGCAAACATGGATGTTTGAAATTTAAAGCCATGTAATGCTCTGAGAATCTCCCCTTCACTGTGTGACTGGTAGAAAACGAACATTAACAAGTTAACAAAATGTAATGCAGGTATGCACTTAGTTAAGTCATATATGATAGTTAATAGCTATGACAGTTCAAATCATAATAATACAATTAATGTTCACTTATAAAGTAATATTATCCACAATGCGTAGCAAGTACGCACATTTTAACGTTACCCTTTAGTCTTCATTTTATCCACCATCTCTGGCACCTGCAAAATGCCAAACTTCGGTTGTGGGTACTACCAATTTGGGAAATACTGAAAAATTTTATTTCTACAACTCCCAAAAAGGCTAAATGAGGCAGCAAGTGTATAGGAATGAGAAGTTATTATTATAAGTTTCTCACTACAAGAGGCCTTGTAATTGTGATGGGGCAAGTAATGGGAGTAAATGACCACTGAAAATAGCAATTGCGCCAGCAATAACTAGGGCCTATTTATGAGCCCTTGCAACACTTTTACGCCTCTGGTGCATCACTTTTTGTGACGCACCAGCGGTGTAAAAAATGTGCCCTTTTGCGCTCTATTTACAAAGTGACGCATCTAGGCAGATGTGTCATTTTGTAAACCCCTGCGCCACATTATACCTGTGCCAGGTATGATGTATGCAGGGTGGGTGATCCCCAACATAAAAGCCTCATAGAAGTGGTGCATTGAAATCTATAAGATTTCAATGCGCCACTTCTAGGACGCCATTACATCATAACCTTACGCCTGTGTCATGGCAGGCGTAAGGGTGACGCAGTGCATTAAGGATAGGCCTCCCCCACGCATTGCTGGATTTGAGTCATGCTTGCGACACAACTCCAGCAATGCATGACTTTTGCACCAACAGATACGTCAGGATTTCTGACGTATCTGTCTTTCCTTGTGACATGGAGCACCGTACATTAAATATATCCATCGTGTCACAAGGAGGGCGCAGTGAAAAATGTTGCATCACTGTTTTGTCGCAGCGATGCAACTGTTTTAAAAAATTAGACCCCTAACCTCTAACGGAACCCATAGGGCACTAAACGTAATATCTAGTAAGTCAGACCCCGCAAAGATAGGGGTGCCCCTTGTATAGTATCTCAGGGAGGGGGTGAGGGCTGGGGAGAGGGTGGGGGGTAACTCCAGTGACCCTTAGGCCTGCACTGGCCATCATTATGAGAATTAGTGACCTACCCAATATTGCCACTATATTGTAGCACACATATGTACAATATGCATACAGCAGAGAGATTCCACACCACAGCATGCAGTGTTTACCTTGATCAGAGGGCTAGGAGAAGATAGCTGTGGGGAAGTGCTGCACAATGTCGTTTGACTAGGACCTTTTGAAAGAATGCTCACATTTTAAACTTGAAAACGCTGGATCAGTGCTAGTTGAGTGTGCTGTAGGATGTTTCAACCACCCATACTGCAGTGTAGGTACACAGAGTTTGCATGAGGACTGAAAGTGGTCTAGTACCCTGGCCCGTGAGGGTGTTAGACAATTGTTTTATAACTGACTCTGAATTTTAAGGTTTGGTAGTGAGAGCACACTAGTGTTTTGGACACAAACATGTTTTCTAGTGCCGTGTTTCCTATTGTGTGGATGAGATCATGCTATATCATCTGGGCCTAGCACTAGAATGCTTCAGATCATTCCTGAGAGAGAGATCTTTTCGAGTGTCAGCCCCCGTTTCTTTCCCAGGCTCATTCCATCGGTCAGGGGTACCCCAGGGCTCTGCACTGAGCCCCGCACTGTTCAATCTATATGTTCAGCCTCTTGCAACGGTGGCTAGGAATATGGGCCTCACCATGGTCTCGTATGCAGATGATACACAGCTGGTGGTGGCCCTTTCCGATGGTTCCACTCAGGATGCTTCTAGGTTTAGGAGCGGCCTGGCACGCCGTTGCAGAGTGGATGACCTTAAACTGCCTCCAGTTGAACGCTACTAAAACAGAGGTACTGCTGGTGGGGAAGGACAGGAGCCTCTGGAATGAGCAATGGTGGCCTAACGTACTTGGTAGTACCCCCACCCCTAAGTTGGTGGTCAAGAACCTGGGGGTATGGATGGATTCTACCCTTAGCTTTCAAGAGCAAACCAAAAAAGTTGCGGGTACTTGCTTTGGCCTCCTGCGGGGACTTAGGCCTCTGCTGAGGTTCTTTGACCCACCTACGCGCCAGCTGATTGTTCAATCAGCCATTCTAGCCAGACTAGACTATGCTAGTTCGCTCCTTTTGGTGGCTAATCAGGCTGAGGTAATGCGACTGCAGCGTGTTCAAAACGCTGCCGCCAGAGCCCTGTTGGGGCTCCCACGTAACTGTCCCTCTACTGGTGCCATCCGGAGGTTACACTGGCTTCCAGTGGCCAAGCGGATCCAATTTAAGGCTCTCTGCTTATCTTTTAAGATCTTGAAACTTGCTTCGCCCAGCCTCCTGGCTAACTTACTAGCCCCGTACGCCCCCACTCGCCAGCTGCACTCCCTGGGGCAGCATTTGGTAATTGTCCCCCGTGTGAAGCGCCTTCGGGCCGGGGGTCGATCCTTCCATTACTTGGCTGCCAAGCTATGGAATTCTTTGCCTCCTCAGACCCGCAGCCTGGATCGCATGCTGGACTTTAGGAAAGCAATCAAAACTTTCCTCTTTCCCTCTGCTTAGTCCTTCTTGTCCTTCTGCATATTCCTTACGCCGACCTGCTCTGTTCTTAGCCCTGTTCCTTCTGACGCTGGCAGCGCCGGGACGCCTCTTTGCTGGGGCAGCTGTGCGCTATATAAACTCAGATAACATAACATAACATAACATCTGGAATGCAAGGTGCAGTATGATGCTGATAAGTATGGGCCTTGGTGTGTGTGTGGGTGCATGTGCTTGTGTGTGTGTCTGTCTGCGTATGGGTAGATTTGAGTGTGCGATGCCAGTACCGGTCCTCATTACATTTTGGTGAATTACCGTTCATGGCTGTTAGATTGAACATAATGTAGAGACCAGCCAGTGTCATGGTATATAGTATGCAATCTAGCCTAGGGAAAGAACTTGACCCAAAAAACAAAGCTTGAAGTCTGAAATGTCAGTTTTATAAATGCTGTTTGTGGGAATGGCACAAATCATGATAAAGGAGAAACATAGCCAATAATTTTTACATGGATTGGTGCTTGCATTCAGATCAAGGATGCATTGTTTGGATAAGTACTCCAATATATTTTACTGAAGTTATGCTTACATGGTTTTGTGCACTGATTGGTTGGCCGAACTAATATGACCGTCACAACCCAAGGTGTATGGAATGGGTGTTTCAAAAAGACAATTGAAGTCAAGGAACTGTCAATAGAGCAAATTAATATAAATAAGATTGTGTTGAAGTCTAATTGTTTCCTAGATAATAAACCTGATCAGGGCATACCTTTCCCCAGTATGATGACATCTTTAAGCTGATTGAGACTTGATCATCATGTATTATCTTCATCAATACCAGGATGTCACAGCTATATTGCTAATGAACGAAATCAAAGATGATTAAAATTATAATGTTCATTTTCTGTCCATAATGTTAGCTAATGCATATGTTGAAGCTTATAAAGTTTCACCCATACATATTTCACACCTTACATGATACATAAGTGTCTTACTATACTGTGCCACATGTTTAAGAGACATAATGTCATTTCTTATACATATTTTATATAACAAGGTCTTTGTGACAAACAGCAACTGTGTGCTTTACAGAGGCCATTTTTTGTAGCAGGAGCTGCTCAAACACGAGGGGCTCTATATGACACAGTGTGGAATGCGTAGTCGGTTGATGCCAATATATGATAGGCATGGGGTGAGAACAAGAAATTAGGAGAATAATGTCAATCTAAACACACATTTGTGCACCTCATTACACACACACACACATATGTGTGTAATGTAATGCTCATGTGTGTGTGTGTGTGTGTGTGTGCGTGTGTGTGTGTGTGTGTATATATATATATATATATATATATATATATATATATATATATATATATATAAAGACTTCATCCGTCTACCAAGAAACGGCCTGCAGCCGAATCTCTGGAATAATCCATTCATTTCCAAAGAAGCACTTGTAAATACTTGGTTTGTCAACCAAAAATAAAAAAATATAATATATATATATATTCACTGAAAAACCAAAGGTTACAGGGACGTTATAGTTAGGGTGATATTTCACTCGTACAAAACTAGAGAAAATCAGCAGTTATAGTTAGCTGAGCTAACTATAACTCGCGCCCCCACAGTGCACTGCTTATGACCTCACATATTACATCACTCATGACATGGTCAGTGACATTGCTGATGACATCACTGATGACATCACTGATGACATCATCCGGTGACTGTGAGTGTTTCTAAAAAGTTTATGATTGTTAAATATATATACACCAAGGTGTATTGATGAATCAGTGGGTGTATGAGTACCTGTAATGATGTTTCAGTGGGTGCGTGACTGACTGTATAAGTGAGTGATTATACGTGTCTCAGTGAATGTATGGGTGTGTGTCTAATTTGTGTGAATGTCTGTATCAGTCTGTCATTTGGTGTGTAAATGGCTGAATGGGTTGGTGAGTAGGTACATGAGTGGCTGTATGGGGTATTGATTGGTTTTCTGAGTACCTGTATGGGTGTATGAGTGTCTGTGTAGTTTGGTGAGGGGGTTTGTGACTCTGCATGGATGAGTGAGTGGGTGACTCACTAAATGTATGGGTTCGTTATTGCATCTGAAGGGGGTGTATGGGTGAGTGTGTGTCTGTATGGCTGTGTCGGTGAGTGAATGGATGTGTCAGTGGTATATGGGTGAGTAACTGCATATGTAAAAAGCAGTATAGGTAAGTGTTGGAGTATATAAGTGACTGTATGTGTGAGTGAGTAAGATTGTGAGAGTGGCTTTATGGGTGAGTGTGTACTTGTGTCAGTGACTGTACAGGTGACTAAGTATGTGTTACTATGTGTATGAATAAGTGAGTTGGTGTGTGTATAACTGTATAGGTGAGTAAGTGACTGTTATTGACTCTATGGGTGAGTGAGTATGTGTGTGAGTAGCTGTATGATTGTCTGACAGTGTGTGAGTGGCTGTATGGGTGCATGAGTGGATGTGTCAGTGGCTGTATTGGTGAGTGAGTGGGTGTATGAGTGGCTGTATAGGTGAGTGAGTGGATGTGTGTTTAGACCTATGAATCAGTGAGTGGGTATGTAAGTACTGGTATGGGTGTATCAATGGTTTTGAGAATAGTAGTGTGAAAGTTGGAGTGGGTGTATGAAAGGTTACATGGGGGTGTGAGTGGTGCGTCAGAGATTCTGTAGATGAAGTCATCAGTGATGTCATTTGAGATGTCATCAGTGATGTCACTGACCATGTCATGAGTTATGTAATATGTGAGGTCAAAAGCAGTGCATTGCGGGGGGGGCATGAGTTATAGTTAGCTCAGCTAACTATATCTGTTGACTTTGTCTGGTTTTGTATGAGTGAAATAGCACCCTAACTATAAAATCCCTGTAACCTTTGTTTTTTTCAGTGAATTTCTAAGGTTTTTTAAATGCTGATTGTTAACTATAACGTTTCTGTATCCTTTGATTTTTTCAATTTCTAAGGTTTTTTAAAAATTCTATTTGTTAATTGTAAGGTCCATTTTTTTGTAAGTGAACCTCTAAGATTTTTGTACTTTCTTTCTATAATTGGATATTGTGTATTATATTTATATAATACACAACTTATTTTTTGTTTTCATATGAGTTTATCAGAAAATACATTAATAATTGGTTTTATTTTTAACAATTTTGTAAGTCGGCACAACATTGTTGCATTTACAGTGGAGATTCTGTCATCAGTAAGTCTATTTCACATACTGAAAAATACACTTAAAAACATTTTTTAAATAAAGTTTAACTTTTCTTTCTGTGATCAATTTAGGAGAAAGTCACCTTTCCAAAAAAATGTTATATTCGCGACTACCGACGTCTTCGCAGTGACGTTGGTAGTCGCGAAGAGCGCGTGGTTTATACAAAGTGCAAAACATATATATAGACATATTCTACAGTGGAGCTTTATTAGTGCACTTTTCAAACTCATGTTTTTCTAGTGAGTTTCCAGAATATCGCCTCCAAACACGTTTTCCCGTTTCCAATTCTCCTTCTTGAATCTTCGTTCATAGAACTTCGTTCTGAGCAGGTGGATTCATTTTGCTGTGCAAACCATTTGGTCTTGTTTTTTCTATCAGAAATAGCAACACAGCAAGGAGATGGGGGTCAGCAGGAACAACAGCTGTAACTGAATGTGGAGGAGGTGGAGAACGAAGATGTGGAAGAAGAGGAACCTCCACAAAAGAGAGCCAGTGTGGCATGGGATTGTTTTTACAATAATCACAAATGGGGCCGCTCCCAGCTGGCTGTTCTAGATGCTACAGTATCTTATAATGTGAGTGTAGGCATCTCACAAAAAGTGAAGGACTGGTCTCACACACCACCTGGTGTCATGCTTCATCATAGACCAGTCCTCGCCCTCTAAAAACTTGGTTTGATAGAGGGCTGGCATACACCTGACGACAGGGACGCACTTCTAAACTAAGTGGGGGCCCATACATACAAAAAGTGAGTTAAAAGGCCATTATAGATGTCAAATTAATTTTAATGTGGCTGGCATCTATATGGTGTTTAAAAAGAGTGGTCGGTGTATTGGGGATTCTATTGTCCCCCCACCGAATTCAATGTGGTCAACATGTTTCTGCCTTGTGGCCCAGTGGGCTCTGCGGCGTTGATCAGGACCTAGAAGGAAAGTTGGCGGGCTACACTCTTACCAGACTATGGTGAAAGAGTTCCCACTGTGTGGGGTGAAAGATCACACTCCACTGAAAACGGCCTGGTTCTAAAGCCTGTAAGAGAAAATAAATAATAAACAACGTACAATCAACAAGTAGCATCTATATACAATGTGGAAGCGACTTGCAGTCAGCCACATGCGTCAAACAGTATCGTGAGTGACTATAAGTGCAACAAAAGTGTCAGTCATAGGTGCACTTAGTAGTTTATATGGAGACAATCATCTCCACAGTGCTTACCCTAATGCTGGGACTAGGTGCCCCATAGGAGGGTAAATGCAGCAGACCCCTTTGGTCGAGCTGTAAGTAATGAGGTGAAAAAGAAGAAGAAATAGTGCCGCGTGATTTATCAAGGTAAGTAAATCTATGTAAATCAGCCCAGAGGTTCGATGGTACCTCATGGGGACGCGGGGTTAACGAAAGCAAAAAACGATCCGACCAAACCACTCCATATCCGAGAGCAGAGATGGGTCTACCGACTTCAATCCTGGAAGAAAGGGCTCAATGATGAGATTCCTTGGATACAATTGGCTCAATAGACAGCTCTAGAGTACTCAATTGACATGTTCCATGTCTACAGGATATTTGACATAGCCATTTGACAATCTTGCACCCACTTCGAATGCGCTTTTTCAAACAAATGTTGTATGACGTTCTCATGTGGCCACTCTTGGCATACCCTTGTTAAACCTGGGTTCAAGGTATCTAGAGACAATAAGAGTGCATGTCCTGGATGTTTTGTCATGGTTATAATATGAAACTGTTACATTGCAGCATTGCAGTGTATGTGCCCCAAAGGGGTAAATTCCCGCTCCTACGGGGTCTGCACAGCATAGACTTTTTCTTTATATAGACAACAAGAGCACTTTAACATGGACGTGGTGTATGTTCTTGCACTCACTGTCCCTGTCCCTTAAAACCCAAACCAACTTGCAATACCCCCCTCGCGTTTTTACACACTATGCGTGACACCATGGCCACACCGGTCCAACCAAGGATAAGAGTCAAAGTGCCATATACAACCTTAATAAGTCAAGAGCCGCGGTCGGAGCGTCACCCGTCAGGAGTCGTCAAGGCGAACTTGACGACTCCTGACGGGTGACGCTCCGACCGCGGCTCTTGACTTATTAAGGTTGTATATGGCACTTTGCCTCAAATATTGGGCCCACCTTATCTTGGTTGGACCGGGCTGACAGCTCCATATTTGTGCCCCTTGTCTATGCGAAAGGCACTGCGTTTGCTCAATGGAACAGTGAACTGGATGGGATTACGATATCCTCAACTGCTCAGATATGATGTGGACGGATTGACTTCAATCCCCATGCGATTCTTTCTTTGCCCTGAAAAAGTCCTTGTGTATGGACGAAATGCGTCGGCTGTTTAGTTCATCCTGATCGTTTTTAATCTGATGAGAATAAAAGAAGAATTTTAAAAGAATACATCTTCAAACATGGATCTGATTTTTTCCTTGTTTCTGTATTGGTGGTAAACGAATGGCATCTAGACATGTCGTTTAGATTGCACAAAAAACCCATAAACAAATATTCACATCTAGGAACAAGGCCAAAGGGCTACATATGCCAATGTCCATACAATATGATGATCAGTGGGATAACAGGATGCTTCCATGTGCAAGGCGCGGTATCAAGTTCACAATATTCGTCTTAATATCAAATTTCTATGCAAATAGAGTAGAAACAAAACTCTCAGAAGTTGGAAATGAGTTGAAACATAAAATAACCCCAAGCGCTAAGCTGAATACAAATATGAAATGAGTTCAAACATAAAATGACTCCAAGCGCTAAGCGTAATACAAATATGAAATGAGCTCAAACATAAAATGACTCCAAGCGCTAAGCGTAATACAAATATGAAATGATTTTAAACATAAAATGACCCCAAACGCTAATTGTGAAACAAATATGTAAATGCCATAGTCTTGAATCAAAAGTCACTTGTGCCATATACCAGATGGCCAATTCACATGGCAAATATGCAAGGACGAGTCTTCCGATACCAACAGAAAATGTCAAAGTCACACAGCCTTTCACTTCACACGCAGCCTTAAAGCGCGCTGCACTTAGCTGTTCGATGCTTGCTGCAGTCCCGGACCGACGCGTGCTTCTGTCCAGTGGTGAAGGAGGAAATCCTGAAGCAGTGACAGAAGCAGTCTCCAGCTGAAGCAGGAACCAGGAGATTAAGCCAAGCATTGACAGGTGCAAGGGTTGGGCTTTTATAGCCAGTTCAGTGGCAGTTAACCACACATGGCTAGCCACGCCCATAAGCATGCCAGGTGCTTTGCCACTCCCATAAGCATGGCAGGTGCACATGTCCAACAATGTGACACTGTTGCAAGCACCCAAAAGCAACAAGCATTGGCAAAACAAGCACTGGCACCAACAAATTCCGTTAAAAGAAACAAACATTGGTAGTGGCAAGAAAAGGAAGAAACCAAACAACTTAGTGGACAGAAACGTGAGCAAGCAGGGACCCCTGAGGGTACCGACATACCAGACAGGACGGAGAGTTCCTGACACTGGGTGACTGCAAGAATGCATGAATAGTGCCTGGGTGATTGGATGCGTGCATGGGTACTGCCTGGGTGATTGAATGAGTACATGAGTAGTGCCTGCATGAGTGGATGAGTGTGTGGGTAGTGCATCAGCAAATAGATGAGTGCATGGGTACTGTCTAGGTGAATGGATGAGCATAAGGATAGTGCCTGGGTGATTGGATGTGTGTATGGGTAGTGACTGGGTGAATGGATGAGTGAATGGGTGAACACATGCATAGTGCGTGAGCAAGTAGATGCATGCAAGGTTAGTGCCTGGGTGGTTGTGTGAGTGCATGAATAGTGCCTGGGTGATTGGAAGAATGTATGAGTAGTGCCTGGGTGAATGGATGAGTGCATGGATAGTGCATGGGTGATTGGATGAGTGCATGGGTAGTACCTCAGTAAATGGATGAGTGCATGGATACTGACTGAGTGAATGGATGAGTGCATGTGTAGTGGCTGAGTGAATGGATGAGTGCAAGGGTAGGGCCTGGATGAATGGATGAGTGCATGGGAAGTACCTGAGTGAATGAAGGAGTGCATGGGTAGTGCCTCAGTGAATGGATGAGTGCATGGGTAGTGCTTGAGTGATTGGATGAGTGCATGGTTAGTGTTTGGGTGAATGGATGAGTAGAAGTGTAATGCCTGGGTGAATGCATTAGTGCAACAGTAGTGCCTGGGTGAATGGATGAGTACATGGGCAGTGCCAGAGTCAATGGAAGAGTGCATGGGTAGTGCCTGAGTGATTGGATATGTGCATAGTTAGTGTCTGGGTCATTGCATAGTGCATGCGTGAGTGTAAGAGTGCATGGGTAGTACCTGAGTGATCTGATATGTGCATAGTCCCTGGGTGAATGGATGAGTGCATAAGTCCTGCTTGAGTGAATGGATGAGTACAAGCGTAGTACCTGCGTCATTGCATGGGTGTATGGGTATTGCCTGAGTGAATGGATGAGCACATGCGTAGTGCCTGAGTGCATGGATGAGTGCAAGGGTAGAGCCTGGGTGATTGCATGTGTGCATGGGTAGTGCCTAGTTGAGTGGGTGACTGCATGAATAATGCCCGAGTGAATGGATTAGTGCATGGGTAGTGCCTGATTGAATGCATGAGTGCAAGGGCAGTGCCTAGGTGATTATGTAAGTACATGGATAGTGCCTGGGTGAGTGGAAGAATGTTTGAGTAGTGCCTGGGTGATTGGATGAGTGCATGGGCACTGGCTGGGTGATTGGATGAGTGCATGAGTATTACCTGGGTGAATGGATGAGTGCAAGGCTAGTGTCTGGTGATTGGATGAGTGCATGGATAGTGCCTAGGTGATTGTGAGAGTGCATAGATAGTGCCTGAGTGAATGGATGAGTGCATGGGTACTGCTTGAGTAATTGGATTAGTGCATGAGTAGTGCCTGGTTGATTGTATGAGTGCGTGAGTAGCGCATAGGTGACTGGATGAGTGCAAGAGTAGCACCAGGGTGATTGGAGGAGTGCAAAGGTACAGCCTAGGTCATTGGATGAGTGTAAGGTTAGTGGCTTGGGGATTTGGTATGTGCACGGGTAGTGCCTGGGTGATTGGGTGAATGCATAGATACTGCCTGCATGATTGGGTAAGTGCATGGATAGTGCCTAGGTGACTGGATGGATGCATGGGTACTGCCTCATTGAATGGATGAGTGCATAATAGTGTCTGGGTGTTTGCATAGTGCATGGGTATTGTCTGGGTGATTGGATGAGTGCCTGAGTAGTGGCTGGGAGTTTAGATAAATTCAAGTGCTGTACCTGAGTGATTGGATGACTGCTTAGGTAGTGGCTAGATGATTGGACAAGTGCAGCTGTTGTGCCTGAGAGCTGGGATGAGTACATGAGTAGTAACTCAATGAATCCAACACTAGTTTACTGATTTGATTTATCGCAACAAAAAGGGGAGTCCAAACCTATATCTAGCTTCATTTAAAAAAAAATGTAAATACACACAACAGTTTATTGCATAGTCCTGAGTTGGAAAATAAAGCTAGCCATTACTTAAATTGTGTCATCACTCCTCAACTTGCTAAAAATGTTCTGTCTCTTTATCACCCTTCCCCCAATACACTCTTACCTCAGTGAACCTAACAATACAGTAGAACCAGTAGGTCACATGTTCACAGCACCTTCTAGAAGGAACATGCTACTTCCAAATGGGATACAGTAGGTGTGGTTTACTCCACAGGTTCAAAAGCATATCAATGTCTGTATTGCATTTCTTTTTTTAAACAACAGCCAATAATAAGACTTATTTCTGAGCCATCCAACACATTACCTAATTTTATTCACTTTCATGCTGACAGCATCCAATGAAATATGTTTATATATTTTTTTTAAAACACCTCCATTTTAACTACCTCATTCAGCTCCAGCCTTCTCCTGACTACTATTGCTCCTTCACTTCAAAATGCTTAGAGTATGGATTGTGGGCCACAGCTATATCTATTGGGCTAAAGAGGCTGCAAAAACGAGAGGCATTGACAGGGACTTGGGTTTGCTAAATGTTCAGATTACTTGGTTTGGCCAGGGAGGGTTAAAGTTTCATCAGTTGCTGGCTTTGGTTAAATCCATTGTGGATTCCCAAACTCCTCACCTCATGATTGCGCACTGTGGTGGCAATGACCTAGGCACATTGACTGGGGTAGGGCTGGAAATCCTAATGAAAGAAACCTTTGCAGTTATAGTTAACTCAGGTAACTATAATAGCTGAATTTCTCTGGTTTTGTATGAGTAAAATCTGATCCTAACTATAACGTCCCTGTGACCTTTGGTTTTTTAGTGAATATATATATATATATATATATATATATATATATATATGTATATATATATGTATATATATATATATATATACATACACAATAGTGGTTCAGCACTCAATCTCAAAATAGTTAAATATACTTAGTGAATCTTAGATCTATTGTACACCATTGAGACTATAACCCACTGCTTCCACTTTGTACTGGTGAGTGCAGGATTCTAGTGCCTTGGTCCTTCATCCTGGTTTGTGCAGATCTGCTTGCTTTGTACCATCAAACACAACACCCCTATCAGCGAGGATATAGGGGACTCGAGGCATTAAGTGGTAAATACCACCCTAAGGGAAGAAATGTGTACAGGCATTTTAGCAATGAAATTTTGGATATTGTAAAGTTGAATTGCTGCTATATTGTATACAATTGTGATGGTTTTCTGGTATTATATTGTGAAATTCTAACAGAATCTTAAGGTATTTACACCTGGACACTATGTTTATCAAAACCGATTTATGTAAACGGAGAGTATGTTTTCCATATCTATGGTTACCTTACAAGATAATGCACATGTCACTTTAAGGAAATTTTAAAAAATGGTTTAAAAAATGGTTTAAAAGCAAACCTCAAACTGTGAGGTGCGTCATGTGATCAAGGCCCTCCGGGAAGAGAAGAGTGGAGTACTTCGCTATATATATATATATATATATATATATATATATATATATATATATATATATATATATATATATATATATATATATATATATATATATATATATATATTTGTGAATATATAAATTCACTGACAAAAGCAAAGGTTACGGGGACATTATAGTTAGGCTCAGGTTTCACTCTTACAAAACCAGTGACATTCAGCAATTATAGTTAGCTGAGCTAACTATAACTTGCGCCCCCGCAATGCACTGCTTATGATCTCACATATTACATCACTGAAGACATAACTGATGACATCTCAAATGGCATCACTCATTACATCACGGATGACACCATCCAGTGACTATGGGTGTTTTTTAAAAGTTTATGAGTGTTAGATACATATACCAAGGTGTATTTGTGAATCAGTGGGTGTATGTGTGCCTATATGGATGACCCAGTGGGTGCGTGACTGACTGTATAAGTGAGTGATTAGGTCTCTCAGTGAATGTATGGGTGAGTGACTGGTTGCATGAATGTTTGCATCAGTCTGTCAGTTGGTGTCCAAGTGGCTTATGGGTGTGTGAGTGGGTAGTTGGGTATGTGAGTCACTGTATGGGTGATTGATTGGTTGTCAGAGTGCCTGTATGGGTGGCTGAGTGCCTGTGTGGGTGGGCACTGGGGTATATGACTGTCTGTATGGATGAGTGAGTGGGTGAGTCAGTGGCTGTATCGGTTAGTGAGTGTGTGTGTGAGGGGGGTGTATAGATGAGTGAGTGTGTGTATGGCTGTGTGGGTGAGTGAATGTGTCAGTGGTATATGGGTGAGTAACTGGGTATGTGAAAGGCAGTATAGGTAAGTGATTGTGTATATGAGTGACTGTATGGGTGAGTGGGTGAATGTGAGAGTGTTGGTATAGGTGAATGTGTGCTTGTGTCAGTGATTGTATAGGTGAGTGAATACTTGTTACTTTATAGGTAAGTGAGTATGTGTTAGTATCTGTATGAGTAAGTCGGTGGGTGAGGGTGTAACTGTATGGGTGAATAAGTGGCTGTGTGATTGACTGTATGGGTGAGTGAGTACGTGTGTGACTAGCTCTATGTGTGACTGACTCAGTGTGTGAGTGGATATGTCAGTGACTGTATTAGGGAGTGCATGGGTGTATGAGCAGCTATATGGGTGAGTGAGTGGATGTGTATGTAGATCTATGAATCAGTGATTGGGTTTGTAAGTACTGGTATGGGTTTGTGAATGGTTGTGTGAGAGTGGGTGTATGAAAGGGTTCATGGGTTTGTGAGTAGGTGCGTTAATGATTTTGTGGGTGATGTCATCAGTGATGTCACTGACCATGTCGAGTGATGTAATATGTGAGGTCATAAGCAGTGCATTGCGGGGGCATAAGTTATAGTCAGCTCAGGTAACTATAACTGCCGAATTTCACTGGTTTTGTACGAGTGAAATCTGAGCCTAACTATAATGTCCCTGTAACCTCTGTTTTTTTCAGTGCATTTCGAATTTTTTTTTAAATCAATTTTCTAACTATAACGACCCTGTAACTTTTGTTTTTTTCAGTGAATTTCTAAGGTTTTTTAAATTCTATTTCCTAACTATAACGTCCCTGTAACCTTTGGTTTTTTAGTGAATTTCTAAAATTTTTAGTGTTATTTCATAACTATAACTTTACTGTAATAACCTTTGTTTTTTAAGTGATTTTCTAAGGTTTTTTAATTTTATTTTCTAACTGTAACCAGTAACCTTTGACAGCGAGTGTGTGAGTGAGTGCATGAGTGTCTCTGTAGGTTGTGAGTGGGTGTGAGAGTATCTGAGTGGGTCTGTCAGTGGGTGTGTAAGTGTCTGAGTGGGTCTGGGAGTGACTGCATAAGTTTCTCACTGGGTGTGTGAGTGGGTATGTGAGTGTCTGAATGGGTCTGTGAGCGGGTTCGTAAGTGTCTGATTGACTGTTTGAGTGGGTGTGAGTCTCTGAGTGGGTCAGCGAGTGGATGTGTGAGTGTCTGAGTAGGTCTGTGAGTGGGTGTATGAGTTTCCGAGTGGATTTGTGAGTGGGTGTATGAGTGTCTCAGTGGGTCTGTGAGTGGGTGCATGAGTGTCTGAGTGGCTCTGTGAGTATGTGTGTGACTCTATCAGTGGGTCTGTGAGTGGATGCATGAGTTTCTGAGTGGGTTTGTGAGTGGGTGTGTGAGTCTCTGAGTGAGTCTGTGAGTGGTTGCATGAGCCTCTGAGTAGGTCTGCAAGTGGCTGTATGAGTGTCTCAGTGAGTTCTTGATTCGCTCCCTCTCTAAGTTATGCTGTGCCCACCACCATTAATTTCCCCTACTGTCGTGTAGTTCCTATAGTACCCTTGCAGGACCTGCGCGTTTGGATAACATATACTGTGGGCTTGGTGTTAGACTGATTCTGTGCACCCCCACCGCGTATGTTAGCCGGATTTGCATTAGCTAGCTCACAGTGCCACTAGAATCTCCTCTTATCGGGGAGAGATTAGTTTCTGGCAACCTTAGATCATGACAACCCAAATTCCTCAGAATCGTGGAAACAATATACTACCTTTCGCTCAGTCACTCGTGCTTACTTACACGGTTTGTCTCAGAGAGTTACACAGAATAAACAGTCTGGGCGTTTCAATAAGTATTTATTGAACAGTTGTTATTCTAGTGTAAAATATATGCGCTGCAGCAACCAGCAGACAATAGCAGAGATATATTATCAGCAGTACGATAAAAGTTAAGGGGTAGAACAGTTCTACCATATTGCAATAATCATGAATACATACATGAATATTAAAAACCTTATGAAAGTGCTCGTACTCCTACGATGCCTAACTAGATGTACCTGAGTGTACCTAGCATATGTGTAGGTCTAAAGCCTAAGAGCCAAGAATCCTTCTAGGATTTAGTCGAACCCCCATACCTGAATAGAGAGAGTGTGGGACCCCGTCCTGGTCTCGAGTTGGACACCCCGCAAGGGCTGTGTTAGACCGCTGTCAGCTGGAGTGACTGCATGCAGGAG
Source organism: Calotriton arnoldi (assembly GCA_963921515.1). Classification (NCBI taxonomy): domain Eukaryota; kingdom Metazoa; phylum Chordata; class Amphibia; order Caudata; family Salamandridae; genus Calotriton; species Calotriton arnoldi. Next base: position 62,575 of record CAWUFW010015488.1, on the reverse strand, counting down.
CCTCAGCGTCTCTGGTCAGTGTGTCAGCATGGACGTCTCCATTCCCTCTATCTTACCGTGGCAAGATGTGGTGTATTCATACCCTAAAGTGTCACGTCCCTCAGTATGGTTTGTATTGGTCTTTGTTAGACATGACGAAGACGTCAGGGGTGAACTTTGTACATACATATTATTCGGGAGATGTAGCTGGTGAATGCTCATGCATAATTTATGAGTACATTGTAGGCCTGTGTTCTGGAAAGACCTTGCAGTGTTCTAACCACAGACTAGATAACGTTCAACCCTCAGAGCTCGTTGTGTACTGTAGGGAACTAATGTAGGTGAAAGATCATGCCTATATTAGGAGCCATGACTATAATAGGGCATGTACGAGTATGACCATAATAGGGCATATACGAGTATGACCATAATAGGGCATATACGAGTATGACCATAATAGGGCATATACGAGTATTTCTACAATATTGCATATATGAACGGGTCTACATTTGGGCCTATATATGAAACATAACACCCACTCCACTTCCGAATTGGATGACAATGACCATACTTAAAATCTGGAGAATTTAAAAATATTCACCGAAAAACGACTAAAAACATGTGTTTTAAAAAGACGTTTAAAAAAATGTTAAAAATGTTAAAAATTAGCTATTTCTCAGTTACCACTTGAAAAAGTCAAAGTATGTCCCATCTAAAAAGGTTGCATCACTATAAGCTGAAGAAGGCCATGCTTTTCCAATCGAAAGTGTCAATTTAGGAAATGTTCCAAATTGTGTTCGTTTATTTATGAAACGAAGTGGAGAAGCCGAATTCTTTCCCAGGACGCGATGAGCCAATACAAGATTAAGTGTCCTGGCTGGGAGATACAGCATTATCGGTGTTAGCTACTGCAGACGACAAATCCAACGCTTCACAGAGAACATCAATCGCACATAGATGGAATTCGGCACTGCCAACAGTTGTTGCTGCGGCAGCTTGTGCGGCAGTTGTTACCTCGGTGCCTGTGGAGGAGCCACCTAACCCAGCAGGAGCAAACGGCACCTGTGGATTCTCAAGGAATGCATTCATCAGAATTGGAAGACGCTGGGGACAACGAAGAGCATGGGCCTTTAGGGGGTCCAGCATAGCATCTAGGTCCAGTGGCGTATCCGATGGAAACGTTAGACAGAGATCCAACGTGCATTCTTCGCCGCAGAACAGGCATCGAAGAACAGGTAAGATGCAGTCCACCCAAACTGGTCTAAATGATAGAAACCAAGAGGCGTACAGTTCTTTTAGGCAAGGTATGCCCAGAAGCTGCACCATGTGTTTACGATATTTCTGTTCCATGAGCGTGTTCGCCATTTCCTCGGAAATGGGGCCGTCCATTGCGTAGCAGTAATATTAAAATCAGGACTCCTGCAATTAGGAACAGGATAAGCGGGAGACCTCCAAAGACGCTTCCCAATACGGAGTGTATAAAATTCGGGATTACGCCGAGGACTGTCTGAATGGTGCTTAATAGTCCTGACCCTATGGTCTTAAATAGGTGTACAATACCGCTCGTATCAGACATGTTAAAGATATGACCCACCATTTCTGCGAAATGAAAGGGGCAGTTTGTACGTATAAGCGCTTGTATCTCAGTCGAGGTCCTTGCAACTTGAAGTTCAAAGATTTCTCGAGCGGAGGTTAAGGGCACGGGTTGCTGTAAAAGCATGGCTTTCAGTCTGCTCAGAGTATCAAATTGTATAAAGGAAACATTCAACGAAGGCCATAACGGCGCCTCCCTGACTGTGTTCAGTGGTGGAAACAATACTTGCATACAGCAAGTAACCCTGGAGTTAACAGTGACCAGATAGGCGACGCCTGGAAGCATCCCACAGCAACCTTGATCATTTAGCATTAAGTAACTCCCATTCGAGAGCAGCTGGAAAACCGGCGTGATCACGGCCGCTGGGGTCCCTGACATGTGACAAGATAAGTTCGCTACCGAACCACTACAGGCTCCATGCAGAGAAATATCCTGACACATGAGAGAACCGCTTAAAGCGTTCCTGCAGTTTGTACCACTCAGATACACTTCTCGATCCCCATTCCAGCATCGATATCTATATGGTAACTCCCAAGTTTCCTTGATGTATCCCTTACCCATTCTTTCATATCTGCCTGCCTGCCTTTGCTCAAGGCAATATTGAAACTGAAACGTAGTGACCGGCAGAGTGATCTGGCCATGAATTAGCCATTCTGTTGATGGTGATTCAGCTACAGTGAATGGTAACCTTTCCAGTTTCTCAATACGCAGCATTGTATATTTGGCTCCCCTCTGTGCCATTTCTGTCTGTTCATCTGTTAGATTGTATTCTGAGAACAGAGACGTGGTGTTTATAAAACGCCAGGGCACATAGCCTGCACGCAAAGATTGCAGCGTCCAGCTTAACATCATAATAGAACGTAATTGGGATTGCCCGTGTTGTAACAAGGCCAGATCTTGTTCTAATATGTCGATTGCCGAAGACACAATGTTGCCTAAGGAGTAAATCCTGGAGGTCAAAGTTGTTAACCCATTATCCAGTACAGCTAATGCCCTCTCTAGGTTAATACGGTATATTTCCCGTATTCTTTCTGCGGCCTCCTGTTGGGATATTTTCCAGTTTCCATTATAATAGGCATAAAGGCCAGCATATATGAAACGCTTCTGACGTGTTTTCCTTGGGCCTTGTAAAAAATCCCTAAGGTCTACAGCAGGTGTGAGTAAGGTCAAATAATGTTTCACTTCTGTGAGTGTTGAGGTTTCTAGCCAATCAAGGCACAACTTCCCAACACTATAGGATGTCACTACCCCCGGGTGTTGTCTTTGTACATAGCGAGGATCTGGCCTATGGATACTAAATCCCTCGGGTGTACCTAGGAATCTCTGTTGACATGTGTTCATGTCAATGGGCCAAATCAGCCATCCTGTCCAATTGGGATCTGACCTGTTGTATTGGAGAATGTCACCTAATCTTACCCCATGTGTAGTTGAATTCTGCCCCCCACCCATCTGTGATGGTGTTGGAAACCCAGGTGTGTTCATTTCCTTGTTCTTGGCTAGTCCAAGACAGGATGTTTGTTGCACAGTTTCATTCAGAAATATTATCTGCTGTGGAATGAGGCATGCTCTAAAAAGCGCTTCTGTTCCCTGGACTTGCCAGTCCCTAGAACCCCAGATTGATTTTGAATCTATAGTGTCCTTCCATAGGTCGAAACCCTGTGTAGACAACTGGGCCATAAAGGAAGCAGAGTAAATCTGTTTGGTGTTAGTCAACATAATTTTCTGTGCTGATGTTGTTGCCACTTTGTAATAAAATGACTTCGGGTCAGATGTATTAAACCCTGAAAAGTATGTGAATTTCTGTGCAAAGGTTTGTGAACTACCTTTTGGAGGAGTTGGGCAGTGTTCCCACTGGTGGTATTCAAATACATTTCTAGGTGTTATAGATTTGTGCAAGAAATGATGACCATAGTGTTGATAACAGTACAATGTATCATAGTCTGAAGTACCTTCTAACATTTCATTGTTCGGAAATGCTGCAGTCTTTTCTAGATCAGACATTAAATTGTTTACAGTTTCAGTGTCACAATCATCAGAAAATGTACTGGAGGTAATGATATCACTTAAAGAAATTTCAAATACATGTTTAAGCTTTAAAAGTTCAGTCGGACCGAATATATCATAATCAATCTTGTCCCATACTATACCGTCCGGTATAGAAACTGCTGTGATGTTCACTGAAGACAAGTCTCTTGGTTCACGATGTGAAGACTGGTGTGGTTTTAAAATCAAATTGACTCTTTGGGCTGTCGAGCTCTGCTGGAGGTATCGTCCATTAATAAGCATACTGAAAGTTATTATTAAACCTAGCCAGAAAAGAAAAAAGAAAATCCCAGTGATATACCATAGTTCAATCCAAGGTGGCACCAGGTAAGTCTTTCTAAAAAAGTTCAAAAAGTCAGTGAGTTTCTGTTGGTGTGATTTTTTGGCCTGCGTCATTTCCGGCTCACTTGGGTCCAGTGAAAACGTATCAAAGTTCATGAAATAGCCAGAAGCAGTTCGATCAATTGTTGGAATTGCATCAGGATTTGTTGAAATCGGATTTTGCTCTTGACGAGGCATGTTGACGTAGATGTCTGTAGTCGGTCTGATTGCATCTTGGTTGTTAAGTTGGTTTTCTTCTTGTTGAAGTGGAACGAGTTCCATAGCATTGTTGCTTAGTCCTTCATTTCGTACAGGTGGCTCTTCAAACGTGATGAGTCTTTCTGTCTGGACTTCTTGGATTGTAGCGAGAGGAGGGCTTCTGCGGAGTCCAAGAGGCCTAATGTTTAGTATCGGCCACATAGTGTGGTTTGATTAAGTCAATTGAGACAAATCTTTTCTCCTTTTTCCCGGCAAGAGGCGGCAGAAGTACAGTTCTTGTGCCTTGGATTGCTAGGACCGGTACAGGCTTTCTGTATGATGGCCCATATACTTTCTTGTCTGCAATCTTCTCTCTGACCAGATCCCCGACTTTTGGGATCCAGACAGGTCTTGCCGTTACTGCCTTGACTTCCTCAGTGGCGGTCTGTTTTAAGTGGACGTTGCTTTGTTGTGTCCTGGATTCATTTACATCCTGTAAAACAGCCAAACGATCATGGATATCAAATGGTTTTTCATCCGCCACTGCGCCTTCACAATCAAGATCAGGTACCCACATTCTCGTCCCAAATAGGACCTCGTAAGGAGTGACACCCCCTAGAGAGCTTCTTGGCTGATTGTTAATTGCTCGTTGGACCCCATAAAGGTGATCGACCCATCTACCGCCTTTGCCTAATACCCTAGCTGTTAAAGATTGCTTTAAGCCCCGGTTTTTCCTTTCCACAACAGAATTTCCCTCAGGATGGTACGGAGAGGAGTACAGCAATGCTACACCCATTCCTTCCATGGCCTCTTTGTAAGCCCGAGAGCTAAACGCCGTGCCACGGTCAGAATGTAACGTGCCAACTGCGTATGTGCCGATAAAGACTCGCAAATCTTTTATAACAGTTTGAGCGTCAGCACTGCGCTGAGGCCAAACCCATAAGAATCTAGAGCAGGAATCCACTGCAACCATGATATATTTCTTGGCCCCATCAGATTGTAGGGGTCCGCAGTGGTCCAAATACACACATGCGAGAGGTTTGTCTGATTTTGGTAATGGTGTCTGCACTGGGCGTGTTACGGTGGAGCCTTTCATCTGCTGGCAGATGTCGCATTTCAAGACATAGGGCCAGATGTAGGTAAATGCATCTTTGCGATTCCTTAATAGCGATTTTTAGGGAATCGCTATTAAGGAATCGCAAAATGCTATGTAGGTAGGAATCGCAATATTTTTAGCGATTCCTTAATATTCTTTAATTGTGAATCGCAAATTGCGATTCGCAATTAAGGAATACCTTCCCATTCATTCCTATGGGCCAAGAGGCCCATAGGAATGAATAGGAATTGCTCCCGCAATTTGCGAGTCACCAATAGGTACTCGCAAATTGCAGGCGCACTTCAAGGGTGCCAGGGTTCCAAAAGGACACCCTGTTGCACCCCTGAAATGTGCATGTGGCACATGTGGCGCACATACATGCCCTAAGGGCATGAATGTGTGCCACATGGCACTTAAAAAAGCAAAAAAGTGCTTTTTAAAGGAAATCGCTAATTACCACCAACTTGAAGTTGGTGGTAATTAGCGATTCCTTAAGGCTAAAGTGCACTTTCTTTTGTGCTACTTACATTGCATTTAAGGAATCGCAATTTGCGATTCCTTAAATGCAAGAGCAAAATAAGGAATCGCAATTTTGCGATTCCTTATTTTGCTAGTAGGTTTCAACTTACCTACATTGCTCGCTGCCAAATAGCGATCGTAAACGCGAATTTCAGCGTTAGCGCTCGCTATTTGGCCACCTACATCTGGCCCATAGTCTTTCGTCTGCTTTGTTAACCCTGGCCACCAGTAGCGCTGTTTCAGTAAAGAAATAGTCACTGTAACGCCTATATGCGCAGAGCCCAAACCCTCGTGTGCTGCTAGAATTAAGCCTTGTCTACGATCCATATTTGGTATTACTCTATCCCCCACTCCAGGAATCTGAGCATATGGAATGTTTTGTGCATCTAACTTGTAGGAGTACTTGAGTGGAAATTTTTTAGGTACTGCTGTGCTGCCTTTGCGTGAAGCATTGACAGCTACCAAAATCTCGCCGTTTATTCTCGTTTTTGAACGAGTGATTGCAGCTACGGACGCTGTGCGTACAGCCCCCTTTGCGGCTTCATCAGCCAATGAATTCCCTTCAACGTGAACGCCATCACGCTGATAACTCAGTGTATGTATCACGTGAGCCCTTGGTAGTTCGTTTCTCAACTCTACTACCTGTTCCCATAGCATTTAATGCTTAATTGTGCCACCTTTTGCGTCTTTAAACCCGTTTTGTTCCCAATGATGTAGATATTCATTGTACGACTGTACACAATAAAAGGAATCACACACAATTAGTGTGGGGAATTCGTGTTCCGTATTTACAAGTGCCAGTATCAGTGCTTTTAATTCTGCCAACTGAGCCGTGCAGTCTCCTAGAGATTGCGTTTTAGAGCTACTGGGATGGAACTTTCCATCGCGCATGCGACCTTTAATGATTGCACACGCCGCGCTGTAAGCTTGCTTACTCCTTATGGCCGGTTGAGCAGATCCGTCAGTGTAAATAATGTATTCATACTGATCTAGAGGCAAAATTTCATTTGGTAGAGGATATTCTTGTTCGTATTGCAGAAATGTTTGTGTTTTTAAACTTGAATCAAATCTGTATTCAACATCCGTTGCAGTAAGAGAATTAGCACATTGTATCCACCTGGGATGTAAGACTTTCGCATTTGGAATGCTAGCTTTTGTAACAGCTTCTAAAGCTGGTACTGGGGTCACGACAATTATGCGTTTACCCTGAGCCAGAGCTCTTTCTCTTGCTACAGCAGTCTGCACCGCTGTCAGGATTTTTTCTGTTGAAGTGAAACGCATTTCTGCGTTTGTGTACAGGTGTGATTTGTATGCGATTGGTACCGTTTCACCTTCATTGAAAGTCAAATATGTGTACCCGCATTGACCCGCTCTTACTCGGATCACTAAGTTGTGTACGTTTACGTGTGTCTGTAAATGTTTTGAAGCTATCATGTCTTCCTGTAGTGAACGTAGGATATTTGTATGTTCCTGTGTCCATTGTCTGACTGAAAAATCAGGTTTTATTAAGTCGTAGAAAGGTTTTTCTCTTTCCGCGTAATCCAAAATGTATATTCTACCAAAATTTAGGAATCCCAGAATTGATTGTAAATTTTTTAATGTTTTTGGAGGTTGGAGCAGCACACATTTTTCTAAAAAGTTTGCTGCTAGGCTTTTTCCTTCACTTGACAGCTCATACCCTAAAAACAGGACATTGAGGTGGGCAATTTTTGATTTTTTGAAATTAAATTTATAGCCCTCAGAGGCGAATCCCATGATAATGGTGCTCACCCTGGTCAAGTGCCTCGGTAAGTCATCGTCCGTCAGATAAATATCATCCACATAGGACAATGCTTCTTCATCCAAATTTTGGAGTAACTCTGTTACCCTTGCTGAAAACAACCCCGGGTTATTCTTATACCCTTGGGGGAGTCGACAAAATTGCCGTTTTGACCCTAGCGCTGAGAATGCGGTCAGATACCTGCTTTCAGGCCTATATTTTGGCAGAAAATCCATTTGAGATATCAAGTGTTGTTTTGTATTTTTGTCGCGCAATGTTATTCATTAATGCGGCACTGTGTGCATTTTGAACTGCAAATGTCTTTGTGCAAGTGTTTAAATGTCTGTAATCTAAAACTAGATGATATGTGTTGTCAGGTTTTGCTACGGGGAACAAAGGATTGTTCATAGGTGAAGTGCAATTTTCTATCACCCCCTGGTATTCAAGTTGATCTAAGATCTCCCTGACTTGTTTTTTAGCTTCCTGCTTTATTGGATATTGCCTTTGAGCATTTGGGGAAACTTTTTACAGGATCACGTGATGGGTTGAATCCTCATCCCAACCAGGATGATTTTTGTACAATGCTGGAGCTAGGGCAACCGCCCATTCCTGCGCATATGCATGTTTTAAATGTATGGGAATGAGGGCGGAAAATGCTGGAAAAATTACCTTTTCTCCCTTTGGGCACTCCATGACGAATGCTGGCGGCCAGTCTTGCTCTGCTAATAGGATGTCATATCCAGATGCCAAATTTTCCCAAAATAGACCTTTAACTTTCCTGGGCTTGTCCCCCTCCATCCGGAGTGTTATCTCATGTAACTTATGTGGGACACTTACCCGAATATCAGGTGTTTCCACCGTGATATACTCACTCAACTCCGCTGTCACCAGAAATTCCTTCAGGTTCTGGCGAGCTATCGTTACTTCTGCCGCGCTGTCTAGCATTGTCAGAGCCCATTCCCCGTTCAGAAGCTGTGTCCTCAGAATTCTGGGCATGTCTGATCTTGAGACCTGCTACCTTCTTCTTTTTGAACTGAGGTTTTTGTTTTTGTTTATCCTCTTTTTTAGGTGCGTAGTCCGCAGCGCGTTGCGTGTCTCTGGACTTTGTACGCTCCTCTTGTCTGTGTTCTGACCGTCCTTCCCTCTCGGAGTTTCTTGACGAACCCTGAAAGGAACGAGAGGAACGTGTATCAGTATCCTGATACCTGTCAGGTTTTTTAATATTATCCCTATTCCTGAGGTTATACCTCCTTTCAGAGGGCTCCTGTTGAGGAGACCTGCCTCGGGATTGAGATCTGCTGTCTTTAGACTTTTGTTGCTTTTTATTTTCCCACTTCTTCTTAGAAGAGGTAGGTGTCTGCTTTGTAGTGTCCTTTTCAGGACTGCCCACCAGTTGTGGTTTTAATGCTTTCCCACCTAAACTGTCTCTGCCTAATTCTGCATATGCAGTTTCAATGATTTTGGGTAGTTCGTGTTGTTGATCTACTGGACTGGACTCCCTTAGGCGTTGGCGGATCGCTACTGAAGCTGCTTCCCCCTTAATGTTAGCTAGTATTATGGCTGATACCTGATCAAAGTTGTTTAGTAACTTCATCCCTAAGTTTAGGGCAGGCTCTGCTCCGTACTCATTTTGTATCTGTCTCAATACGTCTGGCACTACTGCTAAGGACGGGATACCATGTGTTCTGGTATATATGGCAGCAAAGACTGAACACCAAGAGGTGCAATCCTCTACTTGTGGTGTGATCCCCATGGGCAAGCAGATTGTTAGAATTCTGTGTTTATCATAGGTGGTAGTATTCGGGAATACTGCCTCAAGCTGAGTTATTTTCTGAGCTATCCAGAATGGGATTTTTCGCGTTTTCCGGGCATTTTGCCCATTACCGCGTGTAATGTTTGAGGAGTAATTTTATTTCCTGTACCCTGAGCTGGAGTACTATTTGCTGCACCTGGTGCAGGTTGGGTTGTTAAAGTCCTCATGACGAATTGTGTCAGGTTTCTGTAGATTTTAATTAAATTTCTGTGTGGTACGAGTAATTCTGGCTGTGGCATTGTTACAATGTCAGGGTGCGGTGTGTAAGCCGCTAGTATTGGCCATGTGGCCCCGTCTCCTCCGAGCGGGCCTAATCTTACTCTTCCTCGTACGTGGGGTAGGACGCCATTAAACCAGTAATGATGTTCCTGGTAAGTGAGTGGAATCTCTATGCCTTCAAACGGGGCATATTCCTGTGGTGCATCTCCTTTTATATAGTAGTGAAATGTCTTTGTTATGGCATTTGCTGCTGGGAATGTAACCCATGAATAGAACACCTCTGTTTTATTTGATTATGTGCCTCAATCACGAACACTACCATGCCACCCTTAGCTTGTAAGCCATTTTTTAATAGTCTTAGGGTGACTGTCATTCTGAATTTTGGTGCAATCTGTATTGCATCCTCAGGATCTTCTCCTCCTTCTAAAAGGAAGAGGTCAACTCTCTGGTCCCCTGCCTCGGAATCAGGCATCTTTAGAGGAAGAAGTTGAGGTGTTATGCACAATTTAGGAACTAAAATGTCCTTCAAGCTTGATTAACCAACAGCCGATAAATAGGATATCTCGCCTACTGACCTGTGGCGGAGTTTGTGCCCACCCACTCCAGACGTCTCTGGGGTTTTGTGAGTAGGTTCTCTGAGAATAGCATGACTGAACTACTCAGATTCTACTGTTAAATAAGTACCCAACCAACGTTGGCGGCGCCATGTCGTGTAGTTCCTATAGTACCCCTGCAGGACCTGCGCGTTTGGATAACATATACTGTGGGCTTGGTGTTAGACTGATTCTGTGCACCCCCACCGCGTATGTTAGCCGGATTTGCATTAGCTAGCTCACAGTGCCACTAGAATCTCCTCTTATCGGGGAGAGATTAGTTTCTGGCAACCTTAGATCATGACAACCCAAATTCCTCAGAATCGTGGAAACAATATACTACCTTTCGCTCAGTCACTCGTGCTTACTTACTCGGTTTGTCTCAGAGAGTTACACAGAATAAACAGTCTGGGCGTTTCAATAAGTATTTATTGAACAGTTGTTATTCTAGTGTAAAATATATGTGCTGCAGCAACCAGCAGACAATAGCAGAGATATATTATCAGCAGTAAGATAAAAGTGATGGGGTAGAACAGTTCTACCATATTGCAATAATTTGAATACATACATGAATATAAAAAGCCTTATGAAAGTGCTCATACTCCTACGATGCCTAACTAGATGTACCTGAGTGTACCTAGCATATGTGTAGGTCTAAAGCTTAAGAGCCAAGAATCCTTCTAGGATTTAGTCGAACCCCCATACCTGAATAGAGAGAGTGTGGGACTCCGTCCTGGTCTCGAGTTGGACACCCCGCAAGGGCTGTGTTAGACCGCTGTCAGCTGGAGCGACTGCATGCAGGAGCCTCAGCGTCTCTGGTCAGTGTGTCAGCATGGAAGTCTCGGTTCCCTCTATCTTACCGTGGCAAGATGTGGTGTATTTATACCCTAAAAGTGTCTTGTCCCTCAGTATGGTTTGTATTGGTCTTTGTTAGACATGAGGAAGACGTCAGGGGTGAACTTTGTACATACATATTATTCGGGAGATGTAGCTGGTGAATGCTCATGCATAATTTATGAGTACATTGTAGGCCTGTGTTCTGGAAAGACCTTGCAGTGTTCTAACCACAGACTAGATAACGTTCAACCCTTAGAGCTCGTTGTGTACTGTAGGGAACTAATGTAGGTGAAAGATCATGCCTATATTAGGAGCCATGACTATAATAGGGCATGTACAAGTATGACCATAATAGGGCATATACGAGTATGACCATAATAGGGCATATACGAGTATTTCTACATTATGGCATATATGAACGGGCCTACATTAGGGCCTATATACGAAACATAACACTACCTGCCCCTTCTTGTTTTGAACTTGTGTCTTGACTAGGGGCGGCTCGCACAGGTAACGCTGTAGGGCTGTGAGGCGGGGCGGGGGCGGGGCTGGATGGGGGGTAGTGGAGTGTGACATACGACAGGAAAGTGGAGAGAAAATAAATAAATAAAAGCAGTTACCTTGCGCTCGCAGCATCACCGAGTCGGCGATGCTGGAAGCACAAGGTAAGTGTTTTTATTTATTTTCTCTCCACTTTCCCGTCGTATGTCACACTCCACTACCCCCCCAGCCAGCCCCGCCCCGCCTCACCGCCCCACAGCGTTACCTGTGCGAGCCGCCCCTGATCCTGACATATTTTAAATAACGACTGTCGCCGGACTAGTCAAACAGCGTATTACATGATGAAACTTTGACAAGTTTTCAGGCATTTTTGTTGAAGTGTTTATAACATGGACGGTATTTGGTTGCTGTTATGCAGAATGGAAAAACCTGAATAAATAATGCTACTTGGCACTACTGGTATTACTTTAATTTGTAAGTGCACCTGGATCTTTAACCTATGCCTGTTTTTCTTTTAAATCACCAACCCTCATCCAGTGTTTTAGGTATATGCACAATAACAGGCTAACTTCAGTGTGACAAGCAGCACAACAGGGTGTGGAACAACTGTGCAGGGGTCCTACCTCCCACTATGCACTACGCTTGCACACGCTTTCACCCTATGCAGTTCACAACACGGTAGTTACTACCAAGCTGTTTGTGAGCCGATGGCCATTTTACATTGACTCTTGCTCAGGATCCGACAGACCAGGTTCTGCAATAGAATGCTGGGGGAGCGTTGGTCCAGTTTCGCCATTCTAAAGCCCAGGGAGTGGGGTGCACGCAACCAGCAGGTCCCCCTAAGCGTCAGATCTGCATTTAACTGCTTCTCGTAGCAATGGGGCCACTTTAACAAAACCAGCCAAAAGAAACACCAGTATTTCTCCCACAAACCCCTTCCATCTGCTCCCACAACTAATAGAGTTTGAAATTTTCACTTCCACTTACGTCCAGTACATTGCAGTGTGTGCGATTACTTAGTTCCAGGGAAGAAAGTGGCCAGCTTCCTCTTCTCTTGCTGCTGATCAAATGCAAGAAAAGCAAAACTGCATCAATTTTGAGTCTTCTTGATTTTTGCAAAGCAGGTCTCAGGATGACAGTTTATTAAGGACTGATCAAATAAATTGTCACCCATCAGAATTTCAGTCACATATTTGTTTTCATAGGGGAAAAGGGTTCGCATAAAAGACCTAGGAACAGACAGTTGCCAAACACAGGCGTGGACTGGCAATGCAAACCTGCCCTGGATTTTTTTGATTTTTTTATAAATAGGTGTAATTTGCACTTTTCTATTGCTAACTGAATGGTGGAGGGGCCCTCACATGCCGATTTTGTCCCCGGGGACCACTTCCCCCGAGGCCCAGCCAAAAACAAATGGGGATAGGGGCTGTGCGACCAGCCTGCCAGGGCTGATTTTGGCCCTGGAGACCCCATCCCTGGGGCTCAGCCATGTCTCCTGGGTGCCCTGAAGCTCACCCAGGGCACCCAGTGTACAGGATGGGAACCACTGGGTTAGTCTCAATGCCCATGAGGTTCCTGCCAGCTCCCTGCCTCCAGCAGGAGCCGGCATTACTCCGACACATAGTGAGCTACTAAACATGCAGCTCCCTCTCTGTGAGAGCGATCCTTTAATCTCTTTCCCTGCCCGTTTGACACTGGGCAGGGAAACAGATGAAAAATCTGCACCCAGCAAGCGGGAGTGGTTTCACACCACTCGCTTGCTGGGTGTGGACTTAGTGTTTGCACTGACATAGTGGGAACTGTCACAGTTCCCGCCAATTCAGAGCAAACAACTATGTCCCGGGGGTGGGCCCCCTGGGACATAGTAGGAGATGGCCCTGGGAGGTGGCAGTCCCCACCATCTCCCAGGGGCCAAATATTTTTTAAACAATCAGAGAGGGGCTGCGTGTCCCCCCTCCTTTAAATTTCAGGGCTGGCCCCGGATAGGTGGTGGTCCCCAGGGCAGTATGTGGCCCAGCAGGTGGCCACGTGGCCTTCTCTGACTGTTTAAAAAATATTTGTCCCGGGGGGATCTCTGTGTGGGGTCTGCGGGGCTCCCCATTAGATTTTATTTAGACCTTGGGAGGTGGTGGTCCCCGGGGCTTATAGGAAGCCTCAGGAGGGGGGCCCCATGCGTCCCCTTCCTTTTTTATAAATAAAGCCCCAGGGAGGTGGTGGTCCCCGGGGCTCGGGGGGCCTGAATGGCCTTTCCATTACTGTTACTTTAGCCCTGGGGAGGTGGTGGTCCCCGGGGCTTATTGGAAAACTCAGGAGGGGGCCCCATGCACCACCTTCCTTTTTATAAATAAAGCGCCTTGAAGTGGTGGTCCCTGGGGCTCCGAGAGCCTCAGGAGGGGGGCCCCGTGAGCCCCAGGGAACCTTGACCACCCAGGGACTCTTTCTAAAACAAGTGCGGGAGCCCACGCATTTTTTTTTCTTTTTGCTAGAGTTGTGGATTTTCTGCTTTTTCCGTGATTTTGTTTTAAAAAAAAAAAGATTATTTTTTGCCCTGCCGGGGTCCCTCTGGGACTCCACGCCAAGGCCTAGTGGTCAGTGTATTCCTACCCTGCCCCCATTTCTTTCTTTTTAACCTTTAATATGGGACTCGACTGAGTGTTGGCAGCCAATCAGATCTCAGCAGGAGATCGGGTGGGTTTGCGGAATCTTCGCTTCCCTAAATATCTAAATTTGGATTTCTTTAAATAACTCAAAAACTGATATACGGATTTACACCAAATTACAAAAAGCTCTCTTTTTGGACAAAGAGCTAGCTTTCTGCCAAATTTGGTGTAATTCCCTCTAGCAATTCGGCTTGAAGTCATGTTTAAAATCCCTATGGGAATTAACATGGGAAACATGCTTTTTTTGAGCACCTCTCTTTCTCAGCCCCTGCGTGACAGATCACCCCAAAACTTTTCATGCATAACTAGATTCACTGGCACACTTTTTTGGGAACATTTCGTGAAGATTCATCAAACGGCAGCAAAGATATAGGCAAGTCAAAGACATGGTCCTAACTATAACTACCTACTAGCACCCACCAGTAGGTTATATATATCTATATCTATATCTATATCTCTATATATATATATATATATATATATATATATATATATATATATATATATATATATATGTGTAAAATGTAATGCAAAAAGGTGTGTTCACATTACAGCAGGAGTGCCCAACCTAATGTCTAGGTGGGCCAATTGCATTCCAGATTTTTAGGGTACCCGCAAGAGAAATGTAAACATATAAAGGATCCACTAGGAATTCATTAGTGTGATTAGTGGCTGTTCAGAAAATCTGACATGGATTGGTGCCCCTGGGTTTACATAGGACATCGTGCAATACTTAGATTTAGAAGTTAAGGGAACAGGGATATGAAGTGATTTGTGTTTTCAAATATTTTTATTAACATTTTCAAAACTCCAAAAATGTCATGGTATCATTGCATTATTACTTTCACAGGAAGCAAGGAGTAGACAACACTCCTAATTAGTTGTGTTTCGCTTTAGTCCATTGTCTACTGATCATTCCTTTAACATAGGGAACTTCAGCAGTGGCGATCCCATTTCACTAGGGTCATAGCATTCCTGAGTAGAGTTTCTGGGTTCTCCCTATTTTTCCCTACTTTGAAGGCATCCCCTCTCCTTGCATGCTTGCATCCACCAGTCCACTTCTTCGCTCCTCACATTCTGGTTATTTTTCTTCTCGCCACCCTCAAGCCTAGGTTGTATAGTATTTGGCAGGCTTTCATTCATATGTGTAAACGGAAAACCTTTACAGCCACCTCCATTTGTGAGCCCAACTTGCCCCAGACATTCCTACCCCCCTTGAAGTGTTCTACCAGAGGACAAGACCATAGTGTATGTGTAAAGAGGCCTCAATTGCATCCTCTTATACATCCGTCAGTGTCAATTTTTTTAAATGTATAGGCCAGCTTGTACTCTCTCTTAAGTGCATCTAGAGTAACTGGTCCTCCTTCTTCACGGAAGCCATTTAATTTGCTGATTGCTCTATGGTCCTATTTCAGGAAACCAGTCAAAGTTTCCAGCTCTTTTCACAAATAGCTATCCCATAGTAGTATTTCTTTGGTCACTACTCCTTCCCATCCCAGATATTAATTCATTCGCATCCCTCTACACTTTCAATACTGATCTTGTGTGTGTTGGTGATGGAAATTAAGTAATTTGACAAGCGCAAGAGTATAAGAAATTTGGGGGCATATTTACAAGGGGGTTGAGTCACCAGAACGTCACTTTTTTGATGTTCTATTGGCACAATGCCCTGCAAAATATTTACAAAGTGGTATTAAGCCACTTTTTGTACCTGCGTTAAAGGGCATGCAATAGGTGTTGCTGTGGGTGTTCCTCCGCAACATCCCTTGCTTATTTATGATGCACCAGATTTACAAAGAGGTGTAAATCTGAAGCAGCGCCAAAAACTAACACCATGCAATAGCAGTTGTTTCTCCTCGTTTTTGCTTTTTCTATGAGTGCTACATTCTGCAGCACCCATAGAAAGAGGAAAATGCCATTAATGATTGTTTATGTGCAGGAAAGTGTCCCTTCCTGCTCATAAACAATCATTAAATAATGGTGATTTGCAAAATGCAGGACACATAGAAGTAACAAATCGCCATTATTGATTGTTTATGAGCAGGAAGAAACACCCTCCTGAACATAAACAATCAAACCCTGCAATGCAGGCACCCTTGCACAATGGCGAAAGGGTGTCTGCGTTGGTGCTAGGCAGCTATTTTTAGCACCAGCACTAGGGAAATCACAGGGCTGCACTGTATTGTTGTAGTTACGGTGCATCCCTGCGTTTTGGAAATGGCGGAGTGTGGCGTAACAAAATTTGCCGCAGCTCCACGCTCAGTAATTTCCTTGTAAATATGCCCCTGGGTTTTTAGTTGAGAAGGGTGGAAGCCCCACTCAAATATTAAACACAATGCTTGTCAGGATGAACCATAAAGGTCACTAAATAAACCTGTGCTTAATAACCCTCTGGTAGTTTGGCGCAAAAGCAGTCAGGCTTAACTTAGACGCAATGTGTAAAGTATTATAGTAATAAAGTGAAAGCACAACACAAGAAAATTCCAAACCAATGTAGAAAAATAGAGTAAACTTTAATAAATAAAATGACACCAAAACAACCAAAACCCACTCAGTGGAACCGGAGCTATGAGTTTTTAAACTTTTATGTGAAAGTAGCACCAAACGTGCAAAACGCCACTCGCAGTTATCTGTCATGCTAAGCTGGAACAAGTCACAAGGTCAGGCCGACTGAGGGTCAGATACAGGGACCAGGTTCATCCTGATGAATAGTTACATTCTCAAGTGTGTGCGAAGAGCTGCCATTTGCACTGATGGTGGCCGCGAGGAGTTCATTGGCACAAGGATTGGGTCAGGCATTGCACATGGTCGCTGTTGTAGCACAAAGAGCCGATCGTCGCTGGAGATTCGCATTGGGGGTTGCCGCGGGCTGTCGTTATCAGCGGAAAGAGCAGGTCCTGACAGAGCTTTGTGTTGGTGCTCATTGTGGGTGACAAAGACAAGCTCAGTCCTAGTGGCAGGTTCCTTTGTGTGTGCTGCAGACAGGGCCCTTTGAAGTGCAATTAGGACAGGGCACAACCTCTTGCCAGCCTGTCAGGAAGACCCTCTCTCTTCGCACCTTGGCTATTTTGCTTCTATAGCTGGAAGCAATACACAAAACACCACAGGAGAGCCGTTCACAGTCATGTGACTCTGGGCACAGGTAGAAAGGCACACTTGGTTTAGGGCAGAAAAATGCATACTTTCTAAAAGTGCAATTTTTAAAACAGTAACTTAAAATCCGACTTTACCACTAAAGGTGGTTTTAAATTACAACTTATTAGAGTGTAAACAGCATTTTTCCATCTGGTCCCAAACTGAAGTTATCACTTAGAAAGTGTAATAAGGTAACCCAGTGTTAGTCTATGGGAGAGATAGCCTTACACAACAAGTAGTGGAGGTACTGTTCCTAACAGAAAGCAGAGACCCTTCATGGGGCCCGTAGGGCATTACAGTACAGGCGCTACAAGGAGCACACCCGATGATGAAGCATGACATCCTCAGGGATGTGTGAGGGGATCAAGAAATAATCCTTAGGATTCCCCCTTCCTCATCCTCCAATTCCTATGCTTTTTTTTCTCTGCTTTCTGTTAGGAACAGTACCTCCATACTGGACCTTTATTGGCTCCTAGTACCCCTTACTTTTTTGTTTAAGTTGAAAGTACGGCGGTTCAGCCCAGGGTCTTCTACTCTCCTTTTCACACTCCTCTCTCTGAGTTAGTACACACATTATGTGTCACCTTTTCTGTTTCACAATAGATGACAACCAAGGCCTGAGCTTTGGCAAGGACATTGTTGAGATTTCGAAAACTCCATCCTAATTAGGGGCAGATGGTAGCACACCGACAAGCAGCAACCAATACGACTGAAACTCTATCACTGCCCTGAAGTAACAGCAGGTCAAGATAGCCATACACTGGGCCATCATGACAGAGGACCTTAGAGTGAGTATAGCACCCAACGGGTTCTTAGTAGCACCATGCCTGTTTCTTGAGGACATGGTGTTCAGACAAGAATGGTCACAAATTGCCTGGAAATATACACGTGATTGACTCATTCTCATCATTAACATGGACAAACGCCTATCGGATTCTCTCATCATTAAGATCAACATTGCAGAGAATGCACTGAAAGCTGGGATCAGTATCTCAGCATTTAAATCACCTCTCTCTGAGATCAATGCCAAGATGAACGAGCACAAAGATCACCTCTTGCAGCAAAAGATATCCAAGTTGCAGAAGGATATCAAGAGGTTTGACAAAGAGAAGGTGTTCCCCTACACAAGGGAAGATTAGCAACCTCCCGGCAGTGAACTTCAATCGGATGATGGTTCCACCACATCTCGCAGGTCACACCCCTCTTCAAGCAGCATTTCGAGGAACGACAGTTGGAGCAGCAACGAGAGGCAATGGGGACAGGTCCCTCCACCACCCTTATATGGATATCCTATGACACCCTTTTCGGGACATCCACAAATATGGCATCCTGGATTTCAGATGCCCCCCCCCAACCACTACAGCCCTTCTTTCAACACCCCTTTCCCCAACCTTTTTAGGCAGAGGTTAAGGCAGGGGTAGAGGAGGAAGAAGAGGAGGTGACAAACAAGAGCACTGGCATCAGCAAGAAACTCAGATGCAGACCATGAGCCAGACAGCCAAGAAAATGAGTCATTAACCACTTATAGAAGGTCTTGACCTAGGAAGAGATTACGGTATTACGCAAAAGCCTCACAATTCTTCCTCACAACTGAGCTTCACCAGTTTTTTCGTACGATTTGCAATAGGTAAGCTTTGCCCGGTACCCTTTTTCTGTCAAATTACACCTTTGCCAGTTACAGGCTGCAACATCCCGTGGTTGTTCCTTATTCTCGCCACTTTTCTCTTTTCTTCCGTAGACAAACATCCATAACACGCATTGCTGTGTTCTTCCACATTACGAACGTTATTAATTTTGTCATTAGAACTGTCAGTCTGCTTCCCCTCACTGGGGTAAGTTCAATTCCACCTTTACAAAACTAATTGTAATTTATTTCTCCTCATACCGATTTAAGGCTCACATATTTCATTTTCCCTCTCCCAATCAGTGCCCGGCTGGGCCCCATGTGAGTAACCCTTTTCCCTATACACTTCCTCGTGATATGCACCTCACACTTGGACAGTTTCATTACTTTGCTCAGGTATGACCGTCAGTCGTTTGACTACCGCTCTATTTTAAATTTTCCAGTAACTCTCCTTTTCGGGCCAATTTATTGATTCCTTGGTTATCATTTTTTCAGGTGTCCCTCATTGTTAGGTCCTGAAGAGACCCCCTATTGATGATGGGGTCGAAACGCCATCGACAAAACGGTAAAAACGAACCATTCCCCAGCCCCTACCAATGCACTAGAAGGCTGTGAACAACTATTGAACACTTATGTTGGTCGTTTTTTGTATTCTGGAAACCTATTTTTATGTCACAAATTGTCACTAAATTGATATGTAGGTTCCATGTTCACTTAGGACACCATGCACTTTTATGATTAACTTGACTAAGTATTTACATAAACAGTTAATATTCATGAATTGTCTTGTTGTATGTTTTCTTTTTTCTCTCTCTGACATCTCTTTGCCCATGTAAACTGCCATTGAGCTAAATACTATCATATCTTACATACATTGTCCACAGGAACCGTTGTTCCATGTTATACACTTTGAAGAATAACACATCTTCACCAACACAAATCCCTGTAAAGCCGACATTCTAACATGGCCACTATACATAGATGACATTCTGGTCTTCTGGAAAGGCGATGAACCCATGTGTCAGGAATTTGGATACTGCATCAATACCCTCAACCCATACCTTAAATTAACCCAGTCAACCTCAACAAGAGAGATACCATTCTTGGATCTACTAATCTCCATTGAGTATGAAAACGTATGCACTATGACATATAAGGAAACCACCGATTGCAAAAGCCTCCTACTATTTAACAGTCACCATCCAAAAGCCCTCTGGAGAACTTGCCGTATAGGCAGTTCCTCCACCTTCGAGAAACTGCAATTCATTGAGTGATTGCGATGCCCAAGCCGAAACACTTAGTACACTTAGTAGGAACCTGTTCTCCCGAAACTACCCACCCAGAGCTATCGAACGAGCTGAGAAAAGGGCACAAAACATCCACCGGGAAGCTCTCTTGGAGACCAACACAAGACCCACTGAAGACATCCTCACCTGTGCGACCACCTTTACTCCTAGCTCCAATCGGATCAAACACATATTCATGAAACATTGGGATATTCTATGCACTGGGTCCCTTGAGATTCCACGGCCACGATTCGCTTTCTGATGTACTCAGATCCTGAAGGACCTCCTTGTACACACCAGACCCGCATCCAACAATCCCACACGCAGAATACACTGGGGGCCCTACCACTTGTCACAAAACACTATCCCTGTGGGTCACTCACTCAACAGTCAAAAGAGGTCAAGGTTGGTCCCCAATTCACCTGGATACAGAAAAGTCACACTAATTGCAACACAAAAAACTGCATCTACCTGATAACCTGCCCATTGGCCTTCACCAAGAAATAATCCTTAGGATTCCCCCTACCTCGTCCTCCAATTCCTCTGTTTTTTTTCTTCTTTCTGTTAGGAACAGTACCTCCACTACTTGTTGCATTAACAATTTCAGAACCTAGGTACTGAACCTTTATTGTCTCCCAGTCCCCCTTTCTTTTTTGTTTAAGAGATAGCCTTACAGCAGTGAAAAATGACTTTAGAAGTTTTTCATTGTAAGGACATGTAAAACTCAAGTATGCATGAACCTTTTTTTAAATATCTGGTACCCTGTCCTGTGAGTGGTTATGGCTACCTTAGGGGTGACTTAGAAATATTAAAGAAAATGGTTTAGGTCCTGCCAAAAGGTTTATTGTGCCAGGATAAAATGGTAGTTCAAAACTGCACTAAAGGCGGCAGTGGCATGTCTGATACATGGTTTGAAAGGTTACTTCAGTGGGTGGCACAATGGGTGCAGCAGGCCACTAGTAGCATTTCATTTACAGTCCCTGGGTACATGTAGTATCATATACTAGGGATGTATAAGTAGATTAAAGGTACCAATCAGGTGTAGGACAATTTTACCATGTTTTCAAGGACTTTACCACTGATTAGCAGAAATAAAGTGCACAGAGTCCTAAAGCCAACAAAAACGAGTTCAGAAAGGGAAGACAAAAAATCTGGGGGTGACCCTGCCCAACCCAGAGCAACTTAAGTATTTGATCAGGATCGACACTCATGTCTTCACGTTGCAAGATCAGCACATTAGCTACTAGGCTGCATCCACTCTTATTCATGCTGAAGGTTTTTTGTCACTCCCACTCCAGGAAGGGCTGGATTTATTCACAGGCACAGCTCGTCAAATGCTTAGGCGTGCCAGTGATGCTGAGCCCAAATCCGTACCCTCACAAATGTGGAGTGTCTCTGTGAGCTTTAAGATACAATTTTGTCCATTTTGATGTGCCACACAGCAGAGTGCCTTGCCCGGTATCGTGCCATCTGACCATATACAAACTCATAACATGTTCCCCTGCAGTCCCTGCGGCATAGGGTGGCCACCAATCCTCCACGGTCCCCCCAAATCTTTCATTGGGGTCTCTATTCAGCCCAAGATCAATGAATATCTGAGAGATATAGGAGACTCAGATGCCCCTCATCTCATTCTGCAAGTGGAGCCCCATCATTTTGCATTATGCAAATGACCATGTACTATCTGAGCAATTAAAAGCTATATTCTTTGGGGGTGACCCTCTTTGCTCACACTTGCAAGCATGGGACACTCAGCCTGGAACACCTTGAACTATCTTTTAGGACAGCTCTGAGTGCAGTTTAATTTGACAAGCTGTACAAGATACATTTCTTTTCTTAGTGTTCCCTTCATGCCACCTTCTCTGAGAGACTGCCATTTGTGTTCCATCCAGCAATATTAGGGAATGCAAGATCACTAGAAAACAATGGGTGGAGAAGATTATCTGCAGGCTCTGGCCACAGCTCCTCTAAAACCAGAAACAGTTATTCAAGACGATCCAAAGATGATTCACAGACCTGAGCTTCATCACTGGGTTAGACAAAAATATCTCAGTAGCCAAGGTGGAAAATGCAAACTCTTGTCTAGATACTATATCGCCGAAGACCCCCTTTCTGTTAGGGAGGCAGGTGCATGAATGGACTACCCTGCAGTATGCTTCTCATTCTTTCGCATCTCTATGATCCCTGCTTGTGCACCCTCCTCCCTTCATCCTCCTCCTTCCAATGTCCTCTTCCTTCTTTGTAAGACTCCTCTTATTTGCACCATGCCTCTGTCCAAAAATGACCAACCTACATAACGTTGCTAGTAGTCATTTCTTGCACAACTATACATCATGTATTTGGATATCTTAGGTTCGAAATTTGTTAGAGCCTCAAGTTGGAGCAACTAGCAATGAGAGAAGTAAAGATGATGTTAACCATGATTATAGATCTTGCTGAAATCTTTGTCATCCAGCAGTTACTTATCATTGATATACGAAATATCAACCTTCTGATACCCATTTTTGAAAAACATTTCTCGTGTGACAGCGGCTGGGAGTCAATGTGGCCTAGTGGCTTGAACAGACAACTGTGGATCATGGGGAGCCAGGTTTAGATCCTAGCACCCGCTCATCATCCTGTGATTCTGGGCAAATAACCTGTCTGCTAAACTCCAAATCAGGCCCTTAGTCTCCATTTGGCTAAAAAGAAAATATATATATAAGGTAGTCTGGATCTGCTGTGAAGTGCGTTAATGTCATTGGCCAAGGATCGCATGGACATAAGTATTTGCAGTGGCTAAACTTCTGCAACGGGTCAATAATTCTAAGACAAGCACTGGTAAATCAAGTCACTAAACATTCTATCTTTGAATTTAATTATACCGTAGGAAATTCTACTGCTGTGAGGTTGTGCAAAATTAGACGTTTTGCTTTTCCGGAATCACATGCACCTATGTTACTAATTTCCAACTCATTAATATTCCTCATCAATGGCTCTCTTGAAAAACAAAGAACATGTGGGCATTGGGTACGGATGAATATTTATTAGAATACCCAATATAGTCACAGAGCGCATTGCTCTGCTGACGTTAGGTACAGCTACCAAATTCTAAATGTGAGGCCACTCAGTATTCCATATTCAATATACTAGAGCTCCATCACTTTAAATTTGCATAGTACTTTCTTCTATTGACGTGAACTGATAGAACTGTTAGACAGGTGTGATTCTGTAGATGTGGGTTGGTGGTAGACCAGAGTCTGATTATGGGTGCTCTCTCTCCTTTTCAATATCTCACAGCTTCTGACCAATCGTTATTGACAGCTTTTCACGTTGTCTCTCTGTCCCAGAATCAGAGTCACCCTGCCCCCGTGTCATTATCAATGTCTTCTTGCTGCAGTATCTGCGTCTCCGGCTACCAGTGTTCATTTGTCCCTCTATCCACATTCAAATATCTCATGGTTCAATGGACAGTGTCGCCTGTCTGAGGAAATGGGCCTACCTCTCACAGCGTATGTGTCTGTGTTTCAGTGCAACTGTATCCCTGTTCTGGTGTTTTTGCATCGCTTTCTGTATCAATTAAACCTACCTCTTTGTCCATCATTGTCCTCTCGGTGTTTAGAAATGTTGCATACAATGCATCAATATATCCAGACATTCGTGTCCCAGTGTATGTGACTCCCTTATCTGTGTAATTGTGTCTGTGTTTCCCCGCAGTGTTGTCTTAAGGATTTTTGAGGCCCCAGGCCAGACATATTTTGGTGTTCTCTGTTAGGAACAACTTTGAATTTATTGCCCATGTTCTGCTAATTCCTGCTGATGGCACATCATATTGAATTATATGCTGAACCTTTTGACAATGGTTCACATATAAATAGCCTAATACGATCCTCACATCAACACTGGGTAGAGAGAAAGACAGAATCAGAAGTAGAGGTAGTCAAAGAAAGGGAGAGAGGTTGAGACAAAGAAATAGACATAAGTGATATAGGTGGACAGGAATATTACTTTCCTAGGGGCCCCTTGAAGGGCGGGGCCCTGGGCAATTCCCCACATTGCCAATGCCTTAAAATGTCTCTGTTTCCCTGTTTTGGTATCATTGTATGTGTGACTCTGTGGTCTTCTCTGCCTATCTCTGTTTTGTGTTGTGTCTTTCAATGACCAGGGTTTCCTTGTCCGTGTTCAAATATGTTATGTATTAAATACAGCGTCTACTTGTAAAAGATGGTACATTATCACTTACTCCCATTGTATATGTATCCCGCTCCCAGTGACTGCTGCTCTGAGACAGTAACCTATGCTCCATTGTTTTCATGTTCTTGCCAGCATCTCCCTGTCCTATTATCTACTTATCTCGTGGTCTGGGTATTTCTGCCCCCACTGTCTTTGTGTCCCTGTCCCAGCATCTATGGCACTCTGCCCCAGGGTTTTCACTCCATGGATCTTTCTTCATGTTTATATATATTACTGACTCCCTTTAACACCATCTCTCTTCCTCTGTGTCTCACTGCCCAAGTATCTCTATGTCTGTGTTTCTAATTTATTTGTATTTAGAATGGTTACCTGAAGGTCATTGTCTTCTTGCCCCAATGGTCCATACATCAGTGTCCCAGGGTCCATGGTTCCATGATCACACTGATGAAGCCCCTCCCATTGTTGTCCATGTCTCCTTGGACCTGTGTCTCTGTGTCTGTTTCCCTGTCCTATTGTCCCCCCTTCCCAATGCTCTCGCAGTCCAGCGTCTTACTATGCCCAGATGCAGCCTTACATATGTTATGGACTCAGTGCCCATATCTACCTCTGCCAGTGTTTGTGCCCCTCAGTGCCAGTGTCTACTGACCCAAGTGTCTCCTTCTATTGGTTCTTTGTCCTCAGGTCCTCTTCCTCAATGTCGCCCTCTCTGCTTGGCCATGCACCCAAATTCTGGTGAGTGCCTTTATTCCTTATTTGCAGATGAAAGCACATGTGGATACATGTTCATGTGCCACTGGGGGCATGATCAGTGCAGTTGCAGGAGGATGAAATTGCAAAGCATCCGAAAGTGCATACAGAGTTGTCAAGTACACCAACAGCAACATATTTTTGCATTAATATTTTAGCGCTTAAATAACCCATCAAGCAAAGTATAGCCAATATTAGACGCACAAATTAATTTGCATGGAATGAGTATGAAAACTTTATTGCATGTCAGATATATAGACAGCAAAAAAAGTGTCTGACATAAATGCTGCATCACAAATGCTGTTTACGAAATGATTGTTCCATTGGATGTAGGTGTTCCATTATCCATTATGTTTCAAAATACATGCCAAGGAGGCTGTAGAGAAGTGACTGCGTATCCTCTTTGGGATTTCAAGCTCATGTGGAGAAAATTGTACGCAGAAGAGAATGGATGGCTTGCTTGCAGCCCGCAACACCTCACATGTCTCCCTGATGGAAGGATACTCAGTGCTGCTACTGAGAAACCTTTCTGAAGTCCTAAAAGAATATCCCAATACTTCCGTAGAGATAGAGGAACGATTTTGTAGGTTTGGTGACATGGCGATACCATGTCATGTTGCATCACATTAAGTTAAGAAATCTCCATGGCACAAACTTACCATTGCTGGTCTTCTGCAGAAGGTAAACACACTAGATTGAATGGTTCTAGGCCTTCCCAAAGGCAAGGTTGTTCTCTGTCTTTCTGACATAAAGAGAGCTCCAAGAAGAGAACAGAAAGCAAGAACCTGTCTGAAGAGCGAAGTCTCCTGGAAGGAAGGTTGTATGGGTTGGTAGGAAGGCTGTCTCTGATCGTAGCCCTCCTTCTATGATGAAGTCAAGGACTAATGACCTGAGTTAGAGTTTGGTGGCTTGAATCCTCCATCTCAAACGTGGGAGAAGTCCTGCCCATGGTATTACAAGTGCATTATTGCTTATGGAACTTGTAATAAGACCAGTGCATAATTTGTGAAAATATGAGTGCCGGTGCCCAAAACTCTGCTCAGAGGCCCGCGGCCAGTGCTAATACATGTTGGCATGCTGAATACCAAGGCTGAGTATCCTGAAATGTACCTCATGCCTCTTTAAACTACTACCAGACACTTCCTGGCCTTCCATCTCACTCTTGCAGGTTCATGCTTTCTCCCTATGTGATGTTTTGTCCATCTTTCTCTTCCTACGTCTTCCTGTTTGCATGATTTTCTGTCACTTGCTCTTGGGAAATGTCTGATGCAGACCAATAAGTGTCGGTTCCCAAAAATAAGTGCCGGTAATTCTCACCGGAATCCACTGGCTCAAATTAAGCACTGAATATGACGGATGAGATAGCTGTCACATTTAACTGAGTAGCCCATCCACCAAACTATGAAACAGGCCCTAAATGTTCTCCTTGAAATGAAGCAAATGGAGAGCATAAAAGAGCAGGCCAGCCCTGGTTTGGAATCAGTCGAGGCTGCCACATTCTCCTATTTAAAAAAATAATAGTGCCTCTTCCTATTTATTGAGGTTTAATGAAGTTAGAGGAGTCATAGAAGGCCTTACTACCAGGGGCCCTTGGTGCTACTAAAAAGTACAGTGTGCAAGAGAATGGTTAGGGTAGATCGTTTTTAAAAGAGTGCAATTCCTGAAGGAGTTAATTCTGTAAAGAAAGATTTAAGGCAGCTATAACTGATTCCCTTTTGAACCTTGAGCACAGTATGACCATGAGGTTTAAATTCTGCTGATCTCAAAAGGTGAAAGAAGATGTGACAAGTTAGTTTTGTTACATAATAGATCACTTCAAGTGTGAATCGTAAAGGTTTAAACTTGATGCACTGCTCATGGAGAAGCCTCTGCAATTCAATTTCTCCTGGGTCAGGCAGATAACACTTTCTCAGCTCCATTAACAGAGTTGAGGGCACAAATAGTAAGAACTCATGCTATGCAGCACAGCGCTGTGCTGTATTGCATGAAAGGGAGAGAGCAGGACAACGCCATATGTACTAAGATATGACACATTTGCTTTTTCCCCTTAACCTGCCTCACTTTAAGATGCCTTCACCACGCACACACCCTAGCCCCACAAGGCCCTTCCAGTACAATATACTATGCTTAGACATAGATTAAAACCTTTCTAATTTTGTATCTTTTCATAAACGTTATTCCTTCCTAGTGGAGGCGATAACATTTGGAGCAAAGCCTGTTTAAGTTTTCTAGTAGATTGGGCAATATACCAATCTCAATTCAAGATGTTGTGCCAGTTTGCACCACTTTGTGTGAGTCTGTATTGGTGCTAAGCTTTGATAAATCTGTCCCTAGATGAGGCATTTTGAATATTCAGCATGTGTCAAATCAAGTTTGATGCAAAATACACAAATAGTTGCCTTAATCCCACCTGACAGCAGCACCTTTAGTCAATACCTCTAGATGCAGACTTTGCAGGCAGTCTCTATTCCAAGCAAGAGTTTCTTGACACCATATTGCATTAAGCACTTCATCTTATCACGCTTTATTGGGAGATGACTGCAATTTCATATTGTCAACATTTAGTTTTACACTCCAGGTTAATGGTACATTCTACAAATGAAGGTCATGTACCTGGATATGGTCATTCGGTTAGCATTCTCTATGGACATACTGCTATTAAGCAAGATGTGATTAAAACTGTCCTGTATTCACCCAATCCTGTTGATGCATATGGAGACAGAGGGGCCGATTCCGATCTCGGCCGGTAGGGCTCCGAATCGGATTCGGCTTAACCGGATCCGATTCGGAGCCCTATTTCCCGACCGATTCGTACGCGCGTCCGGGCGAGCGAGTACGATGCGTATTCGCCGACCGACTCGTCCGGGCGTCCCGACCGCTCCGACCGACTCGATCCCGGGTCGAACCGCACCGACCGACTCACACGGACACGACTCGCACCGCGCAATGGAGACGTTCCCGGCCGGGTAAGTACGATGCGCGCCGTGAGCAGTCCGACCGAGCCGCGCACTCCGGCTCGAAAGAGCTGTCGGAGCCGTACTTTGGGGGTCCGTGTCAGACCCCCTGTACGCGTAGCCGCGCGAGTCGCACACAGGGGGGACCCATGGGTCCCCCTACCTGTGCGTGTACGGCGCGAATCGCTTCGCCGCGTACACGCTGTAGGGGGCGCTTGCCCGCCTCGCACCCATTGAGTCAATGGGAGCCCGCGTACGCGTTGTACGACAGGCTCCCATTGACTTCAATGGGAGTCCGACCGACTCGAGTCCGATGGCATACGTGCGCATCGTACTCGTTCGGTCGGACTGCACGGGTCCGATTCGGTCGGAAATCTCTCCGGGTCCGGCTCGGTCGGAGAGATTTCCGGCCCGAATCGGAATCGGCCCCAGAGTGGGAATGACTTGTTCCAGGGAGCAATCCTGCTTGCAGCCCGAGCATTGCTATACATCTGTAGAAATCAAACAATCATTGAATTGGGTCAGTTTGCTGATTTGGTCATCCCTGCAGCATAGAGTTCATGTTCATGTTAGGTGTGAGGTTTGCAGAAACTTTTATATGTTTTCTTGGGCACTGACCTTTACCCCCTGCTGGCTGCCTTCATGATGGTAGTCTCTATAGCTATTGGAAATCTTTGTAGTTTTCTTTGGGTTTAAAAGCAATGTCTTCTTCAAAATCAAAGTCAACCCTCGTTCTACAACCCTCATTCATATCTGGCATTAAGTAGGCATTAAGTAGGCCACAGTTAAATGTTCAGCGTCATTGCCCAGACTCAAACCCAGTTCCCCAGATTCGAGGTCGACCGCCCTAGCCGTTAAGCCAACTCCTCTCCCAAAAAAAAAAAAAAATAGTATATCTAAAATCATGCTCTTCAAGTTACTGGCTGGAAAAGATGGCAAGAAAATACTATCGCTCGTAAAGTCACCATTTGCGCAATTTGCAACCATCAGTGCTTACTTTGAGCAGGCAGTTGTAGGTGGTGGGCAACAACACACATCTCTGGGGCTAGTGATTTATTTTTCATTATCAGCATTTGAGCTACAGTTAGAGAGAGAGAGAGGCAGAAAAGGGAGTAAGGAGGAAGAGAGAGATAGGAAAGCAGTGATAAAGGCAGAAAGCAGGAATGAATAAGAACCAGTAAAAGTGAGATAAAGAGATATGAAGTGTAAAAGACCTGAGGTGGAATTAAAACTATGCAGTCCAGGGTGTATATTACAGAAGTGTGATAATTTGCGCCTGCTACGTGCGCCCCAGGGCGCATTGGTATCACAGAAGAGGCTGCAGATGCTTGTGCGTCCCCTTCTGTAATACAGATAGCACATGAAGCACCAGCACTATCGAGAGAGAAATCACTTTAACTCTTTGCTTGCACTATATTACCAATGTGGGCACAGAGGCAAGCATGCCCTTAGGAGGCGCACTGAAAGTACGCCACAAAAAGGTGGCTCACTTTCACTGCGTCTCCTAAGGGCAGCCCTCTTAAGGGATGAAAAGATGTCCCATGGACCCCCAGACATTCCCTTGCAGGCGGGTGCAGTCATTCACTTCAACCACCTGCAAAGGTATCTCTAATCCCCCTCGAAAGTGCAGGTTGGTTGCCACCTGCACAGACCAACACGGAGCATCTTTTAAACTGCTGCGCCACATTTCTCTTGAATGTGTTGCCCTAAGGGCAGAGCGAGTTCAGGACTGCCCTGGGGGCAGCATATTCTTTCTAATAGAGCCCTCTTGCCCTGTTTTCACCAGCACACCTGCTTTAAGGTGCACTGTGGCGCAAACAGGAAGAGTGCGCCTTGTATGTAATGGGGCCCCTGGTATTCGGCGTCTCTTTCATTTGTTGGAGCAGGCAGTGCGCTCCATATAGAAGCTTTGGACCCCTGCATTTACCTTTATTTCTTTTACTAAGCAGGCACTGGCTACCGGTGCAAACTTTACTATGTTATCATGCTATTATCGTGAAAGGATTTTGTAAAAACAGCATAACACGAAAGTCAAATAAATATTGTGGTCATATTAAGAACGTACAGTCCCCACCACCATGTGTTGGGAGTAGGATTGGGCGTTGGCACTCAAATGAGAGTTTTGAGGACTTTTTTTTCAAACTTTAAGTTTAGTGAAGCCCTTTTAATACTCCATGAATTTGGGCACACCTAACCAACAAGAACAATGCAGAGAAATGAAGTCCATAGGAACCACATTCCTTTATTTAAGCAGAACACCTCTTCTGCAAGAATTTTAAATTCTCCTCCTCACCGAGTGCGTGGCTGCCCAGAAGCACGTACTCGGCACGCAGAGGATCACAAGGCTTGCATTCTAGATCGCTAATCCCGTGTAAACCCCTACCTGGATTAGTGACCTTCATGAAAACTATGCGAAGCTCGCTTATGAAAAGCCTTCTCAAGGCAGCCATAAATTCTTAAATCTCGCGGCAGTCAGACTATTTCTTCATCTCGCAGACCCCATGGGTAGCATGAATAAACATACGGAATTCCTTTAATACTTAGGCACACTGCTCTGTTGCAACATGTCTAGAACCTTTCTTAGTAATGCTCTCCTTTCCAATTTAATTTCTGTATTTCTGTTTGAAGTGCCAAAAAAGCCTCAAACAGAGCCATTGATCAGTGGGAGTCTTAGTCACATCCAACAAAGCAGAATGTGCAGGGAAAAGGAAACAAAGGTGAAAAGGGATTGCTTATTAATGATATAGGCATAGAAATTGCATACTGATATATTCGACGAAATCATATTTTTCATATTCAGGTAATCCTTTTCATTTCTTTTATCCGTGCAGCTGTACTTGCAAAACATTTCCAGCTTCAGACTAAGAGAGGCGGCGCGTGCCTAATGAGGAAAAAACTTTGCCTGAGGCCACGACAATAGGATGGAAAAGAGGCATCTTGAGCTTCCTGAAGTATGTTATATTCTTGTCAAGAATTCTCCATCCGTCTTCTGCAAGAGATCATTTTTTTTATTGTCTCTTTCTGTAAAGTCTACTAAGACATTGTCTCTCGTAATGACAAGGTACTCAGTTTCTATTCCAAATTACTCTAAAGATGTTATTGATTATCACAGACAATAAGCCCTTCGCAGCACAGTCATGAAACTTTACCTCTCTACCTCAGAAAGTATTACTGTGTAATGTCAGTAGCTTTGTTTTTTATTTAATTTTGTCATTAAAGTTTTCATTGATTTCCCCGGCGGCTGCAGAACATCAATTCCTTTGGAGCGAGTGAACACCGAGCTGCGGAAAGCACAGCTCATTGGTACAGGTGTATGATTCACAACCCTGTGGGCATGTTTCTTGTAGCACCTTCCATTGCACGTTCGACTTTCATGCAGCGATTCTTTCAAGTATGGACGCGTTTTAAAGTCTCGGATTGTTACTACTCTCAGAAACGTCCCTGTGGGCATATTTTCAGGTTATAAACTGGCCAAGCAGGTAGACAGACCAACAGGAGACAGGGAGTGACTAGAGTTGGGCGAGCCAAAAAATTAACAGGGAGAACCGAGCCAAAAATCATACAAAAAACAACACGCAAAATTTGATAAAGTCTCCTCGAAATTCAAAACAGTGTATTATTTCCTCAACATGTGGAAGCTTTGACAATAACACATCACGATATGGGACTGCACTGAGAAGTACTTATTAAAATTGTTTTTTTTTTTTTTTAATGAAGCATCAGTGAACTAAGAGGGAAGACAGGTGCCATGTAAACCCTGTACATGGCCCAGATTATTATAGAGCAACATTATAGTCTATTAAATCAAATAGGTGTTTGTACAACTGATATTGTGAACTCACATATTCGGAAGCGCTTTCATAAGCAGTAATAATGAAAAAGGAGTTTTGGCGAAATAAAATATTTGCCAGAAATCATACTATGCAGGAAGCCACGGTTTGTCCAGGTTTTCTGGTTTCACTATGTGAAAATCAGCCACTAAATGGATATCTATTTGCCTTTCCTTTTTATGTTAAAGCCTTGCGTTTACCTCGATCCATTTTTATATAGCACAGAGTCGACCTGAAGGTATTGGAGTCCTTTACATGAGCACCAGTTAATTACACAAGGTCACATTAATTTTAGCCTAGGCACAGAGAAATTAAGTGGTTGCCCAGAATCACAGAATGTTGGGAAAACGCTGACCCTCAAAGCTGGTGATCCTGGTTCAAAGTCGGCAACTCTAGCCATAGAGCCACATCCTGGGACGAGGGAGGTAAGCAGGCGGAAACCACATGAAAGCTTGGCTCATTATGAGCGTGGTGTTCCAACAGGACCTCGAGCTGAGCCAGAGCCAAGCTTCAGGCTCAAGCTTTCAGTGGCTCGCCCACCTCTATGAGTGGCAGGAATAGAGAGAGAAAGTAAAAGAGAGAAAAAGGAAGTTGAGAGACTGGAATAAAGGGAAAGTTAATATTAGAGGTAGAATATAATAGGCAAAGAGAGAAGAGGCTGACAGAGTGAGTGGGGAAGAAATGGACATAATAAAAAGGAGGGTAGAATTGAGGATAGAGATTTTGAGAGAGATTTGAGAGAAGCAGAAAGAGGGAGAGCAGAAGAAAGGGAGATAAAGGGCTAAAGGGAAGGTACAGAATGACAGATACAAAGATACAAAGGCATAAAGAGATGGACAAAGAGATGGAATGAGAGGTAGAAGATTTGACAGCGAGGCGGATAAAGAGAAACAGAGAAAGAATTAGAGAACAAGAAATAGAGATAAAGGGAAAGAGATAGAGCAGCACAGCCAATTCAAGTGAGAGCATTAGGGAGACTCATCGGGAGAGAAATATAGCAGAAACAGATGGCCAGAAAAAACACCATGAAGATAAATAAACAATAAGATAAAGATGAAGAAGAGAGAGCAAAAAGGAAGAGAGATGAAAAGTGCAAGAGAGAGAAAGAGACAGAAAAAGGAGTGACAGGAAAGCGAAGGAGATGCTTCCAACTTTAAAACAAAATAAAAAGACCTATCACTACTTGTTTTTTCGAACTGGTCCAATGTTTCCTTCCTTGCAAATGTTGTCCTCAACGACTACAGTCTATGAGTTCACCTCAAATGATGACCTACACCTAATTGAGAACCAGATGAAAGACTGATTTGTCCCTCCCTCCGGTAATTTGGCACACGTGCTTGGCATGAGTACACAACACAGGTTTTACCATGCAAACGATGTGCATAAGAAGATTTCAAATCAGATCCTTTTGGTGCCAAGCAGAATGATCAAGTCAAGCCTATGAGAAGCAGGAGACCGCTGGAGATGCAAAAGCCCAAATGCAAATCATATTTGAGAAAGCAAAGTAAAATGACTGACTGGTTGGTTGAGTTTGCAGAGGAGATACTGCTGTAAAGGGTTATCTTAGAACGGTGAATATGTAATAATGAGTGTGATGTGTGGGGATTCGAGGGAATGGCAGGAAAGTGTCAATTGGAAGGAGATGCAGAAGAGGGAGGACGTGTGCTGCCTTGTTTACTATGACTGCTTCTTATTTAGTAATACAACTACTTCCAGCAACTGGAGTCTAACCGCTTTATTGCTTGCAACAGACACTTAAACATATTCCTTGATATTCATCTATTGAAGTCTGAAATCCTCTGCAATGAGAATGCGGGCTGGATAAACAAAAGTAAACGTACACTGTTCTGTAAATTTAAGGTATTTTACTATTAGTATCTTTATGACAGCAGAGTCTCTGCATTTAAACAGATAGGATTGTCCTATTTTGTATGTGCGGAGACTCTGCCGTCATAAAAATACTACTAAGAAAATACCTTTGTGAATAGCAAACTATTGTAAATTGGTGTAAGTTTACCTTTGTGAATCAGGCCCTCAGTGTGGCCTTTATTCAGCAAATTTTTAAAAAAAGGATGACTTATGAGAAACCTAGTGACTGATATATTACTTAAAAGTCAGAATTTCTCCACTTTCTGAGAAAAGAATCCTACCAGAATAATATTTTGCTACATGACTTCACTGAACACATTGTAGTCTAAATGTGAGATTATGCACAAACCCTTCAGCAAAAATGGGATGGCTTTTTGTGATTAAATGCCAACTGCATTTAGATACTGTCTGATATAAATGTGTCAGAACTAGACAGAAGTCCCCTATTATCAGTGACCTGGAGTGGTACTCCTGGCAGGCATAAAGCTTTGGGCCATTCTTACTTTCAGAGGAATTACTGTGGTCCACAAACTCCAGTTCCAATAATTCTTGGCCCAGAGACACCAGACCTCGACCTTTGAGCACTGCTGAGGTGGCTGTGGGTAGTTGCTGTGCCCAGCCCTCACCCACTCTCTAATTGCAGCATGGGACAACAATAACCATTCCCCCTTCACCTATTCTGCCTTCCTCTCAGCCCACCACCCCAACAATAGCATTAAGATTACCTCAGCACTCATTTAGCACCTGCTCCAGTCAAAAGGTAAATGGATGCAGATTTGGGCAGGTTATTACATTATATGGATTTGTACCCAGTTTTCCACATGTTATTCCTAATTCTGGGGGCAAAAACTTGTAAACCCTAGATTTAGGTCGGGGCATACTAGCCACAATTTCCAACCTGTGGTATTCCTGCACCAAAATCTGGTGATCTAAAAAAAGCCCTGCGAATATTAGTTTTAATTCCAATGCTTTGTCTTTCTAGCCTAGTTTTATCCTAAACCCCCCCAAAAATAGTGGCTTGAAAATGTATGTGTAAGAATTGCCATATTCATACCATGGCTAATATACGGAGGGCCAGATTCACAAAGAGCCTCTGCACTTGTGGCAAAGGCTCTGCAGTTGTGGGGGGATCCCTGCACTTTTGACGGGATCTCTGCATTCCATTTTCTCATTGCGGAGATCCCATAACGAATGCGAAGATCCCAACACGACTGTCAAGCCTCTGCCACAAGTGCAGTGGCTCTTTGTGAATTGAGCCCAGAGTGTTTTGCTCCCAGAGCAAATATTGTGTTTTGCACAAGTACTATTTTATACTATACCTTTATTTGATCTACCTATATTCCATGTAATATGTTTGTAACTATATTTTCTAATACAGTTTGATGCTCTAAATAATATGCCATGCACGTGCAAATTAGGGGAATTTCAGACTTCAGCCATACCTGCAGCTTTAGCGATTTGTGTGTGTCCAATGTCTCCTTGGTGGAAGTGGGCAAACAGAATGGCTGCAGCCATGGTGCACCAACAGAATAGGGCAATAGGTAGAAAGGCATTACAATGGGACATGAGGCATATTGTGACCTGTTTCACTATTACAAAAAATATGAGCTGGCTGTGCCAAGAAGGCTGTACTAAATAGAGGAAAGGGGGGAATTAAAACAGAAGTCCTGAAACACATATGGTACCTTCCTATTGAGAAAGAATGCCAAAAGATGTTGGTTGCAAGGTGGGGTTGTAATACATAACCTCCAAGGACTCTCAGGTGGCATACAGCCACAGAACACGTCAATGATGCCTATGTTATGCTATTATTAATGGCCTTTATTTTTTGCAGCGCAGTAGTTACCAATTACCTGATCTCTTAGTGCTATTATGGTATCAATGAAAGTTGACTTCTACCGTCCTTGCTGTACTTATTTTGTGGCCAACTGTGAGCAGTGGGCAGTGGGTAGTCCCAGTGGAGGGTCCTTCATGGAATGGGTAGGTGTGTCAAACATTGGTACAAGGGAGTTTGGCGAGAATAGGCATACTCTTATAATGACCCTGTCATGTGTGGTTCTCTATAATGCTTGTTGTGAGCAGTTCTATCAGAAGAGCTCTGGAGAGTTTGGTTGGCTCTTGCTACATACCTGCAAACTCAAGCTCTTGTCTATATGTCATATGGATGTGCAATGATGTTTAAGGTCTTGTGTGCATGTGTGTGTGCAAGAGAGAGAGAGAGAGATCTTTTGTTATGTGTTCCACAACATCTAGCCAGTGAAGATTTTCATATGGCACTTGCCTGAAATAGGTGGCATGATATTGTGGTTCATTTGTGGCATCTTGAAAGGAATGTATGATGTGGCGGAGCTTACCTGTTTGAAGAACTATTTTTATAAAGGGCTTCATGTGATGAGGGTTTGCTATGTAATGGGGCTTGTGTAGTACAACATACAGCATTTCCAGGGGTGCCTTGTGTAGGTGAACCATATAGTGACGCCAACTTGCAGCCATAATAAGTTGTAGTTGGATTGTGTGTTATATATGTGATGTACTTTGGGTAGGGTGATGTGTTGCTTTTGTTGCATAAAGTGTTATATCCCACAGTGGTGCTGTGTGTAATGGATGGTGGGGTGATTGACATGTAGGGGTCCATTAGGATGTCGGGCGGTGGCACCACCGCGGTGCTGGCGGTGCGGAAAAATGCATTTTTCCGCCCGCGAGCAGCGGTACTCACGTCCGCCATATTAGTATGGCCAAACATAGACCATTTCCCGTCCGCCGCCGTGCGACGCGAACCGCCATCAAAGTGCGCCCGCAAGCGCGGCGGTGGGAGCCAATGGAGACACACCACCGTGCGGAATGACGTCCTCTCCGGTCCACAAATTAGGATGCTCCAAACAACCAGTCGCACCGCAGCGGAAAAACCGGCCAATCCTACAAGGCGGAACCTCGACAGCGGAGCGCGAAACCAGAGACCCGGCCCACAGCGCCTGGACACGACCGCCATGGACCCAGCACTCCACGTTTTCCCGGTGCTGTACCTGATACATCACCAGCAAATCATGGACCGTCGCGGACGCCGCAGCAGGTACGCAATAACACAACCCCACACACAACCACAAAACACAAACCATGGACTGGCACAGGGTCCCTAACCACATCAGATACCCTGGTGGGGATAGGAACACATCCCCAAGTGCACACACACATGACCCACCTGCCACCAATACACGTCTCCGCATCCAGGTCACACATTGACCGCGATCATGCGGCAATGTCACGGCCACGTCACCGCAGCGGTGAAGACAAGGGAATACATGCGCACAATGCAGAAGGCTGGGCCAGCGCCAGGCATGGGCAGGGCACAAAGACCACAGGGCCACTACTCCACCCTCACACACTAGCCCCCCACTGGAGGGACATGCCATGTGCCACACCTGTGCACCCCCATGCACAACAACAAGCCAGGTGACATCAGACCCTGCACCACACACAAAACAAATAGGGACACAGCCACAGCCACAGCAGGAGTGGCTGCACAGGAACACACAGCACAGAAGCACAGGGCCAGAGCTACACACACACACCACAACAACACCACACCAATGGCAAGTAAACTCAGTACAAGCATCAAATGGACACACACACATACAAGGAACAAACATCTCACTGGACACACAGCCTGCCAAGTCACACACACATACCCCACAGTGACACACAGACACATACACACACCACATGCCACCAGCAATGGAGCACACAAAACAGGAAAGCCAAAGTGAGGTGCACACAAATGGAAGGGGAAGGAGACAACCACCATGCATGTGTACAGCACATGCAAGACAAGGAACATAGAACAACACCCCCAGCCCACCTAATCACACATTGCTTGCATAGTGATTGAAGTCAAACCACAGACAGCACAGTGCAACAACCCAAGGAGACAGCAAGGCAACACATGTAGAGGCACAAGGATGAAATGAAGGCCCTGAAGTCAAACTGTGAACAGCCACACATATGTATACAAATACTTCACAGGAATACTCCAGCAGCACAACACACAGGGCCCATTGACACACTCCATGACTGTCAAACACTAGTAGGAATCCACACACATACCCCCCTCACATCTGCAGCACACAACACCAGTGTCAAACAAACAGAAGGGTGGCAATAATGTCCAGGCAATACACAGACAAACAGTCACACTCCCTGGGGGTAGCCACAAACATCACATACACACAGGGATGCCAGAACCAATGTCTGCACAAAAACAACAGACAAACACATAACCCAACAGACCCACACACAGAACCACAACAAGAACAGACATGCCCTGTGCAGCAAAAATGTGGAAAGGCAATGGGAGCACAGACACAACAGGAGTGCACAACCCCATATGTCAGGAACAATGCACACACAACATACCACAACACAGACAAGAAGTGTACCATCACAGATAAACACAGCCACAGCAAACAAACAACAGATGCACAGCCAAAAAAGAACACATAGCAAACACAGCAGGACATAAGTGGATGCATACCAGCCAATGACAAGGCAACATACCCCCACAGCACTGCATGCACAACAAGCAGTGTCTGCACAACAAGCATACCAGCCACACACAGAAATGAGTGACACAACATGAACCCACACAACACCAATCAGCACAGCACAAAGACAACATCACACACAGGAAGTGAAGCAGTACCACAGCAAACACACATACATGCAACACAACACCAACAGATGCACAAGTCTGGCACAGAAAGGTGGAAACAACTTGACCAGGGGACTGGGCAGCACACACAGTTGAAGTGCATATGAGCAAACATGATTGACAAACAGCCCAAGAACATCACACAGAACCCATTGGGGAAATGTCCTGAGTGGCACATTGCCACTGTCCAAAGAACTGCACCACAAAGCACAGTGTAACATATCAAGTGATGGGGCGGCACACACACATGTAAAACAAGGGGACAGCAGACATCCAAGTGAAGTGCCATGGCAGGAGTGTACCATACACAAATAGAGGGAGTGCAGACTCACAATGGGTAGGCATCCCAAGCACAGATAGGGGATGGCAAGACACCACACACAACATCACATACTGGAGGCAAACAGGCACCATGTGACAGCAATGCATGAGAAAACACAACCACAATGGCAGTGAGGATCAGCAGGTCTGCACTGTCTCCACAAACAGTAACATGACAGATGGATGAACAACAAAACACAACACTGACTTGACAGACACACACACTGCATACTCACAAGTGACAGAAATAACAAGTAGGAGTCAGCCACAACTGCATGGACACACAAACACACTGCACAACATACAACTCACACATGTGCATACAAACACATCCACAGGAAGAAACAATCCAAACAACAGGCACACACATCCTGGGTGAAACATGTGTGTAGTTGACAATGCAGGGGCACACACATATCAACACTCCAGACAAAGTCAAGACCTTCACACTGCACACTTCTTGACCATCCAAGAGCCCACATTGAAAGAAACCCATGGGATTAGGATGACTGCCCATCACAAGATGACCACACACATACACTACTGGGCACACAAAATAAGAACACACATACATGATGAGCCTGGCCAGCATGCCTGCAATCCTCTGGACAGAATCCCATTCTGAGCTGGCAGTGCACCACAACTTGACATGTGTACAACACAGCCAACATGAACAAACAATGACAACTGCATCACACCTCAAATCTAATACATTGCCCACACAAGTATCAGGGTCAGGAAAAACGGAAGTCCCTCACCCCTGCAAAAAATAGAGTAAGTGAGTAAAGAAATTGGCAAGGTTGAAGTGGCACACACAGCATGTGGCACAGTAAACCATATACACACAGCAAAATAACTTTATTCAGTAAGGACACTGACAAAACAGACAACACGATCAACTGTCTTTATTCAAAAATTGCACAGATAGGCAACAAGAGTAGATAATAGCAAGGCACAAAATGCAGGGCATGTCCATGAGAAGCTGCACAGGCAGGGGCAAAACAGCAAGGCCAGTGGCCATTCCAAGGTGCAGAGCATGTCCATGAGAAGCTGCACAGGCAGGGGCAAAACAGCAAGGCCAGTGGCCAGTCCAAGGTGCAGAGCATGTCCATGAGAAGCTGCACAGGCAGGGGCAAAACAGCAAGGCCAGTGGCCAGTCCAAGGTGCAGAGCATGTCCAAGAGAAGCTGCACAGGCAGGGGGCACACAGCAGAGCACGACAAGGCCAGTGGGCAGGACAAAGTGCAGAGTGAGTCCATGAGAAGCTGCACAGGCAGGGGGCACACAGCAGTGCACGACAAGGCCAGTGGGCAGGACAAAGTGCAGAGTGAGTCCATGAGAAGCTGCACAGGCAGGGGGCACACAGCAGTGCACGGCAAGGCCAGTGGGCAGGACAAAGTGCTAAGTGAGTCCATGAGAAGCTGCACAGGCAGGGGGCACACAGCAGGGAACGGCAAGGCCAGTGGGCAGGACAAAGTGCAGAGTGAGTCCATGAGAAGCTGCACAGGCAGGGGACACACAGCAGTGAACGGCAAGGACAGTGGGCAGGACAAAGTGCAGAGTGAGTCCATGAGAAGCTGCACAGGGAATGTCTGCAACTGTACCCTAACCATGGTCAGCAACACAGTCTGGGGTGTGACGATGTGCAGCACAGGCCACGCTGTGTGAGAGGCAGGCGTGTCGACCAACAGTCAGACTTGGCTGTCAGTTGTACTGGGAGCTGGCTGTGTGTCGGGCCCAGTTGGAGCACTTGACTGGGGAGAGGGAGGCACAGCTGAGGTATACCTATCAGTGTTTAGGCAAAACGGAGGGCTGCTTGGACCAGGTGGTGTAGTGGCACGTGGAGGTGGAGTCATGCAGACATGAGACACAGTGTGGATGGGAGATTGTGGAGGGGTGCCTTTCCACTTCTTGGGGAGTCGCAATGGCTTCACTGTCTTGGGAACAATGGGAAGTGGCGTGGACACATCAGGCTCACTCAACACCAAGGCTGCAGCAGGTGCAGACACTGGCCCTCCCTCTGGTGATGTGCTTGAACCTGCGCAACGCTTTGCATGGCCCTGGCTTTGCCCCTCCATCCCCTGCCTACCAGGTGGTCCCCCACAGTGCCCTCCATTCCCTGCTTCACTGGGCTTGCTATGGGAGTGGAGGTAGTGGGTGAATCGGACTTGCAGCCCTTCTTATGACTACCCTTGGCACTCACCACCTTCTCAGTAGGCATGGAAATTGTATGTTTGGTTTTGGGAGACGCTTTCGGGACAGGAGAGTCCTTGGCTGGGATATCCCTGAGGCACGTGACCCTGTCGCCTGCTTCTTGGCTCTTTGCCCCCTGGTGTTGCCTGATGGGCTCCTGTCTGTGTGCACTGGGGTGGCTTTGGTCATCTGTGGGGATGGTGTCTGCGGCCTGGACGGCTTGGGCTTATGTTGCTGCTGTGTGCTACGTGTGCCGTATCGTGACTTAGAGGTCTGTGGAGTGTGGTCACTGTCGTCCAACGTGGCCACTGGCATGGGTGTGGACAAAGGGACTTTCGCTGGACTCCCAGATTGTGCCAGTTGAAGGGCTGATGTCACTGCAGTGGACAATGACTGGACAGTCCGGTGCAGCCCACCCACGTCTGAATGTATGCCCTCAATGAATGCAACCACCTGAGCCAATTTACTGTCGTGGTCCATGAATGCATTGAGGAGAGCTGTCTGGCCTACACACAGCTGGCGCAAAAGGTCCACAGACTCAGCACTGATGGCAGCAGGGGGGACCGGGGCAGGGGCTCCGGTGCCGGGGGTGAAGGACACCCTTCCCCTCTTAGCGGTGCGAACACGGGGAGCACCAGAGGAAGTGGCTGGGAGGGTGGGCACTGCATGCTGTGTGGTGGAAGATGATGCAGAGTCCCCGTTCCCTGTGCCCGCCAACATGTCTGCGTCACCGCTGGCATCAGATGATGTAGTACTTTGCGTCTCGGGCTGTGATTCCTCCAGCAGACTCCTGTCCCCCTCCGAGGCGCTGGTCAACTCTGTCTCACAGGGCTCCTCTGCAGCTGTTGTGCTAGTTTCCCCACCACTGGTGTCCGTCCCATGTTCCTCCGTGACCACGGGAGATGCTGCATGAGAGAGAGAGATGTAGGGTCAGTGCACTGGCAGCAACAGAACAAACATATGCATTACAGACAACCATTAAGATGTCTAGATCTACATGTTGCACGCCACCGTGTGCAATTACATCGTTCAAACCCACCTCTGTCATCACAACAGTGCGTGTGCACTATCAAACCAGGACAAAGTGAGCAATGTGATGACCACACAGCACAACATCCTGCATGTGGCTCCATTACAACAGCAACACAGATAGCTCATACCTGTCTCACACCACCCACAATGCCATTTAAATGCCCCATACCCGTTTCCCAGTGTTAAGTACAGGTAGGACACATGCATGACATCTGCACCGGCACAAGCTTACACTCACAGGCCACTGCATCACACTACCAAGATCACATCGCCCAGTGCTGGCACATGCTGTGCACACATGCAGCCACACACAGCCATAGTCACCCTTCCCAGTACACTCACCCCTAATTGCCTGCTGATGCTCCTTCAATCGCGCATCCAGCTCAGGGTGAGTCACGGCCAAGATGCGGCACATTAGTGGTGTCATGCTGCGCCGTGCCATTCGGCCAGTGCGAGGGATCCGCCCCAGTGTCATCTCCGCAACGTTCTTTGCCAGCCGTGAGATATCGTCCCACCTCTTGTGGCAGTGGGTGCGCCGTCGGTTTGATACTCCCAGAGCACGCACCTTGTTCGCAATGCCCCTCCACACAGCCTTACGTTGGTGCACCTTGAGCTGCAGGCATGGGAGACAAGAGGGGGCAAACATCAGTGACACAGTGTCATGTGACAAAATCACTCAGGACAGTAGCATGATACAGATTAATCACAAATCCACATATCTCACATGCAGAGACAGAAATGCTTTTCACATGGTACATCTGCATGTGAGAATCACACGTAAATGCATGCATGTATAAGGGGGGACACAATACTTGCACATCTCATGTACAAGCAGGATGCCAGCACAGAAGACCATGTGTACTCTGCCCACATCTACTAACCATTTTTAGGTAGAGCAAGACATACGTCACAAAACAACATGTGTATGTGGCGAGACCCACTGTGTCCGACAATGCGCAGGCCTCAACGAACATGCACTGTGAGTAGCCCACTGTGTCATGTATATCACATTGAGGGACATGATCTCACAAACCCACGTCCTTTCTCACAGTGCCAGTCGTGTGCAATCTACAGGGTTGACATGGCACATTGATGGGGAGTCAAATTTGAAAATGAACATGTTACACTCTGTACAGTCAGTGATGTGTTCTTGTTGGATTGGGCGGTGACTGTGCAGGCCAGGTGGGCTCACACTGAGATGGACAACAGGGAAACGCAAAGACATGCACACTAGCAATGACTGGCCTGAATCCTCCATTACCAACTTGCTGCTTCACTGTATGGCTGACAAGACAAGACATGTCCCTCAAATCTTGATGTGCAGGCAGGGAGACTTGAGGAGTAGGGTACACACCCCTTCACCCAATGGAATGCAAGTTAGTCAATGCATGACACAAACCCACACTCACATGCACATGCTGCATCAGACCGACTACATGTGTGCCCACCTGCACTCTCACACCCATTGTGGAAGACTTACCATGACATTTGGGGCACCATATAGCCTTGGGTACTGTGTGAGCACCTAGTCCACCAGGACCTCAAGCTCCTCGCCGGTGAAGGGACTGGCACGGATCTTCTCTGTCCTTGACATCACTGTTGGTTAGAGACAGCAGCGGCAGCAGCAGGTGAGGGTCTCAGGCAGCAGTCCCTGGAGGCAGCAGCAGGTGAGGGTCTCAGGCAGCAGTCCCTGGAGGCAGCAGCAGGTGAGGGTCTCAGGCAGCAGTCCCTGGAGGCAGCAGCAGGTGAGGGTCTCAGGCAGCAGTCCCTGGAGGCAGCAGCAGGTGAGGGTCTCAGGCAGCAGGCTCTGTGAGCAGTGGAAATTCTGGGCACTCTCCCACACATATATAGCCCCTGGTGTCGTTCCAGTAGTCCTGGGCTGCTGCAATTGGTCTACCAGGTCAGCCTTTTACAAATGCATCCAATGACTGGCACCGCAGTGGTGTAGCACGCCTACCGCTATTTTCAAAATAGCATCGAGCTTCCGCGATCGCGGAGCCCATTGGCTGTAATGGCATGGACCATGGCGGTGACACACCGCAGGGGCCAGGCGGGCGATACCGCGGGATAGCATCTTTTGATTGCATCCAATGACCGGCACCGCGGTGGTGTAGCACGCCTACCGCTATTTTCAAAATAGCATCGAGCTTCCGCGATCGCGGAGCCCATTGGCTGTAATGGCATGGACCATGGCGGTGACACACCGCAGGG
This sequence comes from Calotriton arnoldi, assembly GCA_963921515.1. NCBI lineage: Eukaryota > Metazoa > Chordata > Amphibia > Caudata > Salamandridae > Calotriton > Calotriton arnoldi. Next base: position 18,364 of record CAWUFW010015488.1, on the reverse strand, counting down.
GCCAGGCGGGCGCTACCGCGGTATTGCATCTTTTGATTGCATCCAATGACCGGCACCGCGGTGGTGTAGCACGCCTACCGCTATTTTCAAAATTGCATCGAGCTTCCGCGATCGCGGAGCCCATTGGCTGTAATGGCATGGACCATGGCGGGGACACACCGCTGGTGCCAGGCAGTAGTTTCCGCAATTTGGGTGCCATAGACACACATGAGGCACCGCCATTTGGGTGGCGGAGCATGCCAACCGCCATTTGGCCATGTCTCTGGGGCTATCAGTACCGCACCTGTGCATTGGGGTGTGTTGCACACACACCGCTGCTGTCAGGCGGTAGTTTCCGCAATTTGGGTGCCAGAGACACACATGAGGAACCGCCATTTGGGTGGCGGAGCATGCCAACCGCCATTTGGCCATGTCTCTGGGGCTATCAGTACCGCACCTGTGCATTGGGGTGTGTTGCACACACACCGCTGCTTCCAGGCAGTAGTTTCCGCAATTTGGGTGCCATAGACACACATGAGGCACCGCCATTTGGGTGGCGGAGCATGCCAACCGCCATTTGGGTGGCGGAGCATGCCAACCGCCATTTGGGCATCACTTGTCTCTCAGTACCGTACCTACAGTACACTACACTACACTACAGGACAGTGTTGGTATGGACAATACAATGTGCACACATGTCAATGTGTTGATGTGCGTTGTCAATCACAGCATTTTTTTTCACAATTGATGATGTTTGTTTTAGCATGTCCTCTCATGTTAGATCATGCACACACTCGTCATTGATGCTCAGACTGTGGTCATTGTGTTGTTGAGGTGTGCCAGGTTCAATTGACGCCTGAATGTGTGTCATGTACAGCAGCTAGGTAGGATACCGTGGGGTTGCCTTGTCACACATGTGCAGGATGACAGACTCCCAGGCGTGCCCATGGGGAATGTGGCCATATCCCAATGTCCATTCACTTTGACCGAGGTGTTGTTTGGGGGACTTGCTGTGTGTAATCTGACAAGTGTGTGATTTGTGTAGTTGAAGGGGTCCCTACATGTCAACTGGTCTGTGACTCAATTCATATGACATTCTTTGTTGCCGTTGTGTCAGGCATGATGTGAGATGCTGTGCACATCCCATGATGTATTGCATTACAATGTGTCCACTCTCATCTCAACTAGGAGGAGACCAAATCTGCATCGTCACTTGACAGTGCTGGCAGACATGGAGGATGAGGCGATCATCCGGAAATTCCGTCTGGATAGAGCCACCCTAAAGATTTGTGATTTGTTGCAGCCCCACCTGCAGCCTCGCCGAACATATCCAACAGCTTTCACCCCAACGTATAAGGTGATGGCGGCACTGCATTTTTTTGCGACTGGATCATTCCAGTACACGGTGGCCGAGGCAGGTGGGATGTCACAACCCATGTTCAGCATGGTGCTGCGGGATGTTCTGTCCGCCATGATGATCTACAAGGACAGATACATCCATTTCCCCAGGGGGCAGAATTGGCAGCTGTAAAGGGAGATTTCTATCCCCTTGGACACATCCCCCATGTAGTTGGTGCCATTGATTGCACCCATGTTGGGCTAGTGCCACAACAGGTCCGTGAGCACATCTACAGGAATCGTAAACATTACCACTCCATAAATGTCCAAGTGGTATGCCTGGCAGATATGATCATCTCACACGTGTGTGCAAAATTTCCAGGCTCGGCCCATGACTCATACATCCTGCATAGCAGCATTGTACCCCAGCTGATGGCCAATCTGCTTCCTGAGCGTGCATGGATTGTGGGTGAGTATGCCTAGTCATTTGGCGTGCTGTGTGTGTGACCTGCTGTCCTCTGCATCTGCAACATTGCAATGTTTCTTTGTGTGTCACACATAGGTGACTCTGCATATCCCAACCGTCCTTGGTTGCTGAGCCCACTGCGGAACCCCAGGACACCAGCTGATGTCCGCTACAATGATACACATGGGAGGACACGTCGTGTGGTGGAGCGTACCTTTGGACTGCTGAAGTCACGTTTCCGCTGCCTGGACAAGACCGGAGGGGCACTGATGTACTCGCCAAGGAAGGTGTGTCAGATTGTAGTGGCATGCTGCATGCTCCACAACCTAGCCATTCGCAAGGAGATTCCCCTGCTCCTGGATGATGATGAGCAGCCAAGGCCCCCGCCTGCAAACCAACCCGTGTCCATTGATGATGACAGTGGAGAGGAGGAAGGTGTTGACCTGCGTCAACAGCTCATCACCCGCTACTTCACTTGAAGGTGGGTGACAATGTACAACGTACCCATTGTCTGATGATGTTGCTGTTGTTGTGAGGGTGTAAGTGAGATTTGTGACAGCAGCCAGTTGTAGACTCAGTGTTTGCTGTCAATGTTGATGGGACAGTTCATTTCTGAACATCTACAGGATGTGTATGTTGGCACTTGTTGCCCATTGTTATGTGTGCATGTGGGTTGTTTTTGTTGTGAAGTGTTGTGTGATGTCTGTGATGCCACACCCAGACTAGTGAATGTTGTTCTGTTGTGTTTTCCTAGGTGCCTTTGACCTCTCCTTGCCTACGTACACTCCGTCCCCTGGTACATTGTATTCCTGTTGAAAATTGTACATCCTGGAATAAAGACGGAGCAGGTACAACAACATGTGTGTAAGGATTTGTTTATTTACAAAGGTGACATGTGAGGGGGGGTACATTGACAGTGAGGTGATTAGTGGAGCAGTGAGTTGACAGTCATGGTAAATGAGATAATCGAGTGGTCACCACATTGGTGTGGTGACCCAGTCCAACAGACAGATGCCATTCACAAGGCAGTGTGGGGAAGGACAGTCCAAAAAGTCAATGCAGTGGTGCAGAGGGTTGCCATCATGGCTGGCTGCGTGACTGGCGTTTGGCAGGTGCTTTGCCAAAAGATACTCCCAGGGTTTTCTTCGGAGCGCCCCTTTTCTGTTTGGCAGGGGGGCCTCTGCTATAGGGCCAGTGGGGTCTGAGGACTCACCACTCTCTGTGGCTGCAGGGGAGGATGGTGAACTGTCATCCTGCGGACCACCAGTGGGAGGGGGAGGTGTTGTTTGTGGCACAGGCCTGTCCCTCAGTACCGCCACTAGTTGGCCCAAGAGGTCCACAATTTGTCCCATGCGGGTGTCCATGGACCTCATCAGCAGGAGGAGCTCACGTGAATCTTGTTCGGACCGGGCCGTTTGCCCCTGGGCCCGTTCATATCCCCCAAGGACTCTGTGGATGTGGTCCAGGGATTCGGTCCCAGGCTGTGTTCGTGTGTGGGTGACCCTGCCCCTCCCACCTGCTCTGCTGCCACGGACCGGTTGCCTCTCCACTGTCGGACCACACATCCTCTCCCTGCCCTCCTCAGTTGCTAGGGTGGGGTGGTCATCCTGTGGGACAGGGAGGGTGTTGCAGGCACCACTGGTGGTTGTGGTTGTGGTGGTGGTGGAGGACGCACCGGACGTAACAGCAGGGGCCTGCAGATTGGTTGTTGTAGCTGCAGGTGTGGTGGGGGGACGATGGGGTCCTGGGACCTGTTGCGCCCTGGAACACCAGATGGCCCGGCCTCTGTCTCCTCGTCCGAAGATTCCTGGAAGTCAACATCCGAGAGTTGATGTTCCGGGGGGGTGGGGGGGGGAGGGGGAGTACACTGGCCCTGCAGGTTGCTGGTGTCGTCCTCTGCAGTCAATTCTTGGTCACCTGTGGGTCAGATGGGAAATGGTCATTGGGGTGCACCACGTAAGATTTGTGTTAGCTGTGTGTCATTCTCTGTTAGTACACTACACAGTTGACTGATCATCACATTGTTTCCTATGTGCACTACTGTGCCTCCTGACATGCTGCGGTGGTACATGCATTTCTTGTCCATGGTGTGAGGTGTAAATATGTACCATGCGCCACGTGCATGATTTGTGATTACAGGGACATGTTGACATCTAGGGCCTTGTGCTAAATATGATTTTTGTGCGGACTGTATGTGGATTTTTATGACCTGTCAGCCATCACATCTGGGCATGTCCTGGCCATTGTCATCTCCTGCATACCTTTGTCTTGTCATGTGCATATCTGGATTGGTACCACATACCATGCTTTCTTACTGTTCATATGGTCGTTGTTACTCTGGCCCCATGGCACTGAACCTGTCATTCATTGCTGTGCATGATTGTTCCCAGTCTTTCCTCTACATGTGCATTGGTGTGTCACACTTTCGTTGCTGTGACAGTTTCCTTTGCTTAGCTGTGTGCACACTGTGCGTGGCAATATGATCGGTGTGCATATTTGTACATTGAGAGGACTGGTGTTGTCATATGGCACCATTCTTTTTGTGTCAAATGGCTAGGTGCACGTACTGGCTACTTGCCTGTTGTGTGTTAGCATTTGTCTTTGTTTTGTGACACATTTGTGTGTGCGTGGTGGAGGCTTGCATCCTGCTCAGTGGTGGCACAAGACAGAATAATATGTCTGGCTAGCTGTTTGTTTATTTGGAGTGATCCATTATATGCCACATGCATCTGGGTGGGGTGGGGGAGTGCCCCATCCTGCTGAGGTGTGGGACAGGGGGTATGGTGGGAGTAGTAGAACAGGCCTCCCTCCCCCACACAGCCCTCCATGGCAAGATGGCTACCTACCTGTAAGTTTGTTTGTTGGGGATGTAATGGCTGACACATGCTTCTGGGTGGGGGAGTGCCCCATCCTGCTGAGGTGTGGGACAGGGGGCATGGTGGGAGTAGTAGTACAGGCCTCCCTCCCACATACAGCCCTCCATGGCAAGATGGCTACCTACCTGTAAGTTTGTTTGTTGGGGATGTAATGGCTGACACATGCTTCTGGGTGGGGGAGTGCCACATCCTGCTGAGGTGTGGGACAGGGGGCATGGTGGGAGTAGTAGTACAGGCCTCCCTCCCACATACAGCCCTCCATGACAAGATGGCTACCTACCTGTAAGTTTGTTTGTTGGGGATGTAATGGCTGACATATGCTTCTGGGTGGGATGGGGGAGTGCCACATCCTGCTGAGGTGTGGGAGAGGGGGCATGGTGGGAGTAGTAGTACAGGCCTCCCTCCCCACACAGCCCTCCATGGCAAGATGGCTACCTACCTGTAAGTTTGTTTGTTGGGGATGTAATGGTGACACATGCTTCTGGGTGGGGGAGTGCTCCATCCTGCTGAGGTGTGGGACAGGGGGCATGGTGGGAGTAGTAGTACAGGCCTCCACCCCAAACAGCCCTCCATGACAAGATGGCTACCTACCTGTTAGTTTGTTTGTTGGGGATGTAATGGCTGACACATGCTTCTGGGTGGGGTGGGGGAGTGCCCCATCCTGCTGAGGTGTGGGACAGGGGGCATGGTGGGAGTAGTAGTACAGGCCTCCCTCCCACATACAGCCCTCCAGGAGTGCTCTCAGGTGTGTTGTGTGGGTTGTCCTTGTAATTTTTTTTTTGCGTGCAATGTTGTGTCATTGGGGTGTGTTTTCTGTTTTTGAGTGGCATGGCTACTTTGGTGTGGGCACTTTGTGGCCTTATTGTGGGAATTTTGATTCGTCTGCCAAATTTGTCACGGAGCGTCCGCGGCGGTGGCTTTGCTGCAGCTCTTCCGCATGCTCTCCCATTGATCACTGTTAGCGATCGGAAAGAGCGGAACGTGCCGCGGGACCAGCGGGGATATCCTAATTTGCCGTGCGGTGTCTCCGCTATCCTTGCGGCGGGTTGGTGTTTTTCCGCAGCGGATCCGTCTGCCGCGGACGTGTTTTGGCCATCTCCGCACGCTACGGGCGGTTTTGTTCCCCCCGTACCGCTGCGGTCGGTGTTTTTTGGCGGTTGATCCTAATTTGGCCGCCGGTTTCTCCACGGTGCCGGCGGGCGGTTGTTTTCCGCTTCCATGGCGGTTGGGGTGATTTTCCGACCGCCATCCTAATGACCCTCGTGGTGTCTTGAGTAATGTTGAAGATCCTAATTGTATTGAATGGTAGATGTGGTAATTTGTAGTAGTGTCAGTGAGTGCTGTGGTATGCAATGGTTGATGATGTTATAAAATGTAATGAGATATATCATGCATTGTGTGATGTAAGGGAGCAATGTGTTGAGGGATGGGGTTGTGGAATGGGGATACTAAGAATTGTGTTATGATAGGTGGTTAAACAATGTAATATGTGTATGGAGAGAAGTTGAGTAAAAAGATGGGCGATACTTCGGTTCTCCAGTGAAAGAGTCTGATGTGGTGGTATTAGAGTTGATATTATGCAAAATAGTGTTTTGGTTAGCATGTGGTGTTGAATTGTGAAGTATGGCATTATACAATGTAGTAAGTCAGGTTGCTCTGTTGAAATTCAAGAGATGATGTGGAATCTGACTTGGGCCACACAGGAGCTTTTCAGCGACAAAACACTATTTTGAAAAGTATATATCAAGCAATTTTATATATTGCTTCTCCATCACAGGGGATTAGCATAAATAACAGACTTGAGTGATGATTGCAAATATTTGGATACAAACATTACAAACAGAAGAGCTTTATTCAGAGTTTCAATAATATGTTTGGGGACTCTTTTAGTTTAGACAAATAGGAAGTTGCTTGTCTCTTGACAAAGGGGACTTCCATGATGCATAGCTTTACTGTAGCCAAAGCTCAAACATAATAATCCCATCATCCACAGTTCATATGAAAATACATTTATTTTTAATTCTGAAGCTAAATCCAGTGATGCTTGCTTCTTTCAGTGTCATGCATTTATCATTTCTTTTGCGTATTCACAGCCATTTTTTTTCCATCTTGTGGGTATTCCATTAACAATGCATTTGAAATATGAAATATCCTTCATCAGGGGATACATTTTATATCATGATCCTTCTCTACAAACAAAGTCAAAATTACAATTACAAAGAAACCAAGCAGAAAACAAGCTCAAAGAACAGTAAATATGTGACATCAACTATCTATAAATATTCAGTCCCTCTTGTGCTGTTATGATGCCAGTATATACCAGCTGCATTCTGTTACAAAATATCATGTGGCAATTTATCCTAGATGTGCACCTATGTCATCATGCTATCCAAGTTGTGATATTCTGCAAAGTGGCATGCGCATATCCGGCAAATATTAAATTAGCTATGGTGGTATGCCCAAATGCGACAGTATGCAATACTAAAAGAGATGTGAAATAAAATACTTGACCCACTAGTAAGGTACCAAGGTCTAGCAGACCTAGTGAGTAAAAAGTGATTAACCTACTAGTAAATTAACAGAGTAGAAGGGTGTATTGTACACGGCAACAAAGTGCAATAGATGTGACAGTGGAAAGTAAGAGACTGAGGGCCTCATTTACAAGGCCATTGCGCCGCCGGCGCATCACTTTTTTTGACGCACAGGCAGTGCAGTGTGCCTGCCCACATTTTGTAGGCCAAGTAAAGTCAGACTTTTCATGGCCTTGTAAATATGGGCCCCATTCACGCATTACTCAGAGTGAAAGGGGCGTTACATGGTTGTTGCTGTGGGTGTTCCCACGCAACATCCATTGAACCTGACACATTCCCAGATTTACACATTTTTGTAAAGCTAGGAATGCAACAGAATCCTACTCATTCCCCGGGGTGGCACAGGAGTGGCACAACGAGGAGAAATACTTTAATTCTCCTCATTTGTTCATCTTTCTATGGGTGCTGCATTCTGAAGCACGCATAGAAAGAGGAAAATGCCATCAATTATTGTTTTTGTGCAGGAAGGTGTCCCTTCCTACATAAAAACAATCATCCCACAATGCAGGCACCCTTGCAACATGACGCAAGAGTGCCTGCACTGGGGCTTTGCAGCCAATTGTGCGCCAGCGCTGGGGAAAGCACACGGTTGCATCGTATTGTTGTTATAACAATGCATCCATGTGCTTTTAAAATGACGCAGCTCGGCGCAGCAAAATGGCTTGCGGTGCCATGCTGCATCCTTGGTATGTAAATGAGGGCTGAAAGAGATGGAAACTTACTGAAAACAGTGCAGTGTATTGCTCAGCAGTTTAACTGATGGTGAATGGATGCCATATAAGCTTATGGCATTCATGTGGTGATCACATACTATGTGTAGTGAAGTGATTGGCTGTCTCAAGTGATGGAGATAGTGGTAGAGAAAAGAAGAACAGGAAAAGTACAAACTGTACAAAGGAAATAGTAAAACTAAGTTGCGCTGAAGTGAAAAACAAATGAGATGGGGTGGTATATAGCAAATGTAATGTGGTGCCATAGAGAAATGCACTGGAAACATTTTTCTTTTGTACAAAATAACCTAGTCAGACCTATAGTGATGGTGGAGTGCAATGTATTTAATAGTGCAGCGACAAAAACAATTCAACACAGATAGATAATTGCAAAATGCTCTGGTTTCTCTGAAAATAAACATATGACCGGTTTGCTGGCTTAGCATGTAGGATAAAAGCAATACAATAAGACAACCATACTGCAATCAAGCAAGTCATGTGGGTCAACTATCTGTTTATAGAAAAGATGACATTTCTAATCAGTCATTAATTTCCTTAGATTGAATAGTATCTAATGCTCTAATCCAAAAAATCTCTCTGTAAAAGTTATTTTGTTATACTATGCCAGGTAGTGTAAGTAAAGTTTCCAAAATTGGAAAATGTTGTTTTGATACACAGTGTCTCTGTTCAGTGAACTAGGTTTCAACCGTGGATTTTGACAGTTGTTTGCGTTTGTTATTCTTATGTTCAGAAATGCAAAGTTTAAAGTTTCCCTTGGTTTTTCCTCCATACAGCATGCGACCAGGGAATTTCAAAGTATACATTTTTGGTGTCACAGTTACCTTTGTGAATCAATTTAATTTGACTGCCCTTGAGTGGATGATTGACGAATACCCATTTGATAGCTTTATTGCAGTGAACACCGTGACCACAGGGTGTAGTGCAGTTAGTAAGGTAAGGTAAGTGTTTTGCTCTCCAGTAGTTTTGACGTGACCAGCTCCTTAATGTTTCTAGATCTTTCATAAGCATCTAGGGTTTTTACATTGAGCAGTGTTTCAAAGTCATGCTCAAATTTGAGAATGTCACATCTTTTATTGATGATTTTCTTAACTACATCACCATGGGTGGAAACTTTTGACACAAATATAAACCACTTAATTTGCTCTTTCACTGTTTTAGTAAGCAACTGTTGTCTCAGGAGTGAGTTAGCCTGTGTTCTGGAGTGGACGGTCACTGATGTGTGGCCACCTCTTTGGTGGAATCTCTCTTCATATTCTGCAGTAATAGTTGTATGACTAAGGGGTCGATTCCGATTCGGGCCGGAAAAAGCACCGACCGACTCGGATCCGGAAATAATACCGACCGACACGTACCCGTGGCGCCCGACACGCCAAGTACGATGCAAGGCGTGAAAAATCCGACCGACACGTACCGAAACCAAGTCGACCGACCGAGCCGCAAGGAAAACAGCAATCCGGCCGGAAAAACACGCGAATCCAACCGACCGACACGCACCCGGAACAAATCCGACCGAAACGTACGCGCGAACTCCAAACCGCAAAGTACGATGCAAGGCGCGAAAATCACGAGCGAGTCGGACGGAGGCCAAGCCGTACGACCGACACGCATACAAAACCGAGCCGAAGCAACACAAAACACTGCGACCGACGCGTACGCAGCATAGAAAACTGCACAAACACAGCGTGAAGGAAACGGAGAACACCGTACGAGACAAATGCAGGGTCCGACTCGGTCACAAGAACGTTTCCAACATACACAAACAGCACAAAGGAAAAATCACCCAAAAAAGGCCAAACAAGCAATTACCAAGCCAATAAATACTGGGGGGTGGGGACAGAGAACAAAGACACACCCACAACTCCACCTATATTAAGGACACAAATCACAACCATGAGCCTTTGCAAATGCCATTCCACTGCCAGCACCCAAGAGAAAGCAACCACACACCCACAGCTCATCCCTCACACAAGCCACACACCATCAGCACACCAACAAATACCTACCTCACATACACCCAGCAAAACACACACTCACACACCCTCACCTGCACACCAACACACACATCACTCACCATCACCACCCATCACCATGCCCCCAAGAAGAATCCCAAGTTCCTAGATAGTGAATTGGAAGTCATGGTAGACGAGATCCTCAGGGTAGAGCCACAGCTGTTTGGCACACTGGTCCAACAGACCCCCATCTCCCAGAAAACCAAGATGTGGGAGAGGATCATCAACAGGGTGAACGCACAATCACCATGTCGGCGCACAAAGAGCGACATCCAGAACAGGTGGTATGACGTGCGCAGGAGGGTACGGGACCTGCTGAAGAAAGACTACATCAACAGCCAATACACCGGCAGTGGCCCTCCTGCCAAGCCAATATACCTCAGGCCCTGGGAGGAGAAGGTACGGGCCATCCTTCCACCAGTGAGCATATATGGACTAGAGGACATCCCAGAGCCTGGTGAGTACACAACAAATGTACACAATATACTGCCACAAAACACACACATCACTGTCAAGGGGAGAGTCAAACCATGCACTCATAGCAATTACACAGCAACCAGAACAGAATCAACCCAAAATGTGCATGTCAGTCAGATAAACACAACACATGCCATCAAAAAAGTCACATCCAACTGTGCCAACACATGTACAAACACAACTACAACTACAGCTAGGCAGTGGCACAAATAGAACTAACAAACACATCCAGACATGTAGCCACCACAACAACACCAACACACAGTGAAGACCACTCAAAGGAAGGAATTCTGTGTGTGCTGGCCAAGTCAGTGTAGCCAATAGCATCATGGGAGTCGCAGTCACACATATTGCCCCCCCCCGCTACTGTCCCATCAACACCACCCTGAACCATGCTCACATCACAGGGAGTGGAGAAGGACTCACAAGATGGCTGACACTGGCTACTGCTGTGGGGAGCACAAGGCCCTGCTGCCAACTGTGCACCAACAAACAGCAGGACACCACTGACTGACATCCTGAGAGACAACTTACACTCCCTGCAATGCAAGCACGTTCCATGGTGGGATATCTGGCTAGCTGGGTGGGAAGGAGGACTTGCAGCACTGACCATAGTCACAAGCACCTCCCCTCACACACACCCCAACACAAACTCCACAGAACCCACCTGGTAGAATGCAATGCCCCCATCCTAACACAAGATCCCACAAAGAACCACCACCCTGGGTTATGTTGTGTGAAGCACAGGGACACCCTTGGGACTTCTAGCCAAACAACTGCCAGGACAACACTCCCAGCCATCCTGTCAGCACAGCCAGCCCACCCCACAGGGAAGCAGAGTCAAAAGGAAGGAAGCATGGGCATGCTGGGAAGGGGGTGGAGGCAACAGCATGATGGGAGTCGTAGTCACAGCTCTACATCCCCCACCACATGGCCCAGCAAGCTCACACTCACGCATGCACATCCCACAGAGAGTGGAAAGGCCCATCAAAGATGTCTGACACTGTTGCTGTGTCGTGGGGAGCACAAGGGCATGCTGGGTACTGCACACCAACCAACCGCAGGACACCACTGTCAGCCATCTTGCCATTGCTCTCACACCCACACACACTGAACTCCCCACAAAAGCAAGTAAGTATGGGAATGCTGGGAAGTGGGGTGGAGGCAATAGCATGATGGGAGTCGTAGTCACAGACATAGCTCACCCCCACAACTGTCCCATCAACACCACCCTGAACCATGCTCACATCACAGGGAGTGGAGAAGGACTCACAAGATGGCTGACACTGGCTACTGCTGTGGGGAGCACAAGGCCCTGCTGCCAACTGTGCACCAACAAACAGCAGGACACCACTGACTGACATCCTGAGAGACAACTTACACTCCCTGCAACGCAAGCACGTTCCATGGTGGCATAACTGACTGGCTGGGTGGGTGTGAAGGAGGGCCGGCTGTCAACCAAACACAACCAATGCAGACCATGTTCACACCCCAGAAAATACATAGAAATGCCCAAATAATGCAGGACAATGTGCCCCACCAATATCAACCCCTGACTGTGACGACTTGGGACAATGCAATGTACAGGCCCACACCCAGAGGCACAGTCACAACTGTCATGTGTGTCAACCATTGATGCCTGCAGAAACATAACATACATTGTTTGTGTCTCCCAAAAACAGGTGATGATGGGGACACAGCAGCAGATGCTGAGGAGTCCCAGTCCCAGGCTCAAGAGGATGCGGAGCTCACTGGCGTCGTACAGCCTCTGTCCTCCTCGGACGATGAAGACCAACCTGGCACATCCGGTCCAAGTCAACATGCAGCACCAGCAGGACCACCAGCTGCAGCACCAGCAGGACCACCAGCTGCACCCCCTGCACCCACCCCTCCAACGACTGTCACCACAAATACCATCCCTGCCACCATGGACAGAACAAGGAGCAACACCAGCACAGGGACCCTGGACCAACCTGGGGCCATGGACACCACCACCACCACCAACCCCCAAGGTGGACCAGGGTTATCTGTGCGTGCCACTGCACACACTGCACATGTCAGCAGGGGTGGTGGGAGGGGTGGGAGACAGAGGTCGCTGCTTGCTGACGTTGCTGGTGTGCATGATGACCCACAACTGGTACGCATAGCTGATGCGTACCAGTCCAGCACCGGAGAGCTCAGCCAGGTAGTGAGGCTCCTCAGAGACATGAAACAGCAGCAGGCTGCCCATCATGCCCGCTTGGACTCCCACATGTCCCACGTGGAGTCACACATGTCCCGCGTGGACTCACACATGTCCCGCGTGGAGTCCAAGTGGGATGCACTGCATGAGATGACGGCGGTGCACAGGGACATTTTACAATGCCTCCGCCAGATGAACAGCAACCAGTCCACACCTCCCTGTGTGCCAACAACATCTGGTGCCGAACAAACTGCAACTGCCACAGGGAGGGAGGAGGACTCTGGCGGAGAGTCCCCTGCACCGCAGCAGCCTGTACTTGAGGGGCCCCCCAAGAAGAGGGGTCGTCCGAGGAGGGAAAAGTGAGAGGCCGATGGCCAAGCGCAACTCCCAGGAAGCCTGAACCTGTTCTGGATGTTCGCCTTGTGCACAGACTGTTCACCCTGTTGACGGCAACACTACTCCCACACATTGCATGGGGAGTACAAGTTGGACCAATGTGTCAGACAATTGTGGCCCCGATACTGGGGATCCTGTCTACCAGGACTTTCAATTCACCTAGGAACTTCAGATTGCAAGATTTATGTACAGCACTACCCATCCTATGCACTATTAACACAAATGTATCACAATAAACACACTAATACACCATACTTGCCTCTGTCGTGATTCCAACGTGGGTGCTGTTATGGGGATGATGAACTGCAAAATTACACTGTGTATGCGAACTGCAACAGCAAGGACAACACAGGCATGTGAGTAAAGGCAACGTGACACATATGAGGGAGACACACCACCAGGGCTACACAACACATACACACCTAGGCCATCTGACTCATTGCCTACACTGATGTTGCCAGGGAAGACGGTGCAATGCACAGACACCACACCCATTCCCAGTTGTAGTCAAGTAGCCCACAGGTGCAGTAAGCAAATGGCACTCAAATGTGTGACCACAGACAACGCACATCACAAAGTGAAGCAAAGGTTTATTACACAGTTGCAACATGTCGTAACCACTACAGATGCAAGGTAATCCCACCTGGCAGCGGGCACACAGTCAACAACTGTAGACGGAAGGAAGTCCATGGGTGTGGCGCACATCACCTGTAGGGACACAACAGCTACCACCCTGGATGTGCAATCACGTCGTCGTTGGACACAGTTGACCAAACGAATCTGAAAGTACCCTGTGAAGGACAGAAATGACACACAGTCAAAAGCAATGGAGTACAGGACAGAACAGCAAAACTCATGCACAATACATGTTACAAGATACCCACCCAGAACCAAGTTAGCATGTCAACACTGTTGGGGAGTACAGCCCACCTGTTAGCACACATCGCAACACACATCCAGTCAAGTAGCCCATGGACACACTCCAACAGCACCAGAGCACCACCCACACATCATGTCAACTCACATCATTGACATGACACCTCAGGATACTCACATTCAGCTAAAGAAGTTGGTGATGAGCTGTGTGCGGACATCACCATCATCATCATCATCGTCACTGGCATCGTGGTCCAGGCCAGGATCCTCCACAGGTGACGGATGTTGGTCATTGTCATCCTGGATGAGAGGCAACTCCTTCCGCACTGCCAGGTTGTGGAGCATGCAGCAGACGATGATAATCTTGCACACTTTCGCAGGGGCATATGGGAGGGACCCTCCGGTCTTGTCCAGGCAGCGGAAGCGGCTCTTCAGGAGACCAAATGTCTGCTCAATCACTCTCCTGGTCCGACCATGTGCCTCATTGTAGCGCATCTGGGCTGGTGTCACAGGGTTCCTGAGGGGTGTCAGCAACCACGGCATGTTGGGGTATCCCGAGTCACCTACGGACAGACAAGTGCACATTAGCTGACTTGGAAAAGTGGGCGGAATACTACAGATCAGATCACACACAATGGCACAAAGTCAGTACACACCGACAAGCCAGGCACGCTGGTTCTGCATCTGTGCCATCATCCTGGGGATGCGACTACTCCTCATCACAAAGGCATAGTGTGCTGAACCAGGGAAACGGGCACACACGTGTGTGATGGTCATGTCTGCAAGACACACCACCAGTGCATTGACCGAGTGGTAGTGCTTGCGGTTCCTGTAGGCCTGCTCCTGGGCCTGTGGTGGTACCAAAGCCACATGTGTCCCATCAATGGAGCCAATGACATGCGGCATCCTCCCCAGGGCATAAAAGTCACTCTTCACGTCAGTGAGTCGTCGCAGTCTAGGGAAATAGATGTACCGGTTCAGGAATAGCAACATTGCCGCCAAAACATCGCGGAGCACACAGCTCAACATAGTCTGTGACATCCCACCAGCAGCCGCCACAGTATGTTGGAAGGTACCGGTGGCAAAGAAGTGTAGGGCTGCCATCACCTTCACCTTGGGGGTCAGTGCTGTAGGATACGGCCGGCCAGGCTGCAAATGTGGGGACAACTGCACTGCCAAATCCTCAAACAGCTGCCTGGTGAAGCGGTACCGTCGGATGCTGTCCCGTTCCACCATCGTTGCCAGGTCTGGGAATGGTCGATGGACAGCAGGAGCCCTGCAGTGCAGAGGAGAAGTAAGCAAGATTGTCAGTCACCCCACATATGCGGCATTGAACACACTCAATATCCCAACATACATCATTATGAGGCACAACTACATGAAGTGTGCAGTTCCGGAAGGACTTGTATGGTACATACATGGCCAACATCTGTCAACACGGTCCAACAGGTGGCATCAATTAGTCCCAGGTTGGCCCATTGGATATCATGAGGCCGTGTCACAGTTCCCATCTCCTGCTGCCGTGTCACAATAACCCCCCACAGTGACATGTGAGGACAGATGTGCCCCAGGCACCACAGCTCAACGACAGATACATTCCCAGGGACCCTGTATTGCCACATGGACACTCGCATTACATGGAGTATCATGTATACACCACAGCAAAACAACCATGACCCCCACAGGTAGTGGCCCCACTTGCCACGGCAGGACAGACATGGACGTCTGTGACACACACACGCACAACATCAAAGTCCATGCACACACAACCTGGATGTGGAGACTGTCTCCCATTGTGCACATGTAATCAGAGACATTGTAAACACTACGTGCACAAAGACTGTGGAGGACCATCACTATTGTGCCACTGGGACACCCTGGCTCAAACATACCGTCCCACATGGGACTCACGGGGTATGTGACATGACATACACATACACCACCGTGAAATGTGACCATGGCTCATGCACAGATATGAACAGTTGCACATCACAGTGGTCATGCACACGTAACACCCAGGATCCTGTCCCCATGAACACGTGCACAGCCTGGGGGTGGCTGCCCACAGGTGACACCCACAGGACAACATGTACACCAACATACACACAATAGGAAATGCAGCCTTACATGCCTTATGATAAAGTTTGGACAGGCTGTCGTGATGTAGGTGTGCCCTCACTCCCTGGGAGCTATCTGTGGCTGGCATATGTCCATTTGAGACAGGCATGCTGACATATGCCAGTCACATGTACAGTGATGCGTTGTACTGCAATGGACCGATCGGTGCCCCCGGCCGGCCCATTGCATTCAATGTGTGCGGGTACGCGTTGTACCCCTGTACGCGTTGTACTGCAATGGACCGATCGGTGCCTCCGGCCGGCCCATTGCATTCAATGTGTGCGGGTACGCGTTGTACCCCTGTACGCGTTGAACTGCAATGGACCGATCGGTGCCTCCGGCCGGCCCATTGCATTCAATTTGTGCGGGTACGCGTTGTACCCCTGTACGCGTTGAACTGCAATGGACCGATCGGTGCCTCCGGCCGGCCCATTGCATTCAATGTGTGCGGGTACGCGTTGTACCCCTGTACGCGTTGTACTGCAATGGACCGATCGGTGCCTCCGGCCGGCCCATTGCATTCAATGTGTGCGGGTACGCGTTGTACCCCTGTACGCGTTGTACTGCAATGGACCGATCGGTGCCTCCGGCCGGCCCATTGCATTCAATGTGTGCGGGTACACGTTGTACCCCTGTACGCGTTGTACCGCAATGGACCGATCGGTGCGCACCCATTGACAATGGGCTTGCCTGGCAACGGACTCGTTTTCGAATTTTGAACGAGTCGGTTGCTGGAAAATCAGTTGGTCAACCACAACAATGTTGCAAAATCATGTATGTCATGAAGTTGAAGATTTGAAGGATGCTGTGGGCGTGTTTTGGTGCTGCTAATCCATGGATTGGCCAGATTCAGAAGATGCAAACGACTTGGACCTATCACTTTGGACACAAGGGACAGTATCTGCCTCTCCAGCACATATATATTGCTGGCTGGTCCCCTGAGAGCTCACTTGCCTGCACTACATGCTCCAGGACGACATCTGCCACTGCACTGCTGCTGTCTCTGCCCCTCTGGACGTCTGGCAAACTGTCCATGGGCAGCTTTGCACTGCCTGTGTACATCATGTGCCCCTGTGATTGAGACATGTATATACAACTGTGTCATGCACGGATATGTTGCATGTGTAGTAATGGCCTTTTCACTTTGTCATCCTGACAGGTTAATGCCCATCGGAAGTAGGAGATCTGGAAGGACATCGTCCGGGCTGTCCGGTCCGTGGGGGTCTACAAGCGCCGGATCCGCAACTGCCAGAAGAGGTGGCAGGACCTTCGGGGCTGGACCCGGAGGATTGCACGGGTCCAGCTGAAGCTGTTGCATCCTCGCAGGAGGGGCGGAACACGGACCCTGACCCCCACATGCTCCAGATCCTGGCGGTGGTGTTTCCAGACCTGGATGGGCAGCTGAAGGCCAGACAGCAGCAAGGAGGGGGTGAGTCAAAGACTGCACTGTGAACTCTGTATTACATGCTTTGTGCCCTCCTCTGGCCTGGTTCAACTGCCACAGTGCAGCAGTCATGTTGTCCAGGAGCCATGTCCCTCTATTGTGCACTGCCCACTGCTCATCTGATACCCAGGTGTGGCCCTTACATTCAGGTAATTGTGTCACTTGGGACTGTGTCCTTGCAGTTTGCTTCACTAAAGGTGGGGGACAGCATCTGTTTCCCTAACTCTGTTGTGGGCATCATGGGTGGGTCCATTGTTCACACAACGCCTGTGTTTGGACGTGTGATCTGCGTGTTGCTTTGATATGCGGTCCACTTGCTGAGCTGAGCCACCACATGTGCCTGGGGTATGTGGCACATGCCCATGCAGCAGGTGGGAACAATGTTTGGGCCCCAGGAGTGTGCAGATTACGTGTGTCACACATACACTGTCCAGGGCACATCCCTCATTCATGTGGAGCAGGACAGTCATGCCTACTCCAGGCCATGCAATGCACTCTGTACTCCCACTCCCGTGTATCAGCTGACACATTGTGCACAGTGATTTGACCCCTCAGGTGTCTGCCTCTGTGTCAGTGTGCTGTGGATTAGTTGCCAGGACTGCTGGGGTGTTTCTTGGTAGGGGCTCAGCATGCCCCTGGAGATGTGACCATAGGAGACGATACTTGTGTGTCACATAGGTGTTTGATCAGCTGCCCGTGCAGACTGGGGTATGCGAATGTGAAGTTCAGGCAGCTGTTCCCCATTCACAGCAAATTGTGAGGGGCTCAGGTTCAGAGGGTAGTGTCACAGGTCTCCCATATGTCCAATCGGTATGACCTGGACAGATGAGGGTTAAGATGATGTGTTGTGTGGGGGATGTACATGTGCACTTGTGCAGCTC